>CM035438.1:111124124-111408736 GCA_020310875.1 Ceratopteris richardii
CCACTATCTTGGATAGTTTGAAAGAACCATTTTAGAAGGTTTTTGAACATTGGTGCAACATCTTCTCTTGCTCTTTCTTTTGTCGCTCTTGCGGTTCCTCCAACTCCGTGAGTTGATATGTAAAGAGGTGGTGTAGGAATAGATGGAGATGATGATGAAGATAATGGTAGTGTAGGAGCAACAACTTTCTCTTTAGCTTTATTAACTCAAATCATTGGGGTTTGAGAAGATTGATTACCTCCCTATATGACTCAATGTAATCATCTAAATTTGATTTAAAAAAAGCATAATTATGTCTTAATTGATTTTGGAATTTTTGCATGTCTATTATATAATAGTTTTTCTGCAGGAGAATAGGATATTATGTGTTTTTGGTATATAGAATCCGTAACCTTTACTTTCAATGGCATAACCAATGAAAACTACTTTGATGGCTTTAACATCAAGCTTACCACGATCTTTCTTCTCAATGTGAACATGGGTTGGAGATCCAAAAACTTTGAAGTAACTCACATTTCATTTCTTACTATAATAAGCTTCATAAGGTGTGAATTGTGATGACCTTAAAAGCTTTTATGGAAGACATATTAAGAATGTGTTTAACTTTATGTACTCCCTCAAACCAAAATTTAGATGAAAGTTTCTTAAAGGACATAATACTACACATCATTTCAACAAGTGTCCTATTCTCTCTTTGCAACACTATTTTGTTCTGGAGTATAAGCAATAGTGAGTTACGGAGAGATACCTTTTTCTTCAAGAAAAGACTTAAAAGTCTTTTGACATGTACTCTTCTTCTCTATCACTTCTCAAACTTTGAATTTTAGCTGGAGTTTCATTTTCAACCATAGGTGAACTTCTAGAAAGTAGGCAAGACTTCTGATTTTGCCTTTAGACCATATACCCAAGAATATCTTGAAAAATCAATAATAAATGTTACGAAATACGTGAATCCTTGAATGGAATTTGCGCCCATAGGTCCATTAACATTTGAATGTATAACCTGTAATTTTCTGGTAGCAATAATGTATCCATGCTTCTTGAATGGTAACTTGTGAAGCTTTCCTTCAAGACATCCTTCACAAGATTCTGCATCATCTGGTAAAGCAAAAGTGGAAAGAATCTCCACCATGTTGGAAATTAGGTAGGCCCATAACTAATACCACAGGTCCATAGTTCCATAGATCTAGGATCTACAACATAGAATCCAGCAATCTTCCAATATTGACAAAACATGAACATACCACACTTAATCATACAAATGATGAGACAAAGATAGAGAGAGATTAGACAACGTGTATAGTGTTACGTAAGCCACTGCTTACTCACACTATCATATATACAAATGTCAAATTACAACATGGGAGCAAAACTCTCAACCACTCTATGTGAACAAAAATAGATGGAAGATTGAATGTACAGAATTTACAAGAATATTCAGATGTAGGGACAAAAATCTGAATATGTATGAGATGTATGACCTGATAGGTTGTAGAAGAGTGAATATGAGTGACAGAAAGAGGAAAGATCAGTTGGAAACTGATATTCAGCAAATCTTAATCTGATTTAGGCTATGGAAGACCCTAAATCAGATGTGTGTGTGAAAGATCACATATTTACAGACTTAGCATAGAATGTTAACATGTTGTTGCCAGAAATCCTCATACTCATATGGAAACACCTTCTCTAACACCTCGTCCGAATGCATGTAGCATGCATGTACTTATTCTCCTTTAGATATGCCAAATTGGAGGACTCCTGATATGGATGCCACTGCCTCCATAAACTCCAAGTAGTACTTGCGTGCATAAAGAGAATATGTACCTGAATTCTTAACATAAGATGCAAATCTTATGTTAACCTCCATCCAATGTCTTTGAAGTACACTGAAATCTTCATGTAGAAGACAATCTTCAAATACATTATGTAGATGGCTGATCCACACCACCAAGCTGCTGATAGGTAAGTCTTCTTCATAAGCAAGAGTGTGAGCACACTCTTCTTCAAGAAGAACTCCATAGCTGCTCCTCAACATGCTCCTAGAATGCACCATGGCTGCACCATGTCTGCTAGAGCACCACCTCTAATGAAGGACCAAAAACTGGTGTTGCCAATTGGTGTGTGATAACTCAAAAGTGACCCAAGGCCTTTCTTTTATACCCTCACAATGTCTAACGATCAAAATAAAGCTTGGACGATTTTTTTTCAACGAAAAGCTGCTTTTTAAACTTAAATTGCTATTTTAAAGCGAGTTTGCTTTATTTTTAAAGTTGCTTTTAGCTAACTTTAAAAATAGCTTTTTGATATGCTTTTTCATACTTCTGACTACCTGATGAATGATCTGACAACATTTTTATGATCCTCATGCCGAAAGCTATCATATGAGGTCAAAACCCTAAATTAGCAGAAAATTAGGGGTAGGGTTTTCTCCCAAATCTGATCTCTGATGACTGAATGTCATATACCATTGGAAAGCTCTCTTCAAGCTCTACAAGATAGACTCATAAAAATTTTACCTATTTTTGTGCCAAAAATGACTAAGTACCAAAATTAGGGTTTTTGCCCTAAATGGATTTTGGACTGATGTGACATTGTTTTCCAACAATCCCCCCTTGCAATGTCATATTGGTTCAAAGTGAGCTGGATATGTAACTTCATTTATCTGCAAACTGTCATAAACTTCAAACTTGTACTCTTGAATTGACCTTCAAACCGTTTCTTCAAAATTCTTTTTCAAAACTGAATTTGACTTTCTTCAAACTTCAAAGAATTGAACTTTCTGAATATGAACCATAATACCTGAGAAAATGCAAACTAGATATCCAATAGTGTACATATCAAGCAATCATTGCTTGACTACATATGTAACATGTACTGACTCTGAACTTGTTATCTCCTGTCTTCTCAAATTTGTAAACATACATTAGGATCCACATATTTGCATTACCTTATGAAAGGTTTCTCAATGCACTTCTGCTAGGTCATGTAAATACACTAAACAAAATCAGAAATTGAATCCTGGGACTTGTGACTGACAACTCACAACTTAGTGTATTATGAACCCTAGCTGGTTCATCTCTAACTGTACTGAACTCAACTCAACTCAACTCGTGAGTCTCACCAAAATTTCATATCTATGATGTCATCTTGTCTTCATCCTTGTTCTATCTGTAATTCTTTCATACCTCTTTCCTTCAGAGTCTGGTATAAACATATATGTGCGCACCTCTCAAACATACCTCTCTGAAATATCAAGTTTCTCTTCAATAGAACTCTGGAACTTTCTCCTGAACAGGAACACCTAACAGGAACTTTCTCCAAACATTCTCCTTCTTCCTTCTTCCTTCTTCTTTCAAATCTGGAACATAAAGAGAAACTGACAAAGGAAACATAGGAATACCTGATATAGGAATACATGATATAGGAATACCTGATATAGGAATACCTGTAGGTATGACTTTGCATTCTTTCACATATGGCTGAAAATAAGTCTTCATGTTTCATCACCCCCCTGAATGATTTAACACTAGTATTTATAATTCTTCAAATTATATCAGACTTTATGAAATCTGGAACGTCTTCCTTCTTTCAATAAATCTGATCTTCAATAATCAATACCTGTATCTGAAACAAAATTTTTAGGATCCATAATCTTCTGCAACATAACAAGTATCTTCTTCTTTTTCTCTGCAACACAAATCTGATAGAATGTGAATCTTTGACTTACTGCTTCCAATGCTAAGAACTTTTCAAACAAAGGATAGACATCTGAATCATAAATACTCAAGATCTTCAAGATCATTCAAGATCTATCAAGATCTCTCTAACAAAATACCTCTGTCAATCTGCTTTCATCAAACCTTCATGACTGAATGTTTGAGTTGCTACCTGAGTGTCTCTAAGTGTCCATGCTTCTCACATAAAATTGTAAAACTTTTCTTTAACCAAATCCTTCCCAAGAAACTGCAACTCCTACTTGAAACATAAGTGAACAAACTCTCACTTTGAGAACTCCAAAAGTTGCAAGTTGATACTTCATATCTTCATATTCTACCCGGGTGAAATGTGATAGTATCGGCTTGACTTTCTTTGGCTAACTCCACTTCTCAATCAAGTGATAGGATCTGATGGAACACCTTTTTAAATACAAGCATGTATCCAAAAATCTAGACAATCATAGAAAGTAAATTCTTCAACTGACTGGTATAACACAAAAATCTGAATGTTCCTGAATTTTTTGAATTCTTTGAATTTTCTCAAAATATTGAAATTTCTGAAATTTTCTGAAAATATTGAGTTTTCTGAAAATACTGAAATTTCATAATTTTCCTGCAAATTCTAAAATTTTGAAGTTTCTGAAAACACTGAAATTCTGAAAATACTGATTTTTCTGAATTTTTATTCTGAAAAACTCTGAATTTTCTGAATATACTGAATATACTGATTATACAGAATATGAGGTACCTTTTCCAAACAAAACCTCACTCCACGTCTCCAACATCTGCTGCAAATACTCTTTTACCTCAAGAGTTAGGTCAAGAAGAAAAATACTTCTCTACAACTTGTCATATACCAAGTAGCTCTGTATTGACACTCCAAGAATTCTTTGAGGGAACATATAAGCTGCTTGCTTAAAATCTTCAACTTATTCATAACTCATACGCATATGAGTCAAAACATATAAGCTGCCTTTCTTTCTCAATGCAATTCTCTGTCAAAACCTACTAAAACATGACCAAGTGTAATGCAAAACGAGAAACTGCTTCTTCTTTAAACTATCGTTTTCACTCAAGATGTTCTCGTAGACTTGTCTTTGGATTAAGAGGATGAAAGTAGGAAAAGTATATGGAAAATATAAGAGAAATGGAAGTCATACTTTTCCTTTGGAATTGTTGGACTTTCTTCTTCTGCATCTTTCTTCCATCCGATGATGTCAACATCTTCAAACTTCTCTTCCACACCTTTTGTTCTCTTCATCTTGAAGTAGCAAGCACTCTTAACTTCTTCAAATTAACTTTTCTCTTCCTCTAGTGCTATGAGTAAGAGACAAAACAAACATGGTATACAAATGGAAGTGAATATAGAATCATGTTTTACCATCTCCTCATATCTCTGAATCAAAACTCTGCTTCAAATGTCACTGATATGACTAAATTCACCAACCTTTTGGCTGAATGCTGAATTACCTCTCTAGTGTACCTAGATCAAAAACTTCCAACCAACTTATAACACAAGGTTGGCTGAAAACAAATCGCATCTCATCTCCAAATTTGTCTTCTTAGATAAGCTTTCTTGCCATGAAAGAGATATACCAAAACTGTCAAGAACAACCTAGATACCTGTTTTGATGTAGCTAATGCTTTTGCTTTCAAAGAATGAAAGTGTATAAAAGCACTTCTTGAATCCTTCAAATCTCTTCGTAATTGCTCTTCTAAGATATGACCTGCAAATGATAATCTGATAGTAAAAACTAATACCTTTGATTTGATGTTGATTTGGTTCCTTCATCTTCTCTAAACCATTTGTTCTTCCTTGAATTTGAAGTAGCCTTCTCTTCATCAAGTCTTGGTCTTCAAACAATACTTCTGTAAAGTATTTTCATACTCTTCCAAAAAGTATTCGGCCGCTAACAGATCATCAATTTCATACTCCACACTATTAAATAAACATGTGACTGAATTGTCTAATTCTGAAATCTCTAGTCATCTAGATTAAGTGTGTATGTCAAATGTCAAATGTTAGAAGATGCTTTTAAATCATATGTTGTAAACCTGGAAGTATGGAAACCTGGGAATCTGAGAGCGTGAATGCTCTGATACCAAATGTTGGAAATTACGTAGGCCCATAACTAATACCACAGGTCCATAGATCCATAGATCTAGGATCTACAACATAGAATCCAACAATCTTTCAATATTGACAAAACATGAACATACCACACTTAATCATACAAATGATGAGACAAAGATAGAGAGAGATTAGACAACATGTGTATAGTGTTACGTAAGCCACTGCTTACTCACACTATCATATATACAAATGTCAAATTACAACATGGGAGCAAAACTCTCAACCACTCTATGTGAACAAAAATAGATGGAAGATTGAATGTACAGAATTTACAAGAATATTCAGATGTAGGGACAAAAATCTGAATATGTATGAGATGTATGACCTGATAGGTTGTAGAAGAGTGAATATGAGTGACAGAAAGAGGAAAGATCAGTTGGAAACTGATATTCAGCAAATCTTAATCTGATTTAGGCTATGGAAGACCCTAAATCAGATGTGTGTGTGAAAGATCACATATTTACAGACTTAGCATAGAATGTTAACATGTTGTTGCCAGAAATCCTCATACTCATATGGAAACACCTTCTCTAACACCTCGTCCGAATGCATGTAGCATGCATGTACTTATTCTCCTTTAGATATGCCAAATTGGAGGACTCCTGATATGGATGCCACTGCCTCCATAAACTCCAAGTAGTACTTGCATGCATAAAGAGAATATGTACCTGAATTCTTAACATAAGATGCAAATCTTATGTTAACCTCCATCCAATGTCTTTGAAGTACACTGAAATCTTCATGTAGAAGACAATCTTCAAATACATTATGTAGATGGCTGATCCACACCACCAAGCTGCTGATAGGTAAGTCTTCTTCATAAGCAAGAGTGTGAGCACACTCTTCTTCAAGAAGAACTCCATAACTGCTCCTCAACATGCTCCTAGAATGCACCATGGCTGCACCATAGTTGATTCGGACGGGAATCGGACTTCGGACTCGGACGGGTTGGAAAGCCTGAAACAAGACCGATAAAACGTTTTGGACGTTATCGGACGTAACTAATTTTTTTTTTTTAAAGAAAAAATTCCACAAATTATGGTAGACACTCTAAATGAGATTAGAAACATAAATTAATGACAATTAATCATAAATTCAATCAACACATAGAGTATGAAGTTGAAATTAGAGAATGAACTCATATGACATGATAAGGAAAAGAACTAATAAGAGTGCAAAATTATGAGAAAATATGTGCATAATCATATATAGTTAGTCATCATCGTCATCATTCCTTTGAGCAAAGCTCAAATCAAGTGCTTAAGTATATGCTCACTCCTTATAATGACCCCCCTAAAGGAATGCAATAAGATCCAAGGGTAGTTTAAGAGCTATAGAACCCCCACTTTGTAGCTCAAGAAATGAAAGACTCTCCCTTTGGCAGCCATGGAGTTAAGCAACTGTAGATGACCAAAAAAACAGTGGAGATATTATCGTAAATAAGCCTAAATCAGATTTTTTTTGGCCCTCCATGGCACACTTGAAAAAGTCAAGTCCTAAACGCATTTCGGACTTGGAAGTCCGATAAGTCCGAAATGGAGTTCGGAAAAACGTTTCGGACGAGTCCGTTTCCAACTATGGGCTGCACCATGTCTGCTAGAGCACCACCTCTAATGAGGGACCAAAAACTGGCGTTGCCAATTGGTGTGTGATAACTCAAAAGTGTCCCAAGGCCTTTCTTATATAGCCCTCACAATGTCTAGCGATCAAAACAAAGCTTGGACGATTTTTTTTCAACGAAAAGCTGCTTTTTAAACTTAAATCGCTATTTTAAAGTGAGTTTGCTTTATTTTTAAAGTTGATTTTAGCTAACTTTAAAATAGCTTCTTGACCTACTTTTTCATACTTCTGACTACCTGATGAATGATCTGACAACATTTTTATGATCCTCATGCCAAAAGCTATCATATGAGGTCAAAACCCTAAATCAGCAGAAAATTAGGGTTAGAGTTTTCTCCAAAATCTGATCTCTGATGACTGAACGTCATATACCATTGGAAAGCTCTCTTCAAGCTCTACAAGATAGGCTCATAAAATTTTTACCGATTTTTGTGCCAAAAATGACGAAGTACCAAAATTAGGGTTTTTGCCCTAAATGGACTTTGGACTGATGTGACATTGTTTTCCAACACACCATACCTTGACCTTTGATGTGCTTGAGGACTATGTAACTGACATGGCCAAATCTAGCATGCCATAACTTCATGTTCTCCTTAGATATAGAAGACCTAGCAATATTAGCATGACTAATGCTGGACAAAACAAACATTCCATTATTGTTTTCACCTTGCAAAAGACAATGCTCCTCAAGAGATTTGAGGATCCGGCATGAATCTTTCTTAAAAATTACTTCATAGCCATATGATAAGAAAGTAGAAATGGATAGCAAATTCTTCTTCATTTCTTTAACATAAAGAAGATTAGAAATTGTGAAATTTGCATATGCTCTTGACTTTTAGTTGACTTCTCCAACACCTACAACATCCAGATCATGACCATCTACTATGGTCACCCTTCCTCTTGATGAGGTAGTAAGGGAAGAAAAAACTTTCTTGCAACCTGTCATGCTTAGTAGCTCCAGAATAAAAAATCCAAGGATTTTCAGAGATTGCATTGCTGCTAGATTAAAAGCTATTTCTTCAATGCTAATACATGCATATGCTTCTTCATTTGAAGACTTAGGTTTTGAACCATTTCAACATTATTACATGATGCTGATTTCTTCTCATTGAAAATCCTCCTGTACCTAGTTTTTTGCAATAATGGCATATACCTTTCTTTGAGGTTGATGTAGTGAGAGTTGATTTCTTTTGGTGTACTAGAAGTACTAGAACTGGACGTAGTAGAAGTGGATGAAGACTTAGAAGTAGAAGGCTTACGTTCCTTTCTGTTTTGTTGACTCTTCGTCTCCTTCTTTATTATCTCCTTCTTCTTCTTCCCTTTAGATGATGATACCATGGCTTCATCGTTCTCTTCGATACTCTTCTGTTGGTCTTTATCTTGAAGTAACAAGAACTCTCAACTCTTCATATGATATTTTTCTATCTCTAGTAGAGAGAGAAAGAGAAGAAACAAATGAATGATAGGTAGATGGAAGTGAATTTATGAGGGTATTCACCATCTCATCATCATATATAGTGATTCCAACATTAAGTAGTTGATCACAAAAGTCCTTAAGTTTCAAAATGTGAGGCTTGATTGACTCACCAACTTTCATCCTTGTCTTTGCTAACTGGCTCTTGAGATGAGCTTTCCTAACAGGGTTTGTGCTTTGATAGAGATTCTCTAATTCCAACCAACCTGTCGAGAGGTTCTGCATGACTTGATATGTGGAATGATATGTCTCTTGACTCCCATAGCAATAAATGAGAGTGCTTGTGCATCTCTAGAATCCCATCTAGATTGCTCTTCTATAGGTTGAATCTGCATTTGTTTCCCTCTGTCGGTGGATGAAGATGTAATCTCCTCTTCTTTCTCTTTTATCTGTTGTGCAGAAATTGGGGTACCAGCATTTTTGGATGAAGAAACAACATCTTCCTCTGCTTGTCTTTGCCTAGGGTACTTGTCATTGACAATATTCCACAAGTCCTTAGAAACTAGCTAATTCATCATCATAAAACTCCACTTTGGATAGTTAGACATTCTATCAAGCTTGTCTTCTTGTTCCCATCTATCTCTATAGTCACTTATCTTGTGTACACGGAGATAATTATAAAAGTGCAGTAGCTTAATGCTACCACACACATCAATTAAATGCAAAATGTTAATATACAATGGGTATGATAGAAAATCTGAGATTAGGCTAAATTTAAAGGTTCTAGGTGCAAAAAATAGTGTGAGTGTCTAAGAGGTATTATGTGAGTGAATAGTGCAAAACAAAGGAAATGAACTGTTTATAACAGTTACTACAATAAACCCTGATTCTGAAATTAAGTCTTCTCTGATGTAGAGCAGTAGCAATGGTCACTTCTCATAGTGAAGTGGTAGGTAAACACCTAGTACAGCAGCAACACATGAAGAAACGCTAAATTGGGTGCTACAAGTCTCCAAAATCAGCATGCACACTTGCTAGTGTGAAGAAGAAGCAAGGGAAGCTTCCAAAAACTCCTCCAAATCTGCATATACACCTCCAAGAGTCCTCCTAGCTCTTAACCCTAGAGCAAATAGCTTGAGATAGCTAAAATTTGATGCGTCAATGTGGGCTAAGCATCCTCTTTATATAGCAATTGGTCCCCATGTGAAAAGCTACCAAAAAAACTCAAAAAAGTTGGAAAATCTCCATCTTGGAATTTGTGGCATGAATTTCTGCGTAGATTATGGAAATTGATTTTTTTTAGTATTTGTTTTTGAGTTTCTTATTCGCTTTTCACTTGCTTTTGGTTGGATCTAATTTTATCCATAGATTTTATGCTTTTTCTTTGGTTACAAGCTGAAAAGCAATTTTGGCCAGAATTTAGGGTTTTGATTTTTGCTGACTTTTTGATGTCGGATGATAAACTGTTTTATATCATTAGAAACCTCTCATGGAGTACTTTCCAATGATGTAATGCAATTTTTTTATCATGTCCAAAATTAGGGTTACTGAAATTTTTGGCAAATTTGAACATTTTGACATTGTTTTCCAAATGCTCCCATTTTTGGCAAATGTTAAAAATGAAGTAAAAAATTTCTATTACATAATGTGATAGAGCTCAATGAGAGCTATCCAACCATATATAGCGCTCACGTGCTTGACACCTAAATCAAAGTCAAAACTCAAACCCTAATTTTCAGATTTACTGTGAAAAGCAGTTTTTAAGTGAAAAGCAGCTTTTGCTTTATTAGTGAAATGCTGCTTTTGCTTCATTAATGAAAAGCAGCTTTTGCTTTATTAGTGAAATGCTGCTTTTGCTTCATTAATGAAAAGCAGCTTTTGCATTACTTTTATTGAAGCTTTGTGGGGTATCAAATCTAAAGAGAATGACTTGATTAAGTCATCCATTTATCTTTAATGTCATTATAGGCAAAGATATTTCCTTATTCTTTGAATTCTCATGCAATATGCTTCAATTAATGGGTTGCATTTTGTATTCAGATTTGATTTCTAGCTTCTCTTTTGAGCTCCTTACACATTATGGACCTAAAATATTCTCAATGAACCAATTCTTTTGATACGTGTTTTAGAAAAAACCAATAAAATCTTGAGACTGGCTTATATGATCCAAGTTTACCATGGATTGTTCGTTTTGAGTCATTGAGCGAATCCATATATGCATAGTTGCTTATCAATTGTTCTTTTTGAGTCATTGAGCAATTCCATATATGCATAATCGCTTATTAGTGGGATATGTACATCCAGTCATGTGTATGTGTATTCATTTTGATATCAGTGAAATCAAAGCTGCTGATTGATAGAGACAGCAGATCCTTAAAAGCTTGAAAAGCTTGATAAAGGATATATTCTTGGATGGATCTTGTACCATATGTAACATCTCAACGCAAAGAGAAAGTGGGCAAGGAGGGTAATGAGAATGATGTATGAGGGAGAAGGAAAAGAGGGGACATCTAAATTGCTCAGATTATGTGTGTTAAACAAATGTTACTTAGTTCAGGAGTGGAGAATAACTTATTGAATGTTTTTGCAGGCTGAATACTTCCGTCAACTTCTAAAACCTGTGACGTAGTTAGCTCAAGAGATCTCGGTAAAGTTTGGACCCCTTCTTACTCATTGGTGTCAGTATCAGTAGCATTTTCTGCCTCAACTTAAACCAAGTTTTCTCTTGAATGATGGCTCTCTCACAATTTGATGACTACCTTCGCAAGACTCATTGGTTCTCTTGAGACCATTGTAATTTGATCCCTTCGCTGTAACATCTTCAGGTAACACCTTGAATGTGCCTCTTTCAAGTATGAGTGCCGAGTAATATACAAGTCATAAATGATAATGCTCTATCCTATTTTGGCAGCGTGGGGATTTCCCTTCTTGTTTGGTATTTGGGGAAATATCTTGGTGTTGGCTCAAAAGTTCTTCAAATTGCTTTCAGCTGGTTTCAAAATTGGATTATCAAAGGAGATGCCAGAGCTTGACCAGAACAAGAAAATGAAACCTTTTGCAGTGAATTATTCAATATTGGAGCCAAGTAGCAAAGAAACAGAACATAGGCAAGGTTTGTACTTTGCAGAGGAGCAAGCAGCAATGCCATCGACCCCTCCTTTCAGAAATATGAAGGTTAGAACATCTGAGGCATGTGGCAAAAACTTCATTATTTTTGATCATAGCAGAGGGCAAGATACTGTCATATGTCATCCTCACTGGCTTCACAGGTCATTTCACAATTCATCCCCTTCAGGATTTGCCCCGAAGGAGGTGAATGATTCCACATATGATCTGCAATCCTCAAGGTGTAAGTTGCCAGAAGCCATACCCGCATTTCCTTATTCTGTAGACCTGAACAGATCATTTCCTTACTCTGTAGACCTGAACAGATCTTCTGTGGAACATGGGAGCCTGAGCTGTAGACCAAAACATGGTCATTCTGATTCTAGGGGATTTGAGGATCATCAAACTCTGGAAGCAGGTGTGGGAGTACACATGCAATATGGACAACAGGCAATAAGCGATTTTCATGAGAATACTGAAGAAATTAATGTCCTACTGAGCTCTGACGATGACCTCAGCAGTACTGGTCACTCTCCGAGTGATGTGTCTTCAGGCTTTCATATTGGAGCTGGGCCTGCTCCTTGCACCAGCATGCATGGCAGGAAAAGGAAATTAGAGCAAGGACCATTAGTCAGTGAAACTGATGATGCAGATTCAGGTTTTATTGAGCTAACACTGAGTGTGTGCTCAAAATAATAGAGGCCTGAGCAGATCCACTTTGTCTCTGTAGTAAGTGATCATGGGATGCTTGCAAAACGTGGGATCAGAATGGCAGATACTTGCAATATAGAATGAAGTCAGGCAGTGTTAAGGGCCCTGTGCCATTGAAGCAGTTACCTGCATGAAATTGTGAATGGTTTCTTGCATAAGTTCAAGTAGCATAAATTTCTGATAGAGTAGCTGGGAATAATTTGTGTTGTAGTGCTATCTTTTTATTATAGGATCTCAACTTCTATCTTTCACCTTTTTATTGTGGGTCATTTTATGTAATAAAGTATTTATTTGCTATTTTGACTTGAGCATTCCAAGAAAGGCATGTCTTCTTTTTACTGTTTGCTCGTGTCAATAATCACTCGTTTAGAGGCTGAAGCATGTGTATACTTTTCTCATTTGAATTTTGTTTGTGAACGTTCTTTTTCTATGAAAGCTATGGTTCTCAGGCTGAAACTGTGATGGAGCATTTGTTTTTGAGAAAACATGTGGGACCTGGGTTTGCATCATGTGTGGATATTCTCATTAGGATATGGATCACATTGCAATCTAACCATTTATATTATGAGCCAGCATAATGGTTTAGGCATCAAAAGAATTCGATCAAATAATTCCTGTATACAGCATGATACATATTTAACCATCCTAAGCGAACCACCAAATCTTCATTATGAGTTTCATTTTGTTACATAAACTTACTAATATTGGAGTTGTCAGTAATATAATATACAAAAACATATAACAACTAAATTCCAGTCGTTTCTTGCTTAAGCTCTAATTGGATGACTCATATTTTTTCTCAACATGCAACCTTATCCAAAACGCATGGAGTTTGGCACCTTGTGATATCTGTGGTGCAAAGGTCACAAATATAATGCTAAGTTTACAATAATAAGTGAGCTTGTGGATAATTAACACCATAGGATATTGAATGTAATAATATTAATTCTACATGACTGAAATTGTAGAGAGATCATGAATCATACATGTCTTCCACACCTTAATAAGTAGATGCTTTCGCCTTGATTGGAGATCACAAAACATGCGAAACGTATCAAAGTAGTCTTATAATTCTAGAAGATGAACATATGTAACAATGCATGAGAGTGTATTAAAGAGAGAAAAATATATGAGATTGTGGTGAAAAGGTAAGCCATACATATATGCTGTGGAGCATATTTTGAAATAATACGTGAGGCGAAAGATTGTAACCCAATGAAGCATTATAAAACCCATTTTGTATCTATGTACATGTGAAATCTAATGACGATGGGATAGTTAAGCTCATATCAAGAAGATTGATTTTTCCTATCACACATGAATCGTGTGGAGTATATTGAAAATCAATGTGTGGCGGGAAAGATCATAACTCAGTTGAGCAATACAAACCCATTCTGTATCTTATGCTACAGGTGGAAATCGAATGAAGTTGAACAATTAAGCCCAAAGGAAGATTGATTTCTGTCAATAGCTTCCCTCACAGCATGCATAGGTCTTCGCTTTATGGTCAACATATTTGTTGTGTTTGTAAGGAGTCCTTTTTCCTAATTCTTTTCTGTTTTAGGGATTCTTGGATTTTATTTCTGTTTTTATGATGCATATATATCCTACCTGTGTTTTTTTCCCTAATGCCTTGTATGTGTTTCAGTAGAGCCCATACTCTTGGATTAAGTAGAACGATTTCTTGCCATTAGTCGTAACATCCGTGTATTGCAATGCATACAATATTTCTGTTTTAGGGATTCTTGGATTTTATTTCGGTTTTCATGATGCATATATATCCTACCTGTGTTTTTTTCCCTAATGCCTTGTATATGTTTCAGTAGAGCCCATACTCTTGGATTAACCAGAACGGTTTCTTGTCGTTAGTCGTAACATCCGTGTATTGCAATGCATACAATATTCCTACTTAGCATCAATGGCTCTCGTAGTGCAACCATTTTAGTTGCTTCATTGACTCTTTGTATTTCTATTATCCAAAGAGGTCTTTGAATTTTTCGCTTATTTTCTTTAATCAAATTTGGAAGGTTTGCAATAGTTAATACAATAGATAAAGCATTAATGAATAATGAATAATACATTGATTAAAGCAAGAGCACAACATTAGCCTTTCGTTCTATTCATCCCCAAATCTTGCATTTGTGTTAATGGGAATTGTATGAATGCATCTTGGTGGTTAATCTTGATGCCATTAGACAAACAAATAGCATTTCTTTATGCAATGTGTTTTTAATGTTTGGGATTTCTTTTGTCAATTTTGGTTTGAGGTAATCATTAGCACCTTGTGAGATGAATATGTAAGATTAAAGTACAAATGTATTTATGCACGTGTCTACATGGATGTATGTCTTTATGCGTCTACATGGATGTATATCTTTATCTGTATAATATTTCAAATCCTTTTTTAGCTTAATTTCCAATCATAACTTCTCATTGATATCCATTAATTTCCCTCTTCCATTATATCCATTTAAGCATAACTTTGTGGGCATGACAATCAAGAATTTCCACCAACTTTGAAGCATCTGGAGTAATTGAAATGATTCTTTCCTAGCTTCACCATAATCTTGAAACCATGAAGTGTAGTGGTTTTTGGAACTCATCCCGTAGGTAAAAAATTACACGTCATAGTTAGCTTGATTTCTCCTCCAATTCACATGAATGGTAGATATGCTTAGTTTATTTCCATTTTGCATTTACAGTTCTATTTGTACTCATCCATTCCCATCAAAATCATATTGCAATTATTGAATTGGATCAATTATAACAAAACCATATGTACCATAAGGTCCTAGGTTAAATCCCTATTTTATCATCAAATAGGGATCTTGATTTCGTGGTCATTTTTATATTGATGATTTTTGTATCTACTTCTAATCATCTTACCATGCCCTTTCTTCTCCTCACAATTTCTTGCCTTTGGAAAATCTTCTCCTACACAACTTTTATTTCAACATCGATCCTTACATTGTTATGAGAAATAATTACTACCTACTTGTTGAGTTAGAACAAGAATATCATTCTCATGGTACAAATCACAAATATACGTAACCACACTCATTAAGTTAATCTCAAAACTTTGATCATATTCTTTGTAATCTAAAATCCACATCTATACCATCTTACATTATTCCTCATGGATTAGAACCCCCATTGCAATACTTCCACCATAATTTAAAATTAGATAGACCAAAAAGATGGAAAATGGATACTATTTTCCACTCATGTGTATATTAAAGAGATTTATATATTATTTGATCAATTTATCTCTTTGATGATCACACAAGAGATCAATAATACTTGAAAAATAGAATTCAAGGCAACAAAGTGCACACACATGCCTTTTCTTTAATTTTGATGGAGGTATGTAGAGATTCAATAGAAGACATGGTAAGGAGAGAAATTGGATACAACTCCAATACTAACATATTTGAAAATATACATCATATAAGAGTAGGATAAAATCTAAGAGGGAGGGGGAGTTTTCTAGGTAAAGGATGATGAAAAAAAAGGGACATATGTTAGACGCATTCTAGATTTGTGGAAAATTTGATCATCACCATAACGAAATGATATCAAATCTAGTAATGGATGGAAAAAAAGATATAATTTAGTACCTGAATTGGCAGTGACATGAAGGTCCTTGGGATCAAAATAGGTAGCAAACATTGGTCTCTTGCCCATAATGTGCTCAACATGTGCCTTATAATTCTTCTAGTAGCACGAAAAAGGGAAATATTATAAATAATCGATTATAATCTAGCATCAAGGAGCCAGATTGTGGAAGTATTATGAGCGTAGAATTTGATCTTCTATTAAGGCAAAGGCTACTTGTTGTACTTCCACTTGAGCCAAGTGGGTCTTTCCAGTCTCTTCTATTTTTTTTACATAGGCCACATGCTGCAATTCAAAAACATCTTGGCCCTCCTATGTTACTTGGACACCAATGGCTAGTTGTGACTCATATTCTTCTTCATAAACGTGGTCCAGTAGGACATGTATCGTTTCTTATTCAATGGGGAATTTACGAGGGGAGGGTGCTTGTTCATCTTTGTTCTGCTTGAGAGTGATTTCATGTCTTGAAGTTGCATATTCATGTTCTAGAATTGTTGATGTATCTCTTCTAATTGTTGAGCAATTTCTGTCAAGATTTTGTAGATGATGGTCGCAATTGGGGGTGGCAGTGGTGATGGTGCATGTTATGCTGCCTTGAGCAATGTGATTTCCTCTGTGAGCTTGTCGTGTTTAGTGAGAAGAGTCGTGTAACCATTGAGGATAGTCTTTATAGCATCAGGCGAGACTAGTTGAAATCGAAAGGGGCTAATAGTGAAGTATTTCGATGGTGATGCACCACAGTGTGCTCTCCTTTTCGAGAGCTCCATGACGATATGCTCAGAGTAGAAAAACTGAGCTCTTAAGCCGCACACAGTACTCCGCATAGAGGCTGCAGAATACACAGAAAACACAGTACACAGGGAAGCCGAAGACAGACTTCTTAGGTCTTACAAATGCGGTCCAACTTCTAGTCTGTGACTGACTAGGCCACTATATGTTTTATTAAAGAACATATACAAAGAAGTGTCCGGTGGCCATTTGGCCTTTCACATGGACACTGACGGTAACAAATAGGACTTGAAACCATAATTTCCATTGCTGCTTCAAAGTTTTCTTGGTTCTATCTCTATAACCTGATAGTCTCTTCACAAGTAGCTGTGAGGTGACTATAAAGTAACCCCATATTTCGGTTGTGAAAGTGGTTGTGAGAGGTAGGGATTGAACTACAGTGAAAGTGGATCTATCTATGACAGGGATCAAGGCCTCTAAGAGTTGACCCATAGGATAGATTCTGATGGATGGGGACATTAATGATTGAACCAGAGGCTGTCCATTTTCAGACTTTGCATTGATCATAACATGTTGTAGAACGCTTGATCATAAATATGAGCGTGTTTACTACTCCTAATCCTTTTGAGAGTAGATGAATGGTTTCAATAAAATTCACATTGAAACCACTATTCATGAGTTCTTTCTCTAGGAGGGTGTGACTTTGTTCTTCGTTCATCTCGCTTCTTGCCCATACTGCATCCATTCTATCATAGAGTCATCTCAGGGCCTTTGTGTAGGCAAGGTTATCACTTGATTGTTCCTCATCCCTGTCATCATCCTCTTGATCACCATTTTGATCTTCATCATGTTCATCCCTTTCTTCTTCTCAATCAGTTTGTGAGGTTGGATAGTTTGGCCGCGCATATTCCTGTGACATATATTGAGTATCTGAAAACTAAAATTTGGCATGGAACGATCCTAGAATGTTGAGATTGATAGTGGTTACAAACTCGTCGGTGACTGTATTGGACACTGGGAACACAAATCCTTTGGTAGTGGTGGCTTCATAGTTCATTATTGTAGTGTTCTCTGTGGGTTGTTCTTGAGTAATATCACCTTGATCACTAAGAGAAAGAGGCTTGGGAATTCAAATATGAATGGGGGGTTATGGTCGGTTGTGGTCCTATAGGTGATAGTTGAGGAGATGGTGATCTTTTTGTAGGTTGGAGGCATGGAATTGGTATCACACATTCACTTTGTTGGTTGAGAATTAGACCCTCGACCAATTTTGAATGCTTGCAATTTGGTGTACATGAGCAATGCTCTTTTGATAGGGATATCATAAGCCAAGCACATGTAAACAATCCGTGTGATGATACAACATCTATTGAGAACCTGTTAAATCGATTCTTATAGGCATATTTTGAGGTAGGTACAAATTGAACCAAATCTTTTTGTGAGGTTATGTAAATTGGTCTTGTTCGAGGAATGCAAAGTGCTGCATGCACATGTGGAGTTCCATCGACACATTGGGAGAAATTGTGGACATCTGATTTAATTGACTATCTCGATTCTCTTCATGGACTCTCGGATCAAGCTCTCTTTTTCAGAAGGAATGTGCATGCCAACAATCTTTAATGCCTCTCAATCGAGCTTATGTATCAGCTTGAATTTCTTCAGAGATGTAGATCTTTGTTGCTACTAGGTTGTAGTGTATGAATAAAAAATAGCACCTTTAAAAATCTAACTTTGGGAGGGGTGCTATGAAATATTTGTCTAGCTCAGTCTTCTCCCAAATTGGTTGCAACTTTCAGAGTTCTATAGTGCTTCAAATTCTTGTGAGAAAAATTGGAATTATCCCCAGCGATGATCAAATTCCAAGTTGAACTCCCATATAAACTTGATATCTGCTAATAAAATTGTTAATCCTTGGAACCAATGGGATTTGACATTGATTTGATCCATCTTTCCTTTTGGAGGGTCTTCAATAGGAAGCTTGCCTTGAAAGCTTTCAGGTTCTTTGGGTGGAAGTAATGGATACTCCTCAATCAAGAGAGCATGATAATCCACGGGTCTTTGCCTAGGGCTGGGTGTAGAGGGATCCCTTGCCTCCATCTTCTAGATTCATGTTGCCCTAAGAGACCTGTTACACAAGTCAAACACATTAGCATGGGGACAAACTTTGATATGAGAATGGAGAGACCTCGGTCCCTTTCCCATTCCGACATGCTTCCCATGTAGCCTAGTGTCATGCAAAAGCACATCATAATGTTATCGTATCTAGTGCATGTCACTAGATTGGCTACATGCATACTTGGGATAATGCATGAGCTCATCATGTTGGTGATGAGTTTTAAGTATATTACAAGGTTTAGCATGTATAGATTTGTCACAGAGTTGGTTATGAACGATGGGTTCCCTTATGGGATTACATGGTGGGATTACTAATGTGTTCATATTCTTAGAAGGCAAAGAGCTTGATTTGTCTTGGGGCTATTTAGGCACCCATTTCCAAGTCCTCCTAGGAGCTGATTTACATGGTTTTCTCTTGACAATGGTTTGCTTTCTAGGTGAAGCATGATTAGGGGAACACTGTGAATTCCTAGAGATGGGTGATAGGGATGGGAAAATTTGGGTGTGCAAGCATGTCTCGGGCACCAAAATACGTGAGCAATTAGGGCATGCCATCCTTGACCACTTGGATATCCAAATTCTCCAGATTAATAGCTGTTGATTTTCTTTCAGCTTTTTTCTCTTTGGAGTCAAATTTGGTTTAAGGGAAGTAGTCAATTGTTCACGCTTTTTCACCCAATGTGTTTGTTGCTTGGAAAAGTGGGTATTTGTGTCTGTCAATCGGTAAAGTAATACGAGAGCATCACGAATTTGGTTCCTTCTGCAGTTGTGCCTTGTGCCTTTGGGGTTGAATTGTTAGTGAAAGACTCATCATTGGAAAAGAAGGGGGCTCCAACACATGCATGACCTGCACAACATATGTAAGAGTGCATGCATCTTGAATGGACTCTTGATCATAGAATCTAAGAGTCTCCAGCTATCTTCTAGTTTGGGAGCTAGAAGACATGAGAGTCTTCAACTGTACTATAGATTTAGCTCTAGAAAGCTTGAGAGACCCCAAGTTTATGGTACCTAGGGAACTAAAAGTCCTAAGATTCTTCAATGATGCTATTGATTAAGAGCTAGAGGTCTCAAGAGTCTCCAACTCTACCATGATACATTGTTTATTAAGCCAAACCTAAAGAAGACATCTTAGAAGGTTCAAGTCAATTGCCTGATCATAGATCCAATCTTGGCCCAATATCAAAGGTTCTGTAAGATCTTCATCATGGAAAACTAATAGCTTACTATCAAGGGGACATCTTATATGAGAATATGAACTTCAACCTCACCGATGCAAGGGTTTCCATACCTCCTAATCCTATGAGGTAAGCCTCAATTTGATTCATTTGTAGGTTTATGTCTTCATAACATGAATACCTAATAGTATTAGTGGCAATTCTTGAATCAATTAGGGTCCTGATTGTCTTGACTATAGTGCCTTGTCCTAGTTCCACCATAATAAATTGTATTCTATCTATTATGCACCGAGAGGTTCTCCTTGTTTGGCACATGACTATGTGATACCTGGGGGCATCTGACTGGAAGATGACATCCACAAGATGAAGCCCTTCAACATTGGCATTCCTATAATGACCTAAGCTTTATTGTCTTAGCTTCATACACTTAATATTTTCTATATCTTTAGGATGCACTTTTTCTTGAATTCTTTTCTCTTATTCTTTACAACCCTTGGCCACAACAAGTCATTTAAGAATCTCTTTTGTCAATGTTTCTTGAGAAATCTTGACTCTGCATCCACTAATGTAATTTGGCATTACATCGCCTTCTAAAGTGCCTAATTGCAAGTGCCTAATTGCACTACACCACTAGTCGAAAGTCTATTGATAGTCATAGGACCATAACCACATTTTTCTAACTTACGAGCCTGTTGTTTCAAAATGTACACCAATACTAAATCTTGCCAACTTTCAAGCCTTTTTCTTTTACATGCGCACCAAAATAAGACTTTTTCCATTACTTTGCCATCTATATACCTGCTCCTACTCTCAATCTAGTCTCTCCTAGACATTCTAAACCTATTATCCTTGAAGATAGCTCGTGGTCCATCCATTGGTGCTCTTGTGCTGCTCTTATCATTGGTATCAAGAAATCTAATGGTAATACCACTTGTGACCAAATACCATATGAAAGGGAGTTGCATTGAGTATCGTTTTATAGGCCACTCAATATGCCCAAACAACATGATGAAGCTGTTTGACCCAATCTAAGCATTTTTTGTCTATGAGCTTTGTCAATATACTACATATGATCTTATTTGTACTTTCCACTTGTCCATTTTCTTGCAGGTGGTGTGTGCTAATTTCTTATTAATCACCATGAACTCGTGTAACAAATATTCAATCACTTCCTTCAAAAATGGGTTTCTCTATCACTTACCAACTCTATAGGCAATCCATACCTTGTGAACACATTTTCAAATGAGAACTTTGCCATCATTCGTGCTTCATTTTTCCTAGTGGCTTTTACTTCTACCAATCTGGTAAGATAGTCTATAGCAATAATGATGTATTATGCATGGGAGCTTCTAGCTAGGGGGTTGATAGGACCTACAATGTCTATGCCCCACTTAGAGAATGCACATCTCACATCATGGGTCTCAATGGCATCTCATCTTTGTGTATAGGATATTGAGCTCTTTGGCACATGTTGCACTGTTTCACATAGGTATGTGCATCAATATGAACGGTAAGCCACCAAAGACCTAAACATAGGATGGATTCGATCACACGATAAGGTAAAAAGTGTCTACTTGCAACACCATTGTGTGAAGTTTCTAATATTTTCAAGTAATCACTTTTGTGTACACATAATCTCAAATATCCATCTCTTCCACACTTATATAGACCATCACCAACGAGGGCATAGTCTTCAACATCTGCTCTAGGCTTCTTTGTCATGCCAATGTCATACCTTGAGGGAAATCTATGCTTCAAATCATGTTTCCCTAGTGCAGCTACATGTGGTAATTGCAACCATTTATCATGCTCTTCCTCTTCCATACAACAAGTTAGAATCCCTTGATCATCTTTGTGAAGAGGTGATGGATAAATTGCAGAGATGAGTGTTTGGAAAAAACATTCTCAACACTAGCCAAAGTAACTTCAAGGATACTTAGAACACTCCCTAAAATTCCCAAATATGCATTGAGAGAACCTAATTCCTTTGGAAAATCATTCTCAAATTTCTATGACTAAACAAATGAGTTTGAAGATCACAAATCCTGAGAAATCTTCTATTTTTGGATGAGAAGCTCTCAACAATTTGTTCAATTCTCATTGTTTGGTGAAATCATCTAGAGAGCCTTTGCAAACTTTCAATTATAGTTTTAAGCTAACCAAAGCAAGTTATTTCATGAATTTATACTCACTATGCAGTGAGCTATAAGTTTAAGAAGTTTGTGTGGTCACCTTGACTTTTTAAGGAAGATAAAGTGTGCAGACATAGTCACATATAAACATTCATATCTCAATATCTACACATACAATGTTGAAGGGACTTTGTACAAAAGCTCTTCACACTTGTACCTAAGTGATCCAAGTGATAGATTAGATTGAGCTACCCACTCACTAAGAAATGAATCAGAGAATTTCATTGAGTAGCTTTAGATATTGTAATAGTAAATAGAGAATTACCATTCAATGGAAATGAATCATAACGTGTATTGATATTGCAAAGGATTTGTGGAGGACTTCTCTCATTTCAAGATAGTACATAGTATGCTTAAGAAATCAACTCCACACACTATTAATGCTCTACTTACTTGTGAAAGGGAAGTAGTGGTTATATACAATTTTTGATCTTGAAGTGGTTGGATCTTCCACCTAAAAGGTTATCCTAATTCTTAGAATCAATTTTGAATTTGAATTCAAAATAAAATCATGAATTTTGGCTCCCTCTAATTCGGAGATTCCTTCCAACTTTTATATTTATCTTTTGATTGAAATAATGTGAAGGATTAACTTTTGGAACCTTAAACATATGTTCCAAGAGATTTATATTTATGCCTGATTAATTTGAGAGGCATTAAAAGAGTATAGGTCAAGCTCTTAGGCTTTCTCCTTTCACCAACAACTCTCCCTCAAGCCTAAGATGCTTGAGTCTTCAGTACTTCAATACTTCCTATAAGACAATCATCACTTTAAAATTGTTCAACTTGATTCCATCTAATGCCTTGGTCATCATGTCTGCACATTGTTGGTGAGTAGATCCATATGAAAACTAAATTTCCTTGCTTGGGATCTTCTTTTTGACATAATGATAGTGTACTTCTATGTGCTTGGTCCTAGCATGGTAGATTGGGTTAGCATGAAGATGTAATTAACTAATCTTGTCCCCAAAAGTATGAGGAGTAGATGACCTAAGAACTAAATTAGCCTAATACAAAGTCTTGATCCACATTGCTTCATGAGTTGCATTGTCTAGTCCTCTGAATTCAGCTTCAATTGATGAGAGTGCAATAGTGGGTTGCTTCTTTGAGGACAATGAGATGAGTTTTGTACCTGCAAAGGTGGGATTCTCTAATGTATTTCTTAGAACCTACCAAATCTGCATAAAAGAAAAGTTTGATGTCTATATCATATGTGTATGGGTACTAAAAACCTTCATTGATGGCTCTCGTCAAATATTTGAATATCCTCCTGGCTACTTCAATGTGTGGTTTCCTAGGAGTATTCATAAACTAACCTAAGACACTTACACCATCAACTCTTGTTAAGGTGGCATAGTTTAGGCTACCCACTAAACTTTGATAGCTAGTCATATCTTCAATTTGCTCTCCTTCATGAGCACTTAAATTTGGGTTCACATCCATGGGTGTACCTACAACCTTTGAGTTCTCCATTCTGAACTTAGCAAGCATATATTTTATGTACTTCCTTTGAGTAAGATACATATCCATTTTTGTATAAACTACTTCTAACCCTAACGAGTATGTGAGTAGCCCTAGGTCATTGATTTTGAACACTTATTTCATTTGAAGCTTACTCCTCCTTATACGTTTAGCATCATTACTAATAATTATAATATCATCAATATATACACTAAGGTATATGAATTTAGATTGATTCTTCTTGATGAAGAGTGAAGGATCTGCTTTGCTAATAATGAATCCTCTATCCTACAAATAGGTGACAAGCCTATGATTCCAAGAACGTTGGGTTTGCTTCATACCATATAAGGCCTTCCTTAACATGCATACAAAGTCAAGAAATGATGAATCTTCAAAACTAGGAGGTTGAGCCATGTATAGTTCTTTAGATATCCATCCATTTAGGAATGCATTTTTCACATCCATTTGGTAAATCTTCCAATTCTTGGAAGTTGCAATGATGGAGATAATTAATCTCCAAAATATAAGCTATACTTGATTTTAGAATACCTCTATGTCAAGCATAGCTCAAGATCATCACCAATTTTGGAAATCTTTACCAAATCATGAACACTTAACTCTTCTATAAGACATATCTTCACTTAGAAAAGTCTGCTTCACAAAACTCACTCATTGACTAACAAAATGATTAAAGTTGTCTATGAAATTTTGGTACAACACTCTTTTATTTTTTGAGCAACTAATCCAAGTGAAAGATATTCAAAAGAACTTAGAAATCTTTAGATTTACCTCAATAAGTAAACCTATAGCAAAAACAAGCTTTCTCTGTAGGCGACTTTCACATATACAACTTTAAACACTTGGTTCTCTCAATCTACAACCCATTTCATCAAATGCTTTTAGACATAGATAGTTTACCTTCCAACTTAGATTTTGAATGATTAAAAAAATTTGGACTCTACACTGAGATCTCATCAATTCTTTGACCATCGAGATTGCACTTGTTTCAAAAGTCTCTCATCACCCTTTACACATATGAGTGTTCCTACTCACAATTCTTTCCACCTGATTACAATTAGACTCTCAAATCTTGAACATTGATGCATCAACTATGGACTTAGACATGCACAAAAGGATTTCTCAATTGGTTAAGCACAGAGGAGAACTTGAAGAAAGATCGAGGCACAATTCTCAGAAAAAACTTCTATTCTCTTGAAAATACATCTAATGGATCATTTTCATACTCAAACTCTCTTACTCATCATCTAATCATCTCCTCTTCATCCATCATTCTTCTCTCTCATATGAAACGTCTATATACAAGTATATATAGGTGTATATATCTAGATTAGTCATTATTACAAAGTATATATGAGCTATTTACAAGAAGGTTAATGTACATGTGTTCACAAATAATTTCTCTTTGAACCTTCTCTTCACTTTATGCTTCATCCTTTATCCTTTTCTTCATTCTTCAATCTGCAATTCTCTTTGTAATCATCAATTAGTGATTGTCTTGCTCCAACAACTCCCCCTCAATCATTAATTGTGATTACCTGACTCTTCTTTATACTTGCCATCTCCTTAAACCTCTGCAACTTAGGTCCATCCAAGCTCTTTGTTAACATATATGCAACTTGATCTTTTGTAGGAGTATACATGATCTCTATCTCTTTGTCAATCACAATTTCTCTCAGAAAATGATATTGAATCTCAATATGTTTGGTCTTGGCATGAAACACAGGGTTAGCTGCCAAATACAAAGAACTCATATTGTCTCCATAAATAATAGGATCTCTCTGATTGATCTCAAAACTCTTCATGAGAGTTCTCAACCATATGAACTCCTTTACAGCTTCCACCATACCTTTATACTCTGCTTCTGTAGATGATAAAGAAATTGTATGTTGATATCCCCTTTGATATCATGCTTAAAGGTTAACATATGACCTAGTAATTGATTCAAATCAGGAGTAAAATGATCCAATGAAAGTTCTATTGACAATATGAAAGGCTTCCACTTCTCATCTCCTTTTAAACCTGTAAGAACTTTTCTTACCAATTTATCCTCTTCAATGTATTCATCAACTGCACCTAAAGAATTAGGAATGTCTTTCATCTTTGTCACATAATCACATATTGATTGTGAGCCCTTCTTCTTGAATGTGGTGAATTTTTCCCAAAGTGATGTTTTCCTTGACCTGATTGTATTTTGAAAATGCTCCTCTAAAGGATTTCATATATCATTCGCACTTTCAAGTCCTATGATATGGGGAAGCAAGTAATCATTCACTGCCATATAGATAATGCTCCTTGCTTGAGCATCCTTCTTCATCAAAACCTTCAAATTTGCAAGTTTCTCTCTAGTTGGAACACTAGGATCCTTGAATTTTGGCTTTTCTTCTTCTCCTGTGATATATCCCATCAGATCTTTGCTCATAAGATGAGCTTCCATCCTCACGGACCAAGATGGATAGTCTTCTCTATCCAATTTCTCAATTTGGAAGCTATCTCCCATTCTTTCTTCACCTCTACTATCAAATCTTCAACCTTATGAGTAATGAATGTACCTCTGCTTCAAAATTTACTCCTTCTCATCCTTTTGATTGTTGTCATGTGTTTTCCTTTTGCCTTTCCTTCAGCTTTATCCTTTTGAATCTTTAGATGTTTAATTTTTTATGTTTGCAACAGTCAGGGTCATCCTTTCCTTCATTTTTGATAGGACCTGCTCTGATACCACTGATGGAGATGATTAATCTCCAAAAGATAAGATATAATTGAGTTTAGAATACCACTATTTCAAGCATAGCTCAAGATCATCAGCAATTTTGGTAATCTTTACCAAATTATGAACACTTAACTCTTCTATAAGACATATCTTCAATCAGGAAAGTCTGCTTCACAAAACTCACTCATTTACTGACAAAATGATTAAAGTTTTCTATGAAATTTCGATACAACACTTTCTAGTGTTTGCAAGTGAAATTTCTTCAAAAGAACTTACAAAAATTTAGATTTACCTCAATAAGTAAACCTATACCTGAAACAAGCTTTCTCTGTAGGTGACTTTCACATATACAACTTTAAACACTTGGTTCTCTCAATCTACAACCCGTTTGATCAAATGCTTTTAGACATAGATAGATTACCTTCCAACTTAGATTTTGAATGCTTATTTATGTAAAACTTTACACTTTACACTGAGATCTGATCAATTCTTTTGTTTCAAAAGTCTCTCATCACCTTTTACAGATATGAATGTTCCTACTCACAATTCTCTCAGCTTGATTACAGTTAGACTCTCAAATATTGAACATAGATGCATCAACTATGGAATTAGATATGTACAAATGGATTTCACAATTGGTTAAGCACAAAGGGAGAAATTGAAGAAAGATCAAGGTGCAATTCTAAAAAGAAACTTCTATTCTTTTGAAAATACATCTAATGGATCATTCTCATACTCAAGCTCTCTTACTCATCATCTACTCATCTCCTCTTCATCTATCATTCTTCTCTCTCATATGACACATCTATATACAAGTATATATAGGTTTGTTATCTAGATTCATCATTATTAGAAAGTATATATGACCTATTTACAAGGTTTATGTACATGTGTTTACAAATCCTTTCTCTCTGAACCTTCTCTTCACTTTATGCTTCATCCTTTATCATTTTCTTCATTCTTCAATCTTCAATTCTCTTTGTAATCATCAATTAGTTATTGTCTTGCTCCAACATGCAATGCTTGTTGGAGTTAGACGTCTGCAGAAGCACGCGAACAGCACAAGGAGGAAGAAGTAGCTTGGAGAACCAACACACAATACTGAATGTATTACCAGAGAATGTTCAAAGATAAGTAGCCCATTAGGGCAATAGGTGTATATACAAGCCGGGGGAAAAAAACCTCCTAAAGAGGGAAAAAAGTGCCCCGGCAGTCCTAGTGTGTTCACACACATCACTACCTAAATATATCAACAAATCCCCCCCTGGGAGTGATGCGGTGAACAAGGAGCTGACACTCATGTATAAGGAAGTGCCAAGCTATGTGGAAATCACTCCACAAAAGGAAGTAAGCCCAAAGCTTTGCAGAAAGCTTCAAACTTCTCCCTAGGCAGAGCCTTGGTGAAAAGGTCTGCAATGTTCACCTGTGTGGGCACATATGCCAAGCTGATCTCCCCAGCAGAGAACCTCTCCCTGACATAGTGATAATGCACCTCAATGTGCTTAGTGTGAGTATGGAACATAGGGTTCCTCGCAACTGCCAATGCACTCTGACTGTCAGTGAAGATGGTGGTGGCAGAAGACTGGCCAACACCCAAATTAGCCATAAGGCGTCTGAGCCACACACACTCAACAGTCGTTGTGAAAGATGCCCTATACTCAACCTCACAACTAGAAGTGGCCACAGTAGGCTGCTTCTTGCTCAACCAAGATATATATGAGCTACCAAGCATGAAGCAAAAACCACTGGTGGACATACGAGTGTCATAGCAACCAGCCCAATCTGAGTCAGAAAAAGCATGCAAATCTGGCGGTAGTGATCCCCCGTTGGGATAAAACAACCCAAGTAGCCGAGTACCACTCAAGTAGCGAAAGATACGCTTAACCGCCTTCCAATGCGTGACTCCTGGGCAATGCATAAACCTGCTCATCTGTGAGACAGCAAACTGAATATCTGGCCGAGTAATGCATAAGTAAATCAAGCATCCAACAGCCTCCTGATAGAGAACAGCATCAAATGCATCTCCAACATCATGAAGACTCAATCGTAAACCCGTCTCCATAGGAGTGGCAATAGGCTTACAGTCTTCAAGGCCAAAATGCTGCAATAATGTGTCAATATATTTCGTTTGACACAAAGCCATTCCACCATCAACCTGCATAAACTGAATGCCCAAATAGTGATGCAAATGCCCCAAATCAGACATCTCAAATGAGGCATGCAAATCAGCCTTAAAATCAGCAATATGCGTCTCAATAGGACCAGTGAGCAGCATGTCATCAACATAGACAACAATGATCAGAAGCACATCATTAGCACGCTTAACATATAAGGTGCTTTCAGTTGGACTGTTCTCAAAACCATGTGCAACCAGATAGGCATGTATTTTCTCATACCAAGCACGTGGTGCTTGCTTTAAACCATATAATGCCTTCTTTAACCTGCACACCTGGTTTTCATGCCCTTTCTACACAAAGCCACGGGGCTGAAAAACATACACTTCTTCATGCAAGTCACCATTTAGAAATGCCGTTTTAATGTTCAACTGATGTACATTCCAACCATGATGGGCTGCAAGTGCACAAATGCTCCGAACAGTAGTCATACAGCATGTAGGTGCAAAGGTCTCATCAAAATCAATGCCTCTTTCCTGCGCATAACCCTTGGCAACAAGCCTAGCCTTATACCTGTCAACTGTACCATCATGTTTACGCTTCAGCTTGTATACCCACTTAGTGCCAATGGCCTTCTTGCCAGGAGGCAAGTCACATAAAGACCATGTACCATTCTTCATTATAGCATCATATTCAGATTGCATGGCAGCCATCCAATTTTCTGAATTCTATGCTTCATCAAAAGAAACAGGCTCATTCTCATCACAAAGACTAGACGCAGCCATAGCATAGCAATCTGATGCAAAGGAGGAACTATGAGAGCCTGAACGAGTACGATATGACAAAGGTGCATCTATTTGCTGTCACGCAAAGTCTACACCAGCCATTTTGGCATAATTTTTGCTTGCTCAATATCAACTCTCTCATCAACAAGTGCATCATGTAAATCTTCATCAGAAATAGAATGATCTGCATCATCATATGAAATCTGCAAAGGTTGAGAAGTTGCCTCATTAGGACCAGCACTAGACTGTCCACCTGTAAAAAGAGGCATCAACGTATAATACATGTCTTTGGAGCTAACAGATGTCTCCTTAGTACATGAAAGCAATGGCTGAATAGCATCTTCCACAAAGACAACATCACGGCTAACCAGAATGCGTTTAGTCTGTGGATGATACAGACGATAGCCTTTACTTTCAGAACTGTACCCAACAAAAATACATTTTACTGCCTTATCATCCAATTTTCTGCGATGTTGTTCATGCACTAATGCATATGCCAAACAACCAAAAACACGCAGATGAGCAACAGATGGCTTGCGGTCATGCCAAGCCTCATATGGAGTGATAGACTGCAGCGCTTTAGTGGGACACCTGTTCAGTACATATGCTGCACACATGATAGCCTCAAGCCAGAAACTATGTGGTAAAGCCTGACTCTTGACCATGCACCTCGCCATCTCCATGAGTGACCTGTTCTTTCGTTCAGCAACTCCATTCCGTTGAGGTGTATATAGCACTGTACACTGGTGTTTTATCCCACGTTCAACCAGAAATGCATTAAAATCAGAAGACATATATTCCCCCCCTCGATCAGAACGGAGGGTGCCCATTTTACATGCTGACAGATTTTCAGCCAAAACCAAAAACTGTTTAAAGCACATGAAAACTTCGGACTTTGCTTTGAGTGGATATACCCATGCATGCATGGAAAAATCATCAATGAAAGTCACGAAGTAAAGGTAATTCCCAAAAGAGGGTGTCTGCATAGGACCACAAACATCACTATGTACAAGCTGCAATTTCTGTGTAGCCCGAACTGAACCATCTTTTGGAAAGGAGGAACGCTGCATTTTGCCCAAAATACAGCCTTCACATACATGTTTTCCAGGTGCCTCAAGCTTTGACAAAGAAGACACCATATCAGATTTCTGCAGGCATAGCAAACTAGCAAAATTCAAATGTCCAAAGCGTGCATGCCAAAGCTTTGCATATGACATAGCTTGAGAATCATGAACTGCACATGCCGAATCATTCACAGATCTGTCATAGTCTATGAGCTTATATAGCCCACGACATAAAATGCCAGAAGCAATAATAACATCGCCATTTGACAGATCATGAACTGTACATCTGTCATCAACAAATTTCACAACCAAGCCAATCTTGGCTAATGCAGAAACTGATAACAGATTCTTCTTGATCCCTGGTACAAATAAAGCATCTGACAAGGTGAAAGAACTACCATCAGTAGTAGTCAGAATGATCTTACCAACTCCCATAACAGGATAAGAGGAGTTGTTGGCGCATGTGATAGTATTCCCTGTAGGGGCAGGCTCGAGTGAAGAGAAGAAACTGCACTGCGAGGTAATATGTTTGGTCGCTCCACTGTCAAAGTACCAAACATCTGAGTCCACTGCAGACATGCACTGCTCATGAGAAGATGGGTCAAAACTACAAACAATAGTAAACACCCATTCTTCTTCCTGCACAAGATTAGCAGACTCTGTTTTTGGTGTAGAGGCTTCTGCAACAACCATTCAAGCCTCCTTTTTCTTTGCCTCTTTTGCAGCCAATTTTGGACAGTTCTTTATGATATGATCATTCCCTTTACAGTACTTGCAAAACAATTTCTGCTTTTCTGATTTCTTCTCATCTTTATCTTGGTTCTTCGAATGTGCAGCATTTGTAGATTTCTGCTTACTAGTAGAAGAGCTCCATTTTCCTTTGCCCTTCTGACTAGCCAGGAAAGCTTGATCTGCAACACGCATAATGGACCTGTTCTGCCTGGACTGATCTTCTTGCAACAGAACAGAGACTAACTCCTCAAATGACAAGGCATTTGGATTGCCTTTCATCATCAATCGAAGAGTAGAGGCAAAACTCTGATATGAATCAGGAAGACCATTTAGAACGGTCTGCACAAGTGAGCTATCTGGTATAACCTCATCAGCAGAAATCAATTGTTCCTTCAGGTCTTTGATCTTTGTGAGAAAACTGCCCATAGAATCACCTTCATTCATGTGCTCACTCTCCAACTGTTTTCGGAGGTAAGCAACACGAGCCTCATTCCTAGCCTGGTACAAAGTGGTGAGTGTATCCCAAGCATCCTTTGCTGTTCTGCAAGAGCGAATGTGAGGAATGATAGCATGTTTGATAGACAAATCTATCAATGCATGTGCTTGAGCATCTCTACCATCCCAACAAATTTGCTTTGCAGTAGGTGCAACAGAAACAGCAGCACGAACAGGAATCTGCGGAATATCATCTTCAACACCATCTTCATCAGCTCCAACACCTGTATTTGTAGTACCTGTTGTTACAGGTGTAATAGGACGTCTTTCAACACCCTGCACAATGTTCCACAGTCCTTTTGCAACCAATACATGTCGCATCATATAAGCCCATAATGGGTAGTTGGTACCATCCAACTTATCCTCAATAGCCAACATACGGAATACATCACTGCTTTCAGCCATGGCCGGTGACTAAAATACCTTGATGCAGAAAATTGACTGTATCTCAAAAAGTTGAACAGAACTGCCTAGACGAGTTCTGCTAGACCTGTAGCAGACTTCGAGAGGCTTAAACTGGCGAACAGAAACTGGTATATACCTTTGGCACAAAAAGATGAAATAGCCTGCACAAGTGCTGTGATAGTGCGTTCAGAGGCCAAAACGAGCTCAGATCGTGATTTTGGCACCACAAAGCAAAGCCGTTTTGATCTTGAAAACACGCTGAGTATGCTCACCAAAATTCGTGCGATTCTGAGACTGCAAACGGAGGAGTGTCGAGGCACCCTAGATGAAGCGACGACCTGCTCTGATACCAATTGTTGGAGTTAGACGTCTGCAGAAGCGCGCGAACAGCACAAGGAGGAAGAAGAAGCTTGGAGCACCAACACACAATACTGGATGTATTACCAGAGAATGTACAAAGATAAGTAGCCCATTAGGGCAATAGGCATATATACAAGCCGGGGGAAAAAAACCTCCTAAAGAGGGAAAAAAGTGCCCCGGTGGTCCTAGTGTGTTCACACACATCACTACCTAAATATATCAACAATCCTCATAAGTACTCTAAGAGTTGGTATCTTTGCCATACGTGAAAAACTATCTTCATATCCAATCCCTTGTGTTTGTGCATACCCTTTGGCCACAAGTCTTGGTTTGTACTTGTTGATATTTCCATAAGCGTTTTTCTTTACCTTGTAAATCCACCTTGATCCTATGATCTTCATAGATGAAGTCTTGGGTTCCAACTTCCAAGTATGGTTTTCTTGTAGTGCTTGAATCTCTTTCTCAATGGCATTCATCCACTTAGGTTTCTTCTTTGCTTCCTCATAAGATGAGGGTTCCTCATAGTTTGAATCTCATGCTAAATAAAAAGAGTGCTTAGTGAGCAGTGATGCATCATAGCCATAACTTTTTGGCTTCTTCTTTTCTCTAGTTAATGGTATCCAATGCCAAAGTGGACCATTTGCAACATTTATGGCTTTGCTTCATGGAGTACATAGAATATAGATTATTCCTCAACCGAGCTAAATCCATCTTTGCAATTTCTTGTGGCAAGTTGTTGGGCCACATCATCTCTCGTCAAGGGACCTCCAAGCACCATAGTGGGATTTACCTTTTCATGTTTTTGTTGATGCATCTGACATAGCTAATGCGATTGAAGGATACGTGGTATCGTCCAGTGTATTATGCTAGTTAGTGGCTAACACTTGTTCAGTAGAATTACTCAGTCATTGAAAAAGAGTGCTTAGGCCTCAATTACTCTATTAAGAAGTTTTGAAACTATATGTTAGGTTGGAAATTTACATTCATGTTGAACATTCAACATTGACATACTTAGTGTGCCAATAGAATCTTGGCAGTCAATTAGCTCACTCGATTTGACTATGACATTGTACATCAGCCTAAATCCCCTCATGTAGTGGTAGACTTTCTTTGCTAACTTGATTCCAATGAAGATCCTATCGAAGTAGATGTATCCTCTCCTGCAATATACAATTCTCAGTGTAGATTTTCCATGGTCCATTTGGATTTCATAGATTCCTTTTATGATACATTACTTACTTTCTTAACTATTGGTTGTCCTTGAGATTCTCTTCCCATTGCTGCTTGCAAGAAAGTGGCACAGTACAATCGACGATTTCGTATCATTGTAGGTTACTCTATTATTCAGACCCCTTAGGAGCTTGGCTCTAGTGTGTGCCAACACATGAGGTGCCTTCTATTTTAGCACTAGCCCATTCAGACCCAAATGGCAGTCATTTTTTGATGATATTAACATACAAGAAGTTGTTGTAGAGTATATTATTGTTCCCAACTATGCAAAGGGACACCCATCATTACGTCCATGCTTGTGATCCTTGCTAGAGAACTGGTCAACCTTTGCCCCATTCTCATTTCCCTCTCTAGCCCGTCCTACCTTTGCAAACTTTTCAAAAGTGGGGACTCAACTTTATTGGATCAATCACTCCACATTAGGAAAAAAGGTGAACCTTGCATAGGCCTTTTAGATTAAGGGATGATTAGTGATGGACCAATGAGAGGAGGGTGGTGGCCATAGTCTAGAGCCTCAATCAACTAGGCTAGGCCTAGGTTTCCTTGGTTTTGGACTGGTCAAAACAACCAAAATGTGATGATAGAAGTGGTATTTCCTCATGTAGTGGTTTAAGATTCAAATTCAGTGATCCGAAATTGATATAGACCCTTGGATATGAAGGAAATCGAATGGTTAAGCTTCAAAGATATTGAGACATGCACCTTTGATTATGTATCGTTGGATGGGACTATCAATCCAAGGCTCACGATTTCTCTCCAAGTGGATTAATTGGCATTGCTTTTGTGCCGTTGGATCATTAAACAATCCAAAGGCTTCTATGACCTCTAGCCCATGTGGAAGCGTGCTTGGATATGGGACGTACGATCGGCCAAAATCCAACGGATTGTGTTCTTTCGCGTCCCAGTGCAATCTCTCTCTTACTTTTCCCCATGTCCCATGACTTGAATGAAGCTTGTTTTGTCCTTTTGTGCTAGTACTGTAGCTCCGATCACATCCGTCCGTGGGTAAGATCTAATGGCCCTCAATGCCCATGAATTTGGCTCTCTCTCTTCTTTATTCCCACCTCTCACAAATGATGAGACTTCTCCATTTTGTCATTTCTTGCCAGACATTCTTCACTCATCTTGTCCGTCCGTGGTGAATATCCAAGGGCTCCAATTAGTCACGAGCCCTTCCCAACTGAGAGCACTAATTTGTCGTTTTTTGATAGGAAACTTCATCAATCATGGCCGTCTATTTGAGGTATCTAATGGCTCTCAACAAGCACGAATCTATTCACATTAAGGAATCAAATCTAGCTCTTAAGAAATAGTATTTTTAAATAAAATACCACTAGTGGTTTTCCAGGCCCCCTTTAACCCTAGCATGATTAATTTTAATCCCTAAAAATTAGGGATCCTTACAAGGCCCATGTAGGGTTCACCTTTTTTCCTAATGACCTACTGTTCTTAGTAATAATCAGTACATACTCACTTGTACTGACTATGCAACTTGTTGGGTTGAAGCTTGGGTTGTTAAATTAGCTAGTGCTTTGATGGTTTCCCAATGTTTGACATGAGATGTTTTTCTATGCTTTGATCTCCCCTTGGAGATTGTCTATGATCATGACACAACTAATTACAACCCTCATGTAGTCATTTCAGATTACCCTCATGTGAATGGATTGGGTGAAAGTACTAATAAAACATTGTTGGCTATGCTGAAGAAGCTGATTGCCAATTGTCATGAGTGCTAATGATCTAATTACAACCCTCATGTAGTCATTTCAGATTACCCTCATGTGAATGGATTGGGTGAAAGTACTAATAAAACATTGTTGGCTATGCTGAAGAAGCTGATTGCCAATTTTCATGAGTGCTATTGTGGAATATTTTGTGGGCCTATTGCACCACTTAAAAGTTGCTACTGATTGTACTTCTTTCAAACTAGCTTATAGTCTCGAAGCTATTGAAACTATGGAAATTTTTGTTCCTAGTCTATTTGTAGCTATCCAATAGAAGCTTATTCCAAAGATTCCTTGTATTTTCAACTTGATGTAGTTCATGCCTTGGATGAGTAGCATTTTGAAAGATTCTTACTAATGTAGGAACTATATGTTCAACAAGGCCACACCCATGATCATTTTCTCAAAACCGTGGTGTTTTAGGAAGGAAAATTGGTCCTCTTCTATAACTTGAAATCAGATTGGGTTGCTAGCAAGTTTAAAGTTAGGTGGTTCGGTCCTTACCAAATTTTGGCTTGGCTCAGTTTGGCAACTTTTTGGTTGTAGGCACTTGTTGGAGTTCTGATTAAAAATTTGGTGAATGGGTTGAAGTTAGGGCCTTTTTGGCCACGTTCAAAGTGTGTAAATCATTAAGCCACCACCCACGATTGCATAGTTTTGCATGAAAAGTACTGCACCATTTCTTGTATTGCTTACATCATTCATCTTGTCCTCACCCCTATAACACCATCGTTCCTCCTTTGTGCTTATATACCACAATGCTACATTTGGTCACCATTGTCTTTTGCATTCTTGTTTGCATAGTGTTGTCATCCTTAGCTTTCTATTGCATGCTGTAGTCATGTATGCTTTGGCTCTAATTGAACCCCTCTCTGTGGTCTTTTACGATGCCAGTACCTAATACCTTACCCCCCATCATCTCGATACCTTTGCCCTCGTTCACTGGGATGCTGTTAATATGCACCCCATAGCAGAAAGCATCGCATGCTTCATTGTTGAATGGTGTCGAGGTCTGCACAACCACCACAGAGGTTAGGCAACATTTCTACCTACCCATTGATGGTGTTATTTGCATGAACTAGAGTGATCAATCCTCCAATTCATGGTCATAGAGATGAACCTGCAACATTGTGCTTATGGGATCTCCAAACAATTCTATTCCCTTATTGTCACATCTGCCCAACAACTGGTCAATTGGGTCATGTTCCTTTTTCACCACATTCATCGATAATGCCAACATACCATTGTAGTTATAACAAACCGACATCACTTGTACCCACCTTCCCTAGTTCTTATCTATTCTTTACCCTAGTGAATTCCCCATTCCTGTTCACATCCTATTAGTTCCTTGAATTTTTGCCCCTCCTACCTTGCCAACTATGAAAGATGACAAAAGGATTGGCCTAATCTTCCAATGAGCCAAGTGCCCCTACCAAGTGCAACGTTCTAGTTCTTCTGATGTAGAACACACTGCAAAGAATCTGGTGGCTCAACCATCTATGTCTTTCCATTGAATTTTAAAAACCCATCAAACTCCCAGGAAGGTGATCATCCCATACTCCTCTGAGGATTCCTTTCATTCACCCTCGGCCTCCACACAACAAGCCCCAACATCCCCCCTCCAGATGGCTCATATTTCCCTACCTGATCATCCAGTGTTGAATGTTGCATTGCCTACTCCACCACCCTATCTTCCACCATAGACTACTACAGATGCCACTGCTACTACTCCTAATCCTCCTCCATTGTCTTCTAAAGCTTCTACCCCTTCCTCTCTTGAATATTCACCCCTTGTCACCCCTCCACCTGAGATTCCTCGTTGCTCCCCTGCAGTTTCTCCTGCCCAACCCTAAACTTCACCCACTCTTGTTGGTGTTCGTGAGCTTCCTTCCCTTCTTGCTCCCCATGAAGAATTTTTGTCTTTTGATAACAACAATAACTGCAACATCACCAAGTTCTTCCACCTTAGCATGTATCTTGTTCATATGCAACAATTGATTGGCCATAACATGGATTATTATAATCATACCTACAATGATATGCAATGCGACAAGTACCCTCTATGGCATCATATGCATGAACTCCAATATGACTTGGGTACTTGCATTGAGGAATCTTACTAGCTTGCAGATCAAATTTATTGGGAGCCTAAATAGACTCATTACTTCAAAAGTTTTTCAAAGAAACCATGAAAGAGAAGAAGCTCATTGCCAAACATGCCAAAAACCTGCAAGAAGCTAATGCTCACCATCTCCAACACATTCAAGAACTCGAGCATGAAATGATGGTGCAAAAAGACTCCCTCCATGAGGCCAATTTTAAATTATAGCAAATTGCATAGGAAAGAGATTTGCTGCAATAGACTCTAGAAGCTCTACAAGAGACGAGTTCTAGACTCTCTATAAAAGCTCCGTGATTGACATCTACTGCCTTTGTTCACTAGATCGAGTTTCAAACTCTTCAACAATAGTTAGAACAAGCTAAAGCTCTGAAAGCTCAAGTGCTACAACAAGCTCAAGCTAAGAGAAGATGTTGGAAACATGTTTTTAAACAAGAATTTATTTACAAGAAGAATTCAACCTTTCGACTTGTTGAAGCATAGAGCCAAGCCATGATGTCCATTACAACCTCAACAAGTCAAGCCTCTGATGGAGTTGTTCTATTGGATCCACATGAAGTCTAAGAGTTACTGAAGATTATGGTCAAGAAAATACAACAAACCTTCCAAGAAGGGAAGGATTCTTTCAAATATGAGTCCATTCTCCCTCCAACAATGAGCTTGAAGATGAATAAAAGTGTTTTTTTGAGCTCAGGTCCTCCGTGCATGCCAGTATTAGGCTGCCAAGAAAACATTAGTATAATTTTGGTGTTACTATATTTTCCATATCACAATGTAATTTCGGTAAATAGTCCTAACCAAATAGGTAGGACTATACTATGTAACTTTTTTCCTAATAATGAAAAGGTGTTTCGAGCCTGCTCTGAGAAAGACGACTTGGCTGTGTTGGAGTGTCTAGCTAGTGGTGCTTTGGATGCATTGTTCTGTGTATATTTTGAACATTCCATCTATCTGCCCAGTATCTAATTGTTGTGTGTATTGAAGATAATAAGATATATTTTGGTGTTTAAAGAAGGTGTGTGTAATTGAAAATGCAACATAGAGTACTAGACTTACTACGATAGTGAAGGACCTCTCTACCACCTTTTTTGGTTACGAATAATTGATTCTATAGATTATCTACAAGTGATGTAGAGTATTATTTATAGTATTAAGATGTTGATAGTACAATGTATAGTTCGATGATATAGAATACTAGTGTCACTCTAACACAATGGCAAGTACCAATGTGAGGAGATCCACCTCATGAATGTCAATCTGTGGAGACGTGAGGACCAGTATGATGACTATGAGCAAGTGAAGGCACAAGTGCATGATTGAGAAGCACACTAACATGCACATACATACACACATGCACACACAAGGCAAGAACAAAGAGAGGAATATGGACTTCGTTCTACTACTCAAAATGTCTCTTACAATAGCTCAAAACTCTGGACGTATCATCAATCCAGCAACAACCCTCTCTAGACAGATGGGGACTAGCCTTGGCCGGAAGAGTAACCAAGATGTCTTTCCCTCCTTCCTTGGCCAAATGGGCACTATCAGTGGACAAATGGGGACCATTTGTGGCCAAATGGGCACAATAGGTGGACAAATGGGAACCATATTCACCTAGGGCCCACCCTCGACACTTCTTGCATACTTGTCTAGATATGTTGAATAGAATGTCTCACCTGCTGATGGGAAGGTCATGCAAGTTTTGGACCTTCCTTCTTTTCTAAAGTAGAGTGTCTACTCAACCTCTCAACCACCACCATGGGAACATCAACCAAAATTTGGACATCTCAACATACAACTCCTCTAGTGTACCCCTTGGAAGCAATGCAAGCATCCAAATGCAGATGACAAAAAGAGAATATGGGGGTACCCAAGGGTCACAAACCGGCTATCATCTCCTCCAGTTCAAGACACAAAGTCAAGATGAAGTGGAATCAACCTCGATGCTCCAGACCACCTAGACATTCTCCATCAATGAGAATTCAACTAGCCTAGGTATCCGAGAAGTCTATGACGGCCAAGCCCAACACCACCCAAATTTGGGTGCCTAAGGCTTGTCTTGTAGCTTGAAAACCAAGCCATGTAACATTCATCCCTCCAACATCACACAATTCACCTACCAATTCACCTCCAAATCCATACTTTGTATCCCATCAAATGAACCATTTCCATTCACCAATCCCTTTGAAATGGGTGCCAAAATGCCCCTAAATTCCTCCATACACTCCCTTGTACAACATGAAACCTTAGGATACTAAACTTTATCTTTGTAGTAATTCACTAACACCTAATCCTTGTAAAAATTGACCCTTACTAACTCACTATCACTGTGAGTGACATCTCTCATGAAAGGATATGTATGCATTATTCAATGCATGTAGGAAGTCTAGGGACATGCATTAGTCATTGAGAGATCATTACACAATCACCGCACAACACAAGGCTACTTAAGTGGCACATCAATTATGGAAAGGGATTGTAGTCTCACTTTATTGGGATCTAAATTAAGGTCCATGTTAATGTGTTATCCTTTTGTAGCAGGTCTTTTACACAAGCACTTAGGATCACAATGCAAACTGAAGGATCTTCAGGTGTTGGCACTAGTACCCAAGCATTGGACTTTGAAAATTTACTGGCAGAGGCTCACCCTTCACAGATACCTCCGGAGTTTCAAGACTTCAGGGGACCAATGCCAATTGATGATCCTTCGATCGGAAGGCCAAAGAAGGTACACAATAAATCTCATTGGTTCCAAGGATTGACACTTTAGCGCCATTATACAAAGATAAAATACCCTCGAGGATCTATGCTTTAGAAGCAGAATTCCATAATCCAACTATTAGGCCACAAGATACAATCACAAAAGTCATAGCTCAGTTTGAAGACTACCAATGCAATTTAGCACTTTGTGGCTGACGAATTTCCAGTGAGGATACAACCATCAGGCTACTTAACAAACTACCTAGGTCATATGAGACCTTTGTAATGACCCTGTACAATCGAGGGCAAGTTCTAACCTGGGAAGAAGTCCGTCGTCTTCTGCTCCTTCATGACTCACAAGCTAAGTTGACCTCCTCGCAAGAGATTACAATGAAGGCCAAAGGGCCTTTTAACAAAGGAGAAACTATTATTCATCATACGGGCAATGGACCCAAGCCAGGATCGACTACTTCCTCCAAGAAGTATACTTGTAACTTCTGTGGAAAAACGGGTCAGTTAGAGAAATTCTGCTATAAGAAGAAAGAAACCTTGAAGGCTTCTAGTTCTAGGAACTCATCCAAACCTTTGTCACACAGGTCACATTGCTTTAGTGAAGAACTCTTTATCTCTACCGAGGCAAATGCGCTAGTTATATCTATCTCCCCTCACGAATGGATCTTTGACAATGGAGTGACCTCGCACATGTGTAAAGATAAAGATTCTTTTCAAGAACTTGAAGAGCACACAGGTGAAGTGTACCTTTGAAATAACAAAAGTCTACCTATTGAAGGGAAAGGAAAAGTAGAGATCACCAACACTCAAGGGGAATGCAAATCACTTTCAAATGTGTTATTTGTTCCCAATTTATGCATGAATTTGCTGTTAGTAAATGCAATTACTGATCATAACAAACAGATGTTGTTTGATAACACCTCTATCAAAGTCATTGGCCCTCATACGAAGACGTAATCACCCAAGGCATTGAAGAGAAGGGCGTATATAAATTATCTTGTTTTCTATCCAAGGAATCACCATCTAGTTTGTGGCACTAAAGATATGGCCACACCTCCTATTTATCAAGAATTTCATCATCACAGATAGTGAAAGGATTGCCCAAGCTTGGGCAACTCAATAACGTCTGCCAGACTTGCACTCAAGGCAAGCAACATAGGGCTCCCATTCCAAAGGAAGCATCGACAAGAGCTAGGAACCCTTTAGCCCTTATCCACATGGACCTTTGTGGACCCTGTCTCTTAGTGGATCACTCTACTTCTTTCTTTTAGTAGATGAGCACTCTTGATACATTTGGGTGTATCACTTGAAATCAAAGGCATACACTTTTACTAAGTTTTGTGAATGGATCACCCAAGTGGAGAATGAAGCTTCCAAGTCCGTTAATGCCGTCCAATTAGATGGAGCTGGTGAATTCATAAATCATGACTTTGACAACTTCCTCAAACAAAAAGGGATAAAAAGACAGGTTACCCAACCTCACACTCCATCCCAGAATGGAGTAGCTGAGAGAAAGAATCAAAGCGTGATCGAAATGGTGAGAACTATGATTCATAAAAACTTACGCTACAAGTTTTGGACAAAAGTAGTGCATACTGCTGCTCACATACTTAATTGAGGCTTCACCAATGCATTGCACAACAAAACACCATTTGAAGCATACTATGGAGGAAAGCCTAATGTGCATTAATTTTTAGTATTTGGCAATGAAGCATTTGTTCATGTATCAAAAGAAGATCGCAACAAGTTGCAATCCAAGTCTAATAAGCACATCTTCATAGAACATAGTGAGCAATCAAAAGCGTATCGCTTATATGATCTTGAAAACCACTCCATCATAATATCTAAGGATGTAATATTCAATGAAGCTTCCACATACTACAACAATGATCCAACAACAAATCTTAGTCCACCCGTCTACACTACAGAGAGGGACTCCATCTTTTCCAAATCCAACTCAGAAGCAAGTACTTCAAGTCAACTGAGAATATCTCAAAGACTTATTAACAAGAGACAACGAGAACAAATTCATTATGTCAATTATGCCTTGATGCATCATATTCAACAAATCCCAGAGCCTTCTAACTACAAAGAAGCTAAAGACAACCTGAGTGGGAAGAAGCTATGCAAGTAGAAATGGATGCAATCGAGAAGAACAAGACTTTGATTCTTGTTCCTAAACCCACAAATCATCAAGTTATAGGAGTCAAGTGGCTCTACAAGGTCAAATACAAATCAAATGGAACATTAGATAAGTACAAAGCAAGGCTGGTAGCTAAAGGATACAAGCAACAACATGGCATTGACTATGAAGAAACCTTTGCTCTTACTGCAAGATTCATAACCATACCCAAGGTTCACAACCATACGAATAATCTTAGCACTAAGTGCTCACTTTAAGTCGCTCATTTACTAGTTGGACATCAAAAGTGCATTCCTCAATGGAGATCTTAAAGAAGAAGTATATGTTGAACAACCTGAAGGATTCAAGATTCAAGGAAAGGAAGACCAAGTATACAAAGTTCACAAAGCACTTTATGGACTCAAGCAAGATCCTAGGGCCTAGTATGAAAAGAAGATAAAGGATTTCACAGAAGTAGTGTTGATGCAAACTTATACATCCATCAGAACGAGTCCTTAGTGGCCATCATCATCCTCTATGTAGATGATTTGATCTTGAAAAGTTTAGATGATGAACACATCCAATTCATCATCACACATCTTCACCTTGAGGACTCTATGATAGATCTTGGACTACTTCACTATTTCTTGGGTATGGAAGTTTAGCAAACAAAAGAAGGCATATTCCTACCATAGAAGAAGTACTGCTCTGATCTTCTTTCCAAATATAACATGGACCAATGTCACTCAGTATCTACACCACTTGATCCAAACATCAAGCTCACATTGGAGGATTCATCACCACTTGTGGATGTGCATACTTATCGACAACTTGTTAGCTCATTACTCTACCTTGCCAACACTAGACCATATATTTCCTATGTAGTTGGTATACTCAGTCAGTTTGCATATCAGCTTCGACAGACACATTGGGATGCTGCTCGGAGACTACTTCGCTATGATGCTCAAATAGTTGATTTGTGCTTGTATTTGAATGGTGTTTGCATGGGAGGTGCCATGGGCATTGAGATCTCCATTGCATCAAACATGGTGTCGTGCGTGGTATTGATAGTGAAAAGTGATATTGGTGGAGTTGTGAGTGTGTGGTATTGATAGTAAAAAGTGAGTATGGTAACTTTTATTTGAGATAAGTATGGTTGTGTAGGGGGTTGAGAAGGAATTTTAAGAAAGAGGGAATGTATAGAGACAAAGTGGGGTGAATGGATGGGAATGACTAGATAAGGAGTGTGCTAAGGGGTGGAGGATGATGTTAACAAAAAATTTTTTCTAAAGAGTATCAATGTGCGAGGAGGGGGAGTGGGGTGGGGACATAATGGAGACATGCTAACGGGGTGGGTTGGTGTCTCAAAAATGGCTTAAAATTATTTAGATAGGGAGGATATGTTGGTGATGAGGGTGATGTGTGGTTTGGTTAGGGAGTTCGTATCAATGGTTGGGATATGTGGGGGTGTGCAACCATGAAGTGTGGATGTGCGATATAGATTTGGTGGTACCGTCACCAAAATGGTATGTCCTGTGCAAGGTTGGAGGCGAACACGACAAGGGTCGAATCTCTTGAGTGGTTTTTGTGAGAGGTAGTTGAGGGCTTTCACTCCACCAATTGCCTCTATAAGCCTGTTGATGGACGCAATGAATGGGGAATCAAAACCATTATTACCCAAATCCCGCTGTAGAAGTTCTTGGCTTTGTGTAGCTCAGTGATGAGTAGTACCTCCTTTAATGTCAATCCGGGAAGACGTGAGGATGGTATGATGACCTCGAGCTAGTGAAGGCACAAGTGCGTGAGTCAGAAGCACACAAACATGCACACACATACAAACACACGCGCACACAAGGCAAGAAAAAGAGTGAGAAGCAATGGAGTTCTTTAGATTACTTCCAAAAAAGCTCATCCAAGTTCAAATCAATTACAAGCTAACCTAAAAAATGAGCTCTCTAGCTCTATTTATAGTTTTTGACTAGGTTTTGGCCTTGTCCAGACCTAGTGTCCGACCTAGTTAGAAATTAGGTTCTCTACCCTATTTGGAGGTTCAAATGGAGTCTAAAAAATGTGAAAACTGATAGGTAGGTACTTCTAAAGCTCCTCAAGCTCAATGACTCCTTGGCTTGCACAAAATGGAGCTACAAAAATATGAAATGGTATTTACAATGGTTTTTAGTGATGAAAATCACTATTTTTGGAGGGATTTCTTCTAACATTTTGACATACATTTCCTGGAGCTCCCTACTTGCTCCTTCTTCTTGTGTGCCCAACTCTTTAATGCCTGAAAAATTTAAATGGCCTACTTGCCAGATCTTCTTTGACTACTGTGTCTGCCTGTGCTTTCTCTTCGTTCCGACTCCCTTTGTAGGCTTCCTTGTCTTGCAACTCCTTCAGTTCCTTGACTACTGCCAACACCCCCCCCCTCTATCGCGTCTGTCGTCTCTGACAGACCCTTGTCTAGCTGTGCATTGGACATAATATTGAACAACATCGGCGGCGAGGTGGTGTTCTTCTAATCGTAGCCCTCGTGCTAGATCTGTCAACAATGCATCCCAATTCACTGGTCTTGGTACGTCCGGATGTGGCACCCGCAATTGTTCTGAATGGATGGTTCTCTCCACAGCAAATAAGTGGAGGAGATGTGAGGGCCTGGGTACAAATATTTCTGAGTGATATTCCCAGAATCCTGTTATGAACATCTCCTCGAATGTCTGTTTAAAGCAAGCTGGGAGGTACTTTATTTTGGCGTGCCAAGAATACATTACCTCTATTGATGGGGTGGTGCTCATGTCGTATACCAGATCTTGGTTTCCTATAAGAAATCCGACACCTGAGAAGTGGGGGTCTTTAATATTCTTGAATGTCCTGAATGTGATTAGCATTAGTTCAAAGATTTTCATGCACATTTGGGCCATCACATCGGGGGTATTCCGTAGTCGAATGCTCCAGTGACATATGGTAGAAATCATGTAATTCACAGTGGGAGGTCCTTGAGGAGGTGCTAGATAAACATAGTTTAACCACTTTGCGCAACCTTTGATGTTCTTGACAGCAATTGTAAACTCTGGCCATGTGCGCCTGCAGAAGACTGGAACATAACAAGGATTGTATTTAATAAAAAGTGGCATATTAGTCCAAGTACGAAACATCTCTGGGTAGGTCTCAAGATGACGGATCCTCCAGGTGGGTTGATGAATGGATCCTTTCTTAGCACTTTCTGGGATATCATCAGGCCCAAATTGTGTGGCGAAAGTTGGAGGTTTGCCACATCTGCGTTGAATCTCTGCGTTGTAATCTGCAAGGAGTACACAATATGGCACATATTGATCGTCGTTGGTGCCGATCCATCTATGATGAGACATGCTGCGGAAATATTCTGACTTTATGATGGTGTCTTCTAACTTTGCCATTGATTGGATTTGAATTGCCACTCGATCTTCATGGGTTGTTGCTATTTTCTCTAGTGTCTGGAGCCATTCAGGTACTTCAACTTCTAAGGTGTCCATTCCTTATGAGGTCTGTGCACCACCTGGCATCGGCATAGGAACATATGGTTCCTCATACGTTTCGTCCACCTCAATGGGTACCAAATCCTCAGGCTCTGGTTCTGCAACTGGAGAGGGATGCCTTTCATATTCCAGTAACTTTTTCTGCAGCTCCGCCACCTGCTCTATCAATGCCTTTACTTCCTTTGAAGTCGAGGTCGTTTCTATGACTTTGGGGTGAGCCTCCTATTCCCTGAGCTGGCTACGTAGTTCATCCCGTTCCCTTTCCAAATCATCATGTGCTTCTAATAAATCCACATAGCTTTCCAAGATTGTTTTCATGGTTTCTGAGGGAACTACTTTGAATTGTTCTAGGTCAATTTCATGGGGAGAGCCTTCCATGGCAGCTTCCAGGTTTTCTTCGTTTTGTTTCTGCAAACGTTTGTTTTCTTCAAGGGCTGTAGCCATGTGTTTTTGGAGTAGGGTTAAATTTCGCCGGACTCTCAGGTTATCTGTTTGGTAAACCTCCAGTAAGGCTTCGAGTTGTTTGACGCCTGACTCTTGTGATGGTTGGGGTGTCTCTAGGAGGGTTTGATGAGCTTGCTCAAGAGTGGTGTAGCGTTGGTTGAGGTCTGCATTTTCTTCTTCTATACTTGTAAGCAGTCTTTGTAGTTGTTGATGATTCGTCGTCAGCTGATGATGACGGTCTTCGAGAGCCTGGTACTCACTTTGAAGTTGATACACACATTGATGTAATGCTATGAATATATTTACATCAATGAATATACTATTTACATTAAACGTTGCAGGGAAAGATGAAGATGCAGGGGGGATGGGAAAGGGGAAGGGAGTTGTGAATGCCGTGGAGTCAAGTGGTGAGGTAGGTGGAGGGGGTATGGGAGATTGAGGTTGTGTGGGGGGTGGGAGTGGTGCTGTGGCTGGTGATGTCTCCATTGTGTCGAATGTGTGTGTGACTGTAAAGATGGGAACAGTGGGTGGGGTGGATGTGATATTTGTGAAGAGTGTTGTGTAGGTGGGCATGGTAACTCCTCCGAATTGAATGCCGAGAGAGAGAGGAATTCCCATGACGACTGTGGTAATGGCAGAAATAGGTGTGGTAGTGCTAGGTGGTGAGTTGACATGTGTAGTGAGAGGTGAGGTGGGTGGTGAGAGTGGTTCCTCCTGATGTTCTTCTGTTTGTGTGTTGCCTCCTGGTTCTGATACATTGATGTGTATTTGTTTGCCAGATCGCATGGGACGGGTAGGCACATGTTTCTCAAACCGATTAATATAAGTCATGGCTGCATGAACAGCCTCATCTAAGCCCACTGCGTCAGCGTGCAGGTTCATTGATTCGATGAACATGTCATCCACACCTTCCTCGGCTAACATTTGGCTCATGATCATCTTTCCTGTTTCGAGCGATAGCCTGTGTTGCTCCTAGACTCGCTTCATAGTTTTGTATAGTCTTTTTATTTGGGCCGAGTATGCCGGGGCACTTGCTAGTTCTGAAAGTTCTGAAAGTTCTTCATATTCTTGATCATACTCTTCGTGTGCCTCTTGTTCTTCTGTCTCTTCTTCATCGTCTTCTACTTCTACTACTCCCGGTTGGGTCGGGGCTGAAGTGGTAGTCGTGGGTTGTTGTCCTTGGGTCTGCTCTGCTTCTGTCTCCAGGTTAGATTCATTGATCAAACGGGCGATTTCTTCATCTGTCAAATCAGCAAGGGTATAACCTTGAGGGAACTCCAAGTCTGAAGGAATAGGAGGGAACACCAGGTTGGGTCCTTCTGCACTTGGTTTGGGTAGGCGAATGGTGAATGGTCAGACACGCCTCGTTTGTGGAGGAGTCACCTCGGGAACTCTTGGGCCCTGGACCATACTAGTGCTCTTTGGATGGGCACGTCGTACGCTAAGCACCTGTAAATTATTCTTGTGAGAGCACAACATCCATGAAGTACATTTTTTTGCTTCTTATTCCACCGTTGATGGGCTAGGTGTATTTGGTCGATGATCCAGTGCGGTATGTTGATGGTGAGGTTCTCTGTCTCCGCCAAGTACAAGCTGAACCATATCTTTTTTGGTGGCATAGTGAATCGTTCTTGGGCGGGAAAAGCAAAATGTTGCATGATAGTTCGTAAGTGTAGAGCAATGGTAGGTGTCATTGCTACCATGTCCTTCAATTTGTTGAGGTCTTTATGCTTCATCTTGCCTGGAACCATTAGTTCTTTCTCAGTGGGAATATGCATTCCTTGCATGTTCAATGCTTCTCGTACCAGATTGAGGGTCAGTTTGAATCTCTTGAGTTCGTGGCTTGGCAATAGTGAGGGTAGCACAAAAGTACTATCGCCTCCCTTGGCCCTGCTAGGAGTGATGGTACTGATAAAGTAGGAGCAGCGAAGAAAATCTGGCTTAGGCAAATGTGCTATGAAGTAGCTATCCAATCCCGCTTTGGTCCAAACCGATCGCATTACTTCTGCATTCTGATAGTTTTCAAATTCGCGAGTGAAAAAATGATAATGTCCCCATTTGCCATTGAATTCAATTTCTGCCTCCCAGAAGTAGGTGCCATCACCCAATGGCCCTGCGACATCACTAAACCAATGAGCGTGTTTCCCCACTTGAGAAGTGTGTCCCTGAGGAGGATGCTGAATCGGGAGAACATGCACAGCTTGAAGTTCCTGAGGTCTTTCGGTGAGTGGTGGTTCCAGGAGGAGGGTTTCAATGTCCACAATATGTGCGCTAGACCCTGCCTGGGAACTGGTGCCTCCTGCTTCTGCCATTGTTATCGCTTTCTTGCTGGTTCTATGAGAATATAGAGTCATGCGTTAATATTGTAATGGACAAGATAGAACACTTTTTGTCCTCGTTACCACATTATCATGGGGTAAGTAATGGGTTAGTAGGTCAGTGAGTGCTCGATGACTGTGTGTGTAGTTAATGAATGGATAGTCCTAGGAGCTAGATGGAAAGATGCAGTGTATGAGTAATGTAGTTAGCAAATGGAGATGAATTTACAAATGGGGTCGGGGGGTTTATTACTAGTCTTAGGTTGCCAAACACATGGATGACTTTTGGTTTTGGTTTTGTGGAGACTCTAGAGGGTTTCATGAGTAATTCTGCTTGGGGATGATGCATTTTTGGGACCCATTTACAAGTGAGTCTGTGCGTGCTTCTGGGCGAGTGTGTGTTCGTGCGTATTAAACAAGAATGGGCAATGACTCCTTGAGTGGGTGAACCCTGTCGTGTATGATGTGATTCGTGCGGGACTAGTTGAGCCCGCAAGCAAGCCTTAGGCACCCAAATTTGTCTTGGTTGTGGGCCAGCCTTCATCAACTTCTTGGGCACCCAAATAGATTTCACTTTCTCAAAAGAAGTTTTGGACATCTTCTTATTAGTATCATGTCGTTGATTACTAATAGGAAGTTGAGATAGTTGTTGTGACTTGACTGCCATAGGCTGCTCTCCTTTTTGTACCCACAATTGTTTCAATGGCTGAGTCATTCTGCTTCGCACGTTCTTTTGGCCTCCCGCATAGGTAGTCTTCAGTAATTGATCTGCCTTTGGTTGCTGCCTCCCTCTGGCCTTTGGAAAAGAAGGGAGTTCCGTCGAGGCCTTGACTTCTTTATTGAGATCTCCATTCCTCTGCATCACATAGCTTTGGACAAGAACAACATGGTCAACTTCATGTGTACTCCTGGAAGGACCAGGAGTCTGTGCCTTTTCTAGTTCCTTGAGTGCTCCATTATCTAACTCAACTGTAATTCGACTCTGATTCACCCATACCTAAAGAAGTCCAGTTCTTAGGTTTAAGTTGACCGCATGGTCATATATCCAGTCTTGACCCAAGACCAGAGGCTCAATGAGATCCTCATCTTGACACACTAGTACCTTAACTGTTATTTGAACATCTTGAATGGAGAGGGGAAGTTCCACCTCGCCCATGCAAGGGGTTTCCACACCTCCCAATCCTATGAGATATGCTTCTATATGATTGACTTTTAATTTCAATTCTCGACAGTAAGAAAGTCTCACCGCACTAGTGGCTGCACCTGAGTCAATCAATGCTCGCACATTTTTTGCACCAACTCCTTGTCCTATTTCTAAAGTCACAAAAGGACGTCAATCTATTATCCTTTGGGAACTTATTCCTGAGACTTCACACATTGCCACATGATATCCTGGATCCTCATAGGCACCTGTCCTAGGTTGATCCCTACCCTGCCGTCTCAACTTCATCTTTCTAATGCGTTCTAAAGCTTCTGCTTGAGTTTCTTCTCGAACTCATTTTTCTTCTTCTTCGCGTTTCTTAGCAGTGTTGAGTCGACTGAGCATTTCTTCTGTGAGAGGTTCCTGATACAACTTGACTCTGCACCCGCTGATGTAGCTTGGAAGAATATCACCTTCTAAGGTGGCTAGTTGTACTGCTCCACTCGTTGAGATCCTATTTATGATCATAGGTCCATAGCCACGTTTCTCTAATTTTCTTGCATGTTGCTTCAAAGTGTAGACTAAAACTAGGTCTCCGGCCTTTAATCCTTTATCCTTAACATGGGCATCAAAGTACGCCTTCTGTCATTTCTTAGCTGCATATATTCCTGCTGCAGCTCTTAGTCTAGTCTCACCTAATCGTTCAAGGTCAAAAATTCTCGAAGAGAGTTCATGGCCCATCCACTCATGCTCCTGTGCTACTTTCAATGTAGGTATTAAGAAGTCCAACGGTAGCACTGCATTTTGGCCAAATACCATCTGAAAGGGTGTGGCTTGGAGTACCGTTTTGTAGGCGACTCGGTATGCCCAAACAGCATGGTGTAGCTGTTTGTCCCAATTAGAGCGTTTATTATTTACCAATTTGGTAAGCACATTGCATAGAATCTTGTTGGTGCTTTCGGCCTAGCCATTAGCTTGTGGGTGATAAGGGGCAGACTTCTTGTGTACTACCAAGAACTCTTCGAGCAGATTTTCAATAACTTCATTCAAGAAGTGAGTGCCTCTATCACTTACTAGCTCTATAGGTAGCCCGTATCTTGTGAACACATTCTCAAATGGGAACTTAGCAGTTGTTTGAGCATTGTTCTTTGTCGTAGCTTTTACCTCAACCCATTTTGTTAGATAGTCTGTGGCAACAATGATGTATTCATCATGTGAACCCTTGGCTGGGGGATTAATAGGACCTACAAAGTCTATTCCCCACTTAGAGAATGCACGTCCACCCATCATAGGTTTTAGTGGCATCTCATCTTTGCGTATAGGATACTGAGTTCTTTGACAAACATCACACCGTTTCACATAGGTATGTGCATCCCTATGAAGGGTCGGCCACCAGAAGCCGGCAAATAGTATTGCCTTGATCACCCGATCTGGTCCAAAGTGTCCTCCTGCTTCACCTTGGTGTGCAGTTTCCAAGATCTTGAGATATTCACTCTCATGGACACATAGTCTCAGGTAACCATCCTTACCACGCTTGTAGAGATTATCACCAATGAGTGAGTACTCTAGGGCTTCTTGTTCTAGACTTCTTTGTCTCGTCAGGGTCATGTCTGGAGGGAATGTTTTTGTCCTTAGAAAGGCCACTAATGGTTCACTCCAATCTGGCACTATGGACACTTGATAAAGTGTGGCATGTTCCACAGGTGGTTTAGTGCAGCAGATTGGGCATGCCTTGCACAACTTTTGGACATCAGCTTGCGTTGCTTTGAGTAGTGTTGTTCTAATGCACCTACGTGTGCTAATTGCAACCATTTAGCGTACTCATCCTCTTCCACACAACAAGCCAAGATCCCTTGATCTGTGTGCTTGTACATACTTCCTGCCATGATGTGGTACTTCTGGGCTCTTACTACCTCTCTATCCTGTGTGGCTATTACTGGGTGGTTAGGCCCGTATGTCAATACTGGCACTAATGGCTTAGCCCACTGTGGCACCACTTCCAAATTAAACAAGTAAGCATCAGGAAGCTCATTTGACACTCCTTATGCTGATCTTCTAGAGCTATGGCTACTTGATTGTAGCCCGAAAATCCATCAAGGAAGCTGTACACTTGCTTGCTACTCTTTCTAAAAGATGTTCTGTGATAGGAAGCAGATAGTTATCTCGAATTGTGGCTGCATTGACCTTCTTTAAGTTAATGCATACACGCAGCTTTCCATTTTTCTTGGGCACCACTACAATGGGGGATACCCACTCAGTGTGCTCAATTTCATAGATGAATCTAGCTTCAACGAGTCTATCTATCTCTTCTTTGATCTTAGCAGCATAATTATCATTATATGTGTATGGCTTTTGCTTAGAAGGTTTGGCACCTGAGGTCATGGGGATAGTGTGTGAGCATATGTCAGGGTCCACACCTTTCAAATCCTTGTAGCTCCAAGCGAATACATCTCTGTATTCTCTTAGGAAGGCTATCAACGCACGCTCTTCTTCCTTTGTTAGGTCATGGTCTATGTATGTGCATCTCTCCTCTTCTTCTTCTAGGGCCACTACTATTTTCTTGGTGGTTTCTTTGTTATCATAGGCCTCCCCTGATTGTGCCTCTCGTTTAGGCATTCTGATCATGACTCTCCTGTCATCTTTCGTTTGCACCTATTTCTCTGGCCTTTTCTCTCTTCTCCTCTTCTAGTGCCACTTTGCACATCCATAAGTGGGTATCTTCATGCATCCATGAGGATCTTGATCTTATGGAATGCACAGACTCCATATCATCTTTGGCTCTATGGATGGGGTTCCATTGGATAGGAGGGACATCTCTATGAGAGTAATCTTTGAGATTGACTTTGGTCGTAACACCTAAGTGTTGCAAATACAAGGAATTGGTTCCCCAATCCTGGACCACTTGCAACTGTTGCATAAATGGTCTTCCCAAAATCATCTCGTATGCATGATTCTTGCTAAAATCACAGATAGCAAACGTGTGCTCAAACTCTACACCACATGTAGTAAGAGTTATTCCTTCTTGTAGTCCTAAAGGTCTTTCCATGTGGCCATCAGCCATTTGCAATTTCATCCTCGTGGGCCTGAGTGCTGGCTTGCCCCACCGCTTCCACAGGGAAGTGGTAGCAATAGCAACACCTGCACCTGAGTCCAGAATTGCCTTGGTTGTGTACCCCTGATGGGTAATGGGAAGATAGGTGTTTCCTTCTTCACCTTCACTCATATCTCCTATCTTGTTTAGAGGAATTTCTGGCACTGTCCTCTTAGAACCTACCTGGGAACGAGGTTTTGCTATCTCTGGTACTTGTTTGGATACATGTTTCCATAACTCTGGCCTAACTTTGAGTAGCTCTTCTAAAGTGAGGTTGCACTACACTTTAGTGTTTTTCACTACTTCCGTATTCCTAGGTATGACTGAGTCCTTGTTTCTTACCATGACTGTGGGTGCTCTCATACAGGTTGACTTGGCTTCCCATGGGCCTATGAAGTGGGGTAGTTCATGTAAAGAATTAGACTCAAAGTCTAATCTCTCTTGAGACTGGGTGCTCTCCTGCTCTCCATAAATGGATGGGATATCTTGTGGGAATTGATCCTGCGTGTCATCCACAAGTTCAATGGGAGGAGGGACTTCACTTTCTTTAGCCCATTTGTCTTCTTGAATCTCTCGTAGGAATTCTAGAGTGAACCTATTCATAGAAGAGGAAGTTTCTGGTCTAGTGGAATTGGGCACATAAGCTTCCTGTGGGGGATGGCTTATGTTTTTGCTTGCCTCATCTCTCTCTTGATTTTTTTCTTCCTTGGCAGATCTTGCAATTATACTTTCTAACTTCTCTAGGAGTCCATCCAAGTGCAATTGTGTCTTAGCTGATCCTGAGTAGTTGAAAAGGCGACTGGCTTCAAACATGGTCTAAGCCAATGCGACCATTTTCGCACATAGCTTGGTTCTCTCTATCTCTAGGTCAGCATTAGGGTAGCACTTGTCATGATCTGTCACATTTGGCCCTTCTTGGATTCTGGCCTGATATGCCTTAAGCATCATGTCTATGTCTTCAGGAGTGGGGTCAGCTAACACTGATCCTACTCTAGGGGGTGGTGGGATGGTCTGAGGTAGGTGGACAGATGGTGGGTTAGATGGTGATGGAAGTGAGGGTGGTGGTGGTATGTGAGAGTTTGTTTGAGAGGTGAGTTCAACAATTTTGGCTTTTGTTTCTCTTATGCTTTCTTCTAACTCGCTCATCTTTTTAGACCATTGTCTTTTCATTCTTTCTCGACTATCCCTCCAGGCTCTTGACCGTTTCTTGGCTATGCTCTCAGTTTCACTAACCTCTGCACTCTTCTCTTGACCTATTCTTGGGTTCTGTTGCAAAGCCTGGGCTCTAGTGACTACCTGTACTGGTGCAGTGGACGTCACACTTCCTGTAGAGTCTACTACTAACCCAATAACGTTAATTGGAGTTATTTTTGGCATATTATTGGGATTCTTAGGGCAATCTCGTAAGAGATGCTCCTTCCCGCAGTCTTGACAAAAGCCTTGAATCGTCACTGACTGGGGTTGTGTAGGTGGAGGTAAGGGGCAATCACGAATGAGGTGATCTCCCTGACATTTGTAGCATGGTCCCCTAGGGAATGGGGGTCTTACCTGCCTAGGTTGGGGCCTAGAGTTAGGGTTTGTGTACATTACATTTGTGTACTCTGGCTCCCAACTAGGTTCGCCTGGTTCTTCACTTTAGTAGGACTCACCATGTTCAAGAGATTGCATGTAGTAAGCCTGGGGACTATCAATGTGAGTAGAATCAAAACTATGATCGCTCGGGTCACTTTCTGAAAGCGTTGGTGTTACTGGCACTATAGCTCTATTCAAATTTTCATCGACTGCTGCATACTTTACAGGAATCACATTAGCTGGGGTTGGAGGTTGTTGAGCTAACACAGGCTGTGGCCTTTGCTGGTTCTGGTAGGGTTGTTGATAGGGTTGCTGCGGCCTACCATATTGTTGTGGGGGGTACTGGTTCTGGTATCTTCCCTGTTGTGGATAGGGCTGAGGGTAGGTTTGTCTAACTGTTTGCTTATTGTACGGGCAATCTTGTGCTGTGTGATTTGTGTATCTCCGTTCTATGGTGCAGTATTGGCTACTAGGATTCACTTGGGGTTGAGCCATGATGGGACATGCGTTCGCCATATGGTCACCACCACAAGTATAGCACCTCTTTACTGGCAAAAATCTAGGAATTTGTTTACTAGAGACACCTAGTTTTTGAGCTACTTTCTCCGCAAGTTCCTCAATGGATGTGGATTGTGAGGAAGAGAGGCTAGAAGCACTATCGGAATCTTTGTAGATTTTTGAAAGCTCTAGTTCCTCCCCTAGGTTATCCTCAATGTTGATGCACATGCGTACACACTCTTCTATGGTCCTAGGGTCCTTCAAGTACACATAGGATCACAACTTTGTACTTAGCAATCCATCCAAGAATAAAGCCACTTGCTTAGCTGGTGTGGGTAGCTCCGAAACAGGGCATCTTTCAAGATATTGCCTAAATCTTCTTCTTGCAAGTCTCACGGTCTCTTGAGGGGTTTGCTTGAAGCTGTAGATCAATGAGGAAGTATTATGCCTTATGCCACTCTTAGAGAATTCAGTGATGAAAGCCTCTAAGAGTTGGTCTATGCTCCTAAACTGTCTCTCGTTCAATGGTTGAAACCACGTCAGGGCGGTGTTCCTAAGGGTTAGACCAAAGGCATTGTACTGTGTGAACAGATCTTCAACTTGTTCAGCTCTCAAGACTTGCCTAAAATCGGCCACATGATCATATGGGTCTCCTGTGCCATCGAAGTGATTCTTCATGGACTTAACTAACTGAGTCGGTCTCAGAATCCTGGCGTGTTCCCTAGGCCTTGGCAGAGGGAAATCATCAGCATTCCTCTGATTCCTTGGGGCTCTAAGTCCTTCAGGTTCCACTCTATTTGTTTCCATTCTCGTTCTGTCTCTTCCCACTGGGTTGGCAAAGCTTACCTCCGGTCTATCTCTATGTCTGTCTCTTTGAGTTCCATGAGTGTGGGAGGTTCTAGCTCCTTGGTGACCAAATGACACATTCGATCTTGGTTGGGGAAAAATGAATTCACCTTTCCAAGTGTAAGCATGCCTATCATTTTCTGTAACCACAAAGATCCTTTCTGAAGCATGATCTAAGTAGGTCACTCTACCTGGGCTATCAGGATCTTTGAACTCATATATCATGATTGTTCCTACCTCACTCGGCTGATTAGGTCTATATCTCCAAAAGGCTTCATCATTCTCTCGGTTCAGGAGTAGATCTATGCTCTTATTATCTTGGGGAATCCACTCTGGTTTGATAATCCTAGTGAGAACAGATTTGCCTCGGGGGGTTCTAGGTTCTTCACCCATGTTTCCTTGCTCTAGGTCACCTAAGTCCGTTTCCGGGACCACATTCCCAAATTCATCTGTCCTATCTGGATGACTGGTGACTACATATATTGTCCCTTCTTTGTCCAAGTATGCTCCATTTTCAAACTTGACAGCTGGGCGCTCTAGTCCAATAGATTGGTCCGGATTTTTAATCTGTACCACAGATCTTCCTAGGCCGTCCTCATAGACGCTAGCACCTAATCGGTTGGTCCTAAGGTATTCGAGTTGCTTCTTGTAAGGGCCTTCTACCCTATGTAAATATGGCACTCCGGAGCTTCCTGTAGGTCTCTCCATTCCGTGGGACATCTCAGACTCGCTCGTCTCAGAGCTAAGGTAGTACGAATGATGGCTCAACTGCTGGGCCCAAGACCTAGCAGTATGATTGACACTAGCCTCTGAAGATCTAAGACTTTGTCTATCTCTCCCTAGGTGTCGTCCTGATCTAAGGTTCATAAGCCCAATTGAATAATCCCAATTTTCCCAAGTACACTTTGCGTTGCTGAGTTCTTTTGTATCAGTCACTTGTTCTTTTTTACTTGCTCTTAGGGTGTCACTTCTTGTCCAATTAATCTTCGTCTCAAGGAGCACTTAAGTTTTTATCGTACTTTGAGTGCGGTCGCTCAATTTAATTGCTTTTCCTTAAGTTGTTTCGCAATTGTAATCTCCTAGCACTTACACTTGAGTGATTAGAGTTCTTGGACTTGGTTGTTCTTAACGTGCTCCTAATTAATCAAACCTCTATCCGTACTTAGCCTATGCTAGGGATTGACAGAGGGTGTTGAGAATTTCCAACCTTAAGTTTCTTCCCTTGGTTGCCCTTGTATGCCCAGGAAGCGTGTTCCCAAGCTCGCACTTACTCTTGCTTCGGGTACCCTTCAATGCTCTCAAAGTACCTGAAAAATTCCACAATTAGCTCAAGAATTGAATTTAGTTGACAGACAGATCATTTTCATGCATGTAATTCACAGACCCAATTGCCTTTTGCCTTTATGGAAAACAATCCCAAGGGACCCTCAATTTTTTCCTACCCCGGGATATGGTCAACTTCAAATTATCCTATCTAATAATCCTGACATTAATTCTATTGTAACCAGTGGAAGTTTTGGTTGTACTCCCCACGAGCTTTCCGACAAAACAAAAATCACTGCAATTGGATTTCGTATGAGGAAGTTATGTCCGTTCAGGGTTTTGGGGCTAAAATAGGATTTAGAACAGGTTAACAGGCAAACAGGACTTTTCAAAATACTTTGTGTAATGGCCTCACAATGCAATGATAAACCATAGTATTTGTCCCACAATTTGTCAAGAATAGACCACTATTTTTTGCCCTAAAAAATTGGCCAAATTTTCCCTTCAATCGCGTTCGCAAGCTCTGTCAGTCGCGATTGATAGGTCAATCGCGATTGACGTGTCGGTCGCGATTGTCAGGTCCATCGTGGCTGTCAATCGCGATTGATGGGTCAATCGCGATTGACACGTGGCCCGGATTTCCAGTCGGTCGTGGTCAAAGGGTCGTTGACTCTCTCAGTCACGATTGATGGGTTGATCGCGATTGACACGTCCTTCGCGAGGGTCTGTCCGTCGTGGTCAAACAATCGTTGACTGTGTCGGTCGCGATTGACAGGTCCGTTGTGGCTGTCAGTCGCGATTGACTGGTCGATCGCGATTGATGGCTCGATCGCGATTGACACGTGTCACGCGTAGGGTCTTCTCGTCGTGGTCTGTCGGTCATTGACTCTGTCGATCGCGATTGACGTGTCGGTCGCGATTGACAGAGCCGTCAAAAGGTGTCCGTCGTGGTTTGTCGATCGCGATTGACAGAGCGATCGCGATTGACAGAAATCTGAGGAATTTTAAAATTTCAAGCACACATTTGGGAAGCTCTAGGCATGTAGATCATGATTATGTACTTTGTTTAACAAAAACACCATTTTTTCTATCGGTCGCGATTGACAGAGGTCAACGCCTCGAGACCTGCACAGTCAAATTTTTTACCTGCTGGAGCTGGTACAACTGCTGGGGATGCTGATTCCTGCAGAAAATCTCAAAAAACACAGAAAATCACAAGCACACAAACGCTCTCTCTCTCTCTCACAAGTGAAATGAGGGAAATGGTATGGGTGTGGTGATATGACCAAAAAATTGAAATTTTTCGCGATGATGGAGATGGATGTGGGAAATGGTGAGGATGATGATGGTGATGAGAAAAACAAAAGAAAATAGGAAAAAGGTGAAGAAAATACCTATAACTCCAACGTGTCAACTCTACGTCTTATCATCACACGCTCGTCCTCAAAGCTCGATCCCCGGCAACGGCGCCAAAATTTGGTGTAGCTCAGTGATGAGTAGCACCTCCTTTAATGTCAATCTGGGAAGACGTGAGGATGGTATGATGACCTCGAGCCAGTGAAGGCACAAGTGTGTGAGTGAGAAGCACACAAACATGCACACACATACAAACACACGCACACACAAGGCAAGACAAAGAGTGAGAAGCAATGGAGTTCTTTAGATTACTTCCAAAAAAGCTCATACAAGTTCAAATCAATTACAAGCTAACCTCAAAAATGAGCTCTCTAGCTCTATTTATAGTTTTTGACTAGGTTTTGGCCTTGTCCAGACCTAGTGTCCGGCCTAGTTAGAAATTAGGTTCTCTACCCTATTTGGAGGTTCAAACGGAGTCTAAAAAATGTGAAAACTGATAGGTAGGTACTTCTAAAGCTCCTCAAGCTCAAGGAATCCTTGGCTTGCACAAAATGGAGCTACAAAAATATGAAATGGTATTTACAATGGTTTTTAGTGATGAAATCACTATTTTTGGAGGGATTTCTTCTAAAATTTTGACATACATTTCCTGGAGCTCCCTACTTGCTCCTTCTTCTTGTGTGCCCAACTCTTTGATGCCTGAAAAATTTAAATGGCCTACTTGCCAGATCTTCTTTGACTACTATGTCTGCCTGTGCTTTCTCTTCGTTCCGACTCCCTTCGTAGGCTTCCTTGTCTTGCAACTCCTTCAATTCCTTGACTACTGCCAACACTTTGTTCTTCTATGAGCTCTCGACATGCATGAATGGCTTGCATAGTTGCATAGAGTCTCTGCAAAGTTACCATGTAAGAAACTGAATGTGGAATTTGATCTTCTTCTTGTTCATCCTGCGTGTCTTGGTGCTCGTCTTAGTCCTGTTTATCCCTTTGCTCTTCATCATCATCCTTTGTTAATGGTCAAACTTCACCTTTGTGATCACAGTGAGTGTGGCTTTCCTCGTGATCTATTTGTGAACTAGGATAACTAGGGTCCTCAAAATCCAATTAGACAAATCGAGTGTCTGCGAATTTAAAGTCAATGTTCAGTGGATCAGGATTCCAAAATCAAAATTTGTTTTGAACTCTTTTGTGCCCACATCTGATACAGGGAAGACAAGTCCCTCTTTTGTAGCTATATTTGTAGGTCTTGTAGTAGTTTGCTATGTCACTATGGGTTTTGAGGTAGTGGTGTAGTTCCTCTAGGTTGTTCTGGTCCTATATCACTAGGGCCTTTTGAATTTGGTGGTCATGAAAGACGGATGTGGATGGGCACGATCATAGGGTGTGGTCTTGGAGGTGATGGTTGAGGTGATGGAAAGGTTTTGATGGGTTGTAAACATGGGATAGTGCTGCTCATGCACTTGATAGGCTTGGAGGTATCTGAATGGATGCTTTTGAAAGGTTGTAACTGGGTTCTTGTGAGGGATCTTTCAATCAGGATGTCATGATTGCATAATAACCATTGTGCACTTTCTTCTTAATCCTTCTGGGGTTGGCTATGGGTGACTGATCAATGATCCAGTGTGCTAAGTCATTTTTCATAGATATCTTCTCTGTCAAGTATAGACTAAATCATCTTTCTTCTGTGGTTGTGTGAATCTATCATGCCTTAGGAATGCAAAATGTTGCATGTCTATGTGTAATGGCATAGACAACTCTTTGGTGATAGCCGACATTGACGACAACATTAGCCCACCACTCTTTTTCATTGCTTATGGGACTAAGGTTTCTTTTTCTGATGGAATATGGGTGCCAAAATATCATCAATGACTCCATACCAAGCATTCGTGTCAGCTTGAATCGCTTGAAGGGTGGATCTGATGCTATGGATGGCAACAAAAAGTGCCTAGGATGTCCTTGCTAGATCCTAGTTGGAGCATGTGGATGAGATAGCAACATCAATAGAAATCCAGCTTGGAAATGGTGCTTCAAACTACTCCTTCAAGCCAGCTTTCTCCCATAGAAGTTGAAGTTCCTCAATGTCTTGTAGAAACTTGAATTCTTGTGAGAAAAATTGGGATCTACCCCAATGGTGGTTGAATTCTAGCTTTGACTCAAAAATATATTTTGTGTTGGCTATGGGTCCTACCAATCCCTAAAACCAATGTCACTTGATGTTGATACAATCTATTCTTCCCAATTGTGGACCTTCTATGGGTAATGGGCCTTGAAATCCTATGAGTTCTCATGGCAGTAGCAACAGATATTCTTCTATCCATAGATTGTAGTACTCCACTAGATATTGATTGACCCACTATGGAAGAATCTCCAATGTGGATAATGAATATTTGTGTTGATTACAAGGATCTGATACAAAAGAAGAACACATTAGTACGGAAACAAACGTTGATCTCAGTGTGGTGAGATGGCAGTCCCTTTCCAATATTGTACATGCATCCGATATAGACATGTGTTGTGGAGTGATGCATTGTGTTTTCTTCGTGCCTAATGCTTGTCACTAGACTTCCTATATGCATACTTTTAGTAGTGCATGGTCTCAGCATGTGTAGGGTGATTGGTCGATTTGTTACAAAGAATTTTTAGTGGTTATTTATTACATGGGTGTTTGGTAATGAAAGGTTCCCTTAAGGGATTACAAAAGAAGTTCTAGAATGATACACTTTATTAGGATTTTGTGAGCATAATTGGTCCTAGGATTATTTAGGCACCCATTTCCACAACGGTTGAGGAGTTGTTTTACAATGTTGTTTAGATACAAAGGTTACTTTCTTAGGTGTAAATGGATGGAAGATAGAGACTTCATATGAGGTGAGAGTACATGAAGGGAAATATAGGACTTCAAGTAGGTCTTACACACCCATATGCTCGAGTTCTTGGGGTTAGGCATCATTCAATACTTTGGTACCCAAATTTGGCAAACTTTTTGCTGATGAATTCTTTTGTGATTCCTTGGTTTTTGCATTGGGCTCACTTTCTACTTCCTTGGTGGTGACTTTGGTTGTGGTTGGGTAGTCCAGTGCTTTCTCTTTCACACCCATATCTACTTCATGCCTAGAGCTAGTGTCCATCTATTTTGCTTTGGTGACATGATGGGGAATGATTATTAGATTTAGTGTTTCTACTATGGTTGAGTGGTCAATGTGACACTCCGCTTTGGAAAAGAAAGGAGATCCAACACTTGCATGACATCTGCATGATAAAGTGAGGCATTTTGTGCAACAAATCTAGGGGTATATGTATAAGTGTGGAAATATGACGAGAGAATCCAAGGGTCTCTAGCTGTCTAGATGTTGATCTTCTAGTGCCAGCCAGAGCTGCCTAGCATTGGGACGTTAATTGCGGTGCCATTACTAGTATTGTGTTGGACTAATGGTGTCTTTTGGTGCCAGTACTAGTTCTCTGCTAGTTGAATATTAATTGCATGGTGCCGTTAGAACAAGAAGCCCTAGATTATGCACTCATTGGTGATAATCTATACAAGTGTGGGAAAGACGGATACCTGAGATTATGTGTTCATGAGAGAGAATATCTTAAGATCTTGGAAGCTGCTCACCAAGGTGTAGCAGGAGGACACTTTGGACCAGACCGTGTGATTAAGGCAATCCTATTTGTAGGATTGTGGTGGCCAACCCTTCACATGGATGCACATACCTATGTGAAGTGGTGTGACATTTGTCAGTAAACTCAATATCCCATACGTAAATATGAGATGCCTTTGAAACCTATGATGGGTGGACGTGCATTCTCTAAGTGGGAAATAGACTATGTAGGTCGTATTAATCCCCAAGCTAAGGGTTCACATGCTGAATACATCATTGTGGCCACATACTATTTAACCAAATGGGTAGAAGTGAAAGCCACAACGAGAAAGGATGCTCAAACAATAGCTAAGTTCTTATTTGAGAATGTGTTCACAAGATATGGGCTACCTATAGAGCTAGTAAGTGATAGAGGCACTCACTTCTTGAAAGAAGTCATTGAAAACCTTCTCCAAGAGTTCTTGGTGATACATAAGAAGTCCACCCCCTATCATCCACAACTTAATGGGCAAGACAAAGGCACCAAGAAGATACTATGCAATGTGCTGACCAAATTAGTGAATAATAAAAGTTCTGATTGGGACAAACAACTACACCATGTTGTTTGGGCATACCAAGTTGCCTATAAAACGGTACTCTAAGCCACACCCTTTCAGATAGTATTTGGCCAAAATGCAATGCTACCATTGGACTTCTTGATACCTACATTGAAGGTAGCACAAGAGCATGAGTGGACATGGCATGAACTCTCTTCTAGGATCTTTGAGCTTGAATGGCTAGGTGAAACGAGACTGAGAGTTTCCGCAGGGATATATGCAACTAAGAAAAGAAAGAGGGCATACTTTGATGCCCACGTGAAGGATAAAGGCTTGAAAGCAAGAGACTTAGTTTTAGTGTACACGCTGAAACAACATGCAAGAAAGCTAGAGAAGCGTGGCTATGGACCCATGATTATTAATAGAATATCAACAAGTGGGGTAGTCCAATTAGCCACCTTAGAAGGTGATGCCCTCCCTAGTTACACTAGCGGATGTAGAGTCAAACTATATCAAGGACCCCTCACTGAGGAAATGCTCAATCGACTCAACACTGCCAAGAAACGTAAGGAAGAAGAACAACGAATCCGAGAAGAAGCACAAGCAGAAGCATTGGAATGCATCTGAAGAATGAAATTAAGAAGAGAGGGTAGAGATCAGCCTAGGTCAGATGCTTATGCAGCTCCAAGATATAGAACTGGGACAAGGAAATAGTGCAAGGACTCTACGGACTTTGATTGACTGAGGTGTAGCCACTAGTGCAGTTAGACTTTCTTACTGTCAAGAATTGAAATTAAAAGTCAATCCTATAGAAGCATACCTCATAGGATTGGGAGGTGTGGAAACCCCTTGCATGGGTGAGGTGGAGCTTCCCCTCTACATTCAAGCTACTCTCATGACAGTTAAGGTGCTAGTGTGTCAAGACAAGGACCTCACTGAACCTCTTGTCTTGGGTCAAGACTGGATCTACAATCATGCATTCAACCTGAACCTAAGAAGTGGACTCCTTTAGGTCTGGGTAAATCAAAATCACATTATAATTGAGTTAGAAAATGAAGCACTCAAGGAACTAGGAAAGGCACCAACTCCTGGTCCCTCCAGGAGTACACATGAAGATGACGATGCTATTCTTGTCCAAAAATATGTGATGCAGAGGGATGGTTTTCTCAACAAAGTTCAAGGATACGATGGACTCCCTTCTTTTCCAAAAGTGATAGAGACACGCAATCAAAGAAGTACCAAATGCAAAAGAAGCAGACAACCTATGCTCGAAGCCAAAGAAAAGTATGAAGCAAGGTGTCTCATCCCCTAAAACAAGTATGGGTATGAAAAGGTGAGCATCCTGTTGTGGTCAAGTTACAACCACTGACTAAACATCACGCTAGTGATCGACGATAGAACACGAATAAGAAATCATTCAAAGATTCGTCTGTGAAAGTAAAGTCTATCTGGGTACCCAAGAAGTCAATGAAGGCTGACCCACAATAAAGACAAATTTGGGTGCCTAAGGCTTGCGTGCGGGCTCAAATAGCCACACATAAACCACACAATGTACAACATGATGCACTCACTCAAATAGCTGATACTCACTCTTATTTGACATGCACAAACACATATTCGTCCATGAGCATGAGTAAAATCACTGGTAAGTGGGTACTTAAAAAGCCTCATTTCCAAGTAGACATTCTTATAAAGCCCTCCAAAGTCTCCACAAAATAAAAATGAAAGCCATCCAGTTTTTTTGGCAGCCCAAATCTTGTTATAAACCACCTAATCCCATTGTAAATCCACATCTGCTTACTAACTATATCTGTACTGCACCTCACCACCCCAATTAGCACATAGGAACCCTGCATCCACTAACCACACTTCACACTCACAACCACGTGAGCACCAACTAACCTACTAACTACATCACAGTTCATCAGGTTAATGTTGTAATGGGGACACAGGATCACTTTGTGTCCATTGCAATGTTAACATTCATTTGTATATTCTCATAGAACAGGCGATCGATTTCCTCAACATGGCAAAGGTTGCAGGAACAAGCTCCCAGGCAGGCACTAGCCCTCAAATAGTGGACATTGAAAGTATCCCTATTCAGCAGGAGTTGAAGGAACAACCACAGGTGTTAAGAGCAATACATGTCATACCGATTCAAAATCCTCCCTAGGGGCACACATCGCCATTTAGCAAGAACTCCCATTGGTTCAGTGAAGTAGCAGGACCCCTTGGAGATGGCACCTATTTCTGGAAGGCTGAGATAGAGTTTAACAGATGATGGGGCCGGTATCATTTCTTTACACGAGAGTTTGAAAAACTTCAGAATAGTGAAGGATTGCAACCAATATGGAAGAAGGCCAAATTGCATGATTACTTCCGAGCTCAATTACCAAAGCCCGACTTCCTGAGGTGTTCATACCTAATTAGCACACTCACTCCTAGCAAAGATAAAAAGGGGACGATCACCTTTGTACTTCCTTCTCTTACACAAGGAAATGAACTGAAGCGCTTTAAATTGACCAACAATCTAATAAGGGAAGCTCTAGAAATGAGAGGTATGCACATCCCTACAGAGAAGGAGACAATGATCTCGAACAACATGAAGAACATGAACCTAAATAAGCTAAAGGATATGGTGGCAATGACACCAACTATTGCCATCCACCTCCGAATGTGCATGCAACACTTCACATTCCCTACCCAAGAAAGATTTACGATGCCACCCAAGAAGATTTGGTTTAGTTTATACTTGGTAGACATGATGAAACTGACAATCAATATGCCACATTGGATCATTGACCAGATCCATCTTGCACATCAATGTTGGTACAAGAAACATAAGTTAGTGCTCTATGGATGATATGCACTTACTACAATTGTTTATCAGTGCTTGGCATATGATGTGCCAATTCAAAAGGCACTCATTTGGACTATGGTGCAAGAATTTCAGCGAAGAGTATCAACCGCAGGGCCTCCATCAAAGAAAATGAGGGGAGCTATTCAAATGCCATGTGCACAGGCTTGAGGCACCACATTGACACCGGACATGACTCCGCCACCCAAAAGGTGAGTACAACCCTTCACCATCAGATTACCAAGGCATAGTGCAGAAGGGCATAATCTGATCTTCCCATTGATCCCCACTGATTTAGAGTTTCCTCATGGTTTCACACTTGAAGATTTAACTCATGAGGAAGGAGCCAGGATAATCAATGCAACTAACTTAGAAATTGAAACAGAACAATTTAGTGGACAACAAACAGTCACAGATTGGCCCGCCCAAACTCAACTCGTAGTAGTCAAAGTAGAGGAAGATGAGGAAGAGACTGAAGAAGAGGAATGAGATGAGGAGCATGAAGGACCATCCGATAAAGAGGAGTATGAATATGAGCAACACGTCATGCCGCAACTTGCAGGAGCCCCAACATACACAACACAATTAAAAAGACTGTATGATACTATAAACTTGGTTTAGGAACAACATAGACTATCCTTGGTAGCACAGAAGGCCTTAATGAACCAGATACTTGAAGAAGAAGGTGTGGATGATCAATTTAGAGCTTCGCTCGACATGATCGTTGATGCATTGGGGGTCCTAGAGATTGTGCACACCGCCCTCACACATTTGCAGAGATTTGAGCGAAGACACGGAAGTTGCCCTCCAAGATCAGGGAAGCAAATACATATTATAGTATCAGAACCACATGGCACCACCGACACAGCACACTCCATTCAACACACTAAAAAACCCCACGCATCAAGTGCACCCCCATGACCACCCTTACCACCCTCGCCTCCAACTCCACCCCCCTCACCTCATACCAGCAACCCTGAAATGGTGCACACATGGTACAATATGCCCTTGTACATTAAGTATAACCCCTGCTATTGTCCTGTTTTCCGATGAAGATCATGGCCTGAGTTCACTCAAATAGTGAAGAACGTCAAAGGATGTGACAAATGGCAGAACTATGTATATCTGGCACCTCCACGCGGCCCACCAACGATAGCAGATATGATTTTGACCATTGGACATTGGGGCATTAGGTTCAAGAATGTACCGGATGTCATGGCACAGATGTGCCTCAAAATCTTCCAACTCATGCTTGTCACATTCCGAACCTTCAAAAATGTCAAAGAACCTCACCTCTCGGCCCTGGGCTTCAATGAAGGCAACCTCGACCTCGTCTATGATATGAGCACAACCCCATCCATCAATGTTGTATATGCATGGCATGCTCGAATCAAATACCTCCTGGCGTGTTTCAAACAAACTTTTGAAGAAATGTTCATCATAGGGTTCTGGGAGTATCATTCAGAAATATTTATACCCACACCCTCTCATCTGCTAGATTTATTTGTTGTGGTGTAGGCCCTACACTCCGATAAGTTGCATATGCCACATCCGGATGTACCCGGCCAATCGGTTGGGACGCCTTATTCACAAATTTAGCCAGAAGACTGAGGCTCGAAGAGCACCACTTGGCCACAGATGTCGTCGAGTACTACATCCTACGTTCAGCTCAGCAAGGGTCTGTCAAAGACTATAGACGCGAGAGAGGGGGGTGTTGGTAGCAGTTAGGGCACTCAAGGACTTACTAGACAAGGAAGCCAATGCAAAGGGTTAGAGCAAAGAGAAGGACCAAGTAGCAAAAGCAGTCAATGCAGATCCGGCAAATAGGCCCTATAATTTTTCATGAAGCAATATTTCCCAAATAGTGATCTTAGTCACTTCACACCATTGTAAATACCATTTTTTATTATTCCTACTCCATTTTTTGCAAGTAGAGGAGTCCTTGAGCTTGAGGAGTATTAGCATTATGTACCAATTTTCATAATTTTTAGATCTCGTGTGAGCCTCCAAAATAGCCTAGGAACCTAATTTTTAACTAGGCCGAACACTAGGTTTGGACAGGATCAAAGCTAGTCAAAAACTATAAAAAGACCTAGAGAGCTCATTTTGGAGGTTAGCTTGTTGTAGATTTGAACTTTGTATGAGAGCTCTTTTGTAATGGAAGTTACTCCTTTGTTACTCTGTTTGTTCTTACCGTGTGTGTGTGTGTGTATGTGTACATGTGTGCATGCTAGTATGCTTCTCCATCACCACTTGTGCACATCACTTGATCGAGGTCTTCATACCATCATCATGTCTTCCTGGATTGACATTAAAGGAGGTGCTACTCACTATTGAGCTATGAGGGACAACCGTCCACCCACTACATACCACCGCATTTGAGAAATACATCTTAGCAAACTTACATGAATTAGAGAGGACCACAACCAAACAATTCTGGATAGCCTTGTTGGAATTCGGGACAAACCAGTGAGAGTGCATCTCTCCCACCACCAAGATGCTATCTTTGTGGAGAAATTGGACATATCCACAGGTATTCTAAAGATGCATCTGAATATGATAAGCGAAGAAAAGAACGACAGCATCCAATGGAAAATATGGTATACATTTCAGCGGTAGATACACAAGCGATAGCAGCTCAAACACGGTCTGGTAAGAAGTTGCACCTAGTTGCTGAGATTTTTGAACTGGGAATTCGAGAACAACAGTGGATGTTTACTAAAGCAACCACGTGGGCAAGTCAAGAACCAACTGTCTTTTCAGATCTGGTACTAGTGGTCCAAGAAACAATACAAAATACCCCACCGAAAGAGATGGACCCGATCCAAATACGGCCAGAGGATACACCAAACTTGATATCTGATACGCAGAATTTTGATTCTATGTGGAATGTTCTATCAAAAGCATCTATTAGTATCCTATTGGGGCAACTTCTATCATTGGCCTCTGGTATTCGACATTAATTTCAGCAACAAATTAGTCCAGGATCTTTGTGCACACCTTCTACAGCAACCATCAGCTCGAAAACTCTCTATGGTGGATCATGTTGTTCCTTTAATTATGGTATGGTATAAAAACCACAAAATTTCACAAGTATTAATCGATGGAGGCTCAGGGGTTAACATTGCTACAACCACACAGAGCGGTGTTCCAAATGACTTTTATTTTTTTAGAATTACCCAAATCTAGCTTAGATTACAACTTATTATTCGGAAGGCCTTGGTTGAAGCAGGCAAAAGTCTTACATGATTGGTCTGTACATGCACTTATTTTTAAAGGTAATCATCGAAAATATGTTGTACCCTTGGATGATATGAGGCCTTGCGACTTTCATGCAGGATCTTACATGGCCGAACCCATGCATATGCTGGATGGTCTTTCAGATGATGAAGAAGAAGCTTTTCTAAATGCTAACCAAGATTTTTTAGCACTGGGTATAGTTGATTTACAAGCCATAATGGATGATTGGTCTTTGACCGCTTGTACGGTAGTCCCTCTCACCGAAGAAGTGGAACCGGTTACAGATCAGGTTTTGGATGCCACTAATCTTCAACACTTACTCCCCCATCTTATGTTTGCAGACTTAAGAAAGCATTGTATGGATTGAAATAAGCTCCTATAGCTTGGAATTACAGGTTGGTTACATATCTTCAAGATCAAGGGTTCTCATATCCTTCTCTATTCATCAAAATGGATCAGAATGAGGTTATCTATCTATGTGTATATGTAGATGATATTATTGTGATAGGTGATGATTTGAATGGAATTCAAAGGATCAAGAGCCACATGCAAGAGGAGTTCAAAATCATTGACTTACGTGAGCTCACATATTTCCTAGGTATGCAAGTCATATACATAGATGAAGGAATGTATTTGACTTAGAGAAGATACATTCAATATCTTCTTCTCAAGTGCAAAATGGAGAACACAAAACTTGCAGGTACACCTTTGGAGATGAATCATAAACCTAGTGTTTATGAAAGTGAGAAAATTGAAGACATTAAAGAGTATCAAAGCTTGCTAGGTAGCTTGATATATGCTACTCATACAAGGGTAGACATCATATATACTGTCAGAGTGCTTAGTCAGTTCATGCACTCACCAAGAAGACCACACATAGATGCAACTAAGAGAGTACTTAAGTATATCAAAGATACAATCAATGAAGGTATATTCTATCCTTACTCTTCAGATTTGGATATCAAAATCTATTCCAATGCAAATTGGGTAGGAGCTAAGGATGATAGAAAAAGTACTTCCGGTTATTTAGCATTTGCAGGTTTGAAGCTAGTGTCATGGAGTTCCAAGAAGCAACCTATAGTTGCTTTATCCTCAACTAAAGTAGAGTACAGAGGTTTGACCATAGCAACTCAAAGAGGCAATATGGTTAAAAGCATTGTATACAGATTTGGGACTTGTGAGTAACAAACCTCACATATTTGGAGATAATGTAAGTTCCATGCATCTAGCAGACAAATACTATTTTCCATGCGAGAACCAAACACATAGAGGTTCATTACCACTTCATCAAGGAAAAGCTCATGGCAAAGGAGATTGACATTTCTTTTGTTCCTATAGAAGAGCAAGTAGCAGATATGATGACAAAGGCACTTGATGGAATAAAGCTTTGTAGATTCAAAGCTATGGCGTGTATTCAACGTATTAGAGAATGAAGACTCAAGCATAATTTAGCTTGAGGGGGAGCTATTGGAACATCAAGCTTACACTATTCTTGAGGTGGATTTGATCTACATAAACAACTATCGCTTGGATTACGTCAAAGGAATATCCGTTGGAGAGTTCTTTTACTTATGCTCACTTATTGTATTCTTTTAAAAAGATTTTTCATTGATCTTTTACTATTGTAAAAGCCTTGAGCTTTACACATGCAAAAGTAGAAAGACAGAGCCCAAGCTCCACGAATTTGTGGTGGTTGAGTTGCAATCAAATCAATCAATCAATCACCTAAAAGTAGATCAAGCTAGATCTTCACTTTTGCTAGATTGTAGGAAAGTGAATTGATTCCCTCCAAAAACTCTTACCACCTTCATTTAAATTCAAAATCCACTTGTAGAAGTTGTGGAGCTCTTGAAAAGTCTATATAAAGAATTCAAACACTTGTACCATACATGGAAGCAATATACATACACTTGTGACCACCATTGTCTTGCTCCTTCATGCATCATCTTCTTCACCAACAATAACCTTGCAGAGGCTTCTGCTCTCTCCAAAGAGCTCCAAATTGGATGAAACATGGCTCATTGGAAATGTATTAGTGTGTAGGTTATGCTTGTAAATGTTAATATCATTTTTCTCATTAGATTGGGAGAAATCTCAGTTTTTTTGTCTCGGGGTCAATCTCTATGCATTCCTAAAAATAGGAAGTACCACAGTTGAGTGTTTGATTCATTCCAATAGCATATTTTACTTATTCCTTATAATCTTGTGCATTATATACACTCAACCCTATGTGTATCACTCCCATAAAAGGATTTTTTCTAATTGTAATCATGCTGGTCGCTATGAGCATTTGAAGTTCATTGTCTCTTCCATAGATAGTAAGTTTTTTGAGCTAGTCGATGCGCAAACCTATCTGTTTTGTATCGACTCTTTCTCATTGATGCTCAAAAGTACATAGTGCATTTTTATCACATGCCTATAAGGTGTATTTGAGTCTTCGTAAGCTCAAGGGCTGGTCTTGTGCCGGTTGATTGGACCAAACTTCATTGCTACGCATCTCCAAGTTCTTTTAAGATACACTTCGAGGAAGGATCTGACACAGCCAAGGCAATTGGATATACAATGGGCACTCAAGTAATGCCTTCTATACCTCATGAAGAAGATAAATATTAAATTGGATGATGGGTAGTGTAGAATGTGGCACATTTGAAATAAGAGAAAACTCGGAAGTAGTCCACCTCACCACATGATTATAGAAGGATTCCTCTCTCCTTTTACCTATAAAAATGCCTTTGCATGGTCCTATAAGGATCTATCAAGTATTCTAGAGGATCTTGGATTACATTGAGTACCCTTAGTAGAGGGAAGTGCACCTGTAAGGAGTATGTCATATTGACTCAATCCCAAATATGCATAGGCGGTCGAGGTGGAAATAACAAAATTAGATAGTCAAGGTGGAAATAACAAAATTAGAAGAGGCAAGTATTATTTTTCCTATAGAGCACTCAAGGTGGCTTTCATCTATGGTTATTTTACATAAGAAAAATAGTAGCAAAATAAGAGTGTGTGTCGATCTTTTTGCGCTTTGAATAAGATGAAATTTCAAGATGGTTTTCCTCAGCCTTTCATAGAGCAGGTACTAGAAGAAGAAGCCGAGCACACTTTGTACAATTTTCTTGACAAATTTAGTGGCTACAATCAATTTCTTATTCATCCTGAAGATAAAGACAAAACAACCTTTGTTATGCCATGGGGCACTTTTGTATGCATGCACATGGTTTTTGGTCTCAAAGATGCACTTGCTTCATTTAATAGAATAATGTATTTAATACTAGGTAAATGGTTAATGACATTTCTTTGCATTTTCATGGATGACTTCTCAATAATCTCAGATTTGAAATTGAACCCTGCTAAATATCAATTTTTTCTCACCAAAGGTACTCCTCTTGGCCACATAGTTTTGGCCAAAGGGATAACTGTTGATATGAGTAAAGTACCTGTCATTCTTTCCTTGCCCATATCGTGGACTCCTAAGGAGGTGCAAAGTTTTCTAGGCCATTCAAATTATAATAAAAGGTTTACACAAATGTACTTAGAGATATCTAAAGCTCTATCAAGGCTTACAAGTAAGAAGATCCCTTTCTCTTGTGGTCCTCAAGCACAAAGAGCATTTAGTGAGTTAAAACTATATTTATGTACTCTACTAATCTTAAATGTTCCTAATTGGTCACTTGAGTTCCATGTGCATACAAATGCCTGTCTTCATCTAGTTGAAGCAGTCATGGCACAACCGTTAACACATAAGGTAGACCAACCTATTGCCTATGCAAGCAAATTACTTACAAACGCAGAAAGAAATTATAGTACCATAGAAAGATAAGGTTTTGCCATTTTGTTTTCACTTCAAAAGTTTTGACACTATCTTCTAGGCATACATTTCATTTTTATTTCCAATCATAGACCTCTAAAATATTTGATTAATAAGTCTAGAGTAGTTGGAAGGGTTTGGTGGTGGATATTACTATTTCAAGAATATGACTTTGAGATTCACATTAAGCTACCAAAGGAGCACTACATGGAAAATCAAGTGTCAAGAATGGCCATGAGTGAGAGAGCAACAAGTATCAATGATGAGCCCATGGATAGTTGAACCTCTCTTCTAGATGCTCAAATAGATTGGTATGATGAAATTTTTCAATTTCACACTGTGAACATGAGTCCATTAGGAAAGAGAAAATTATGTTTTAAGGCCAAAGAAATTTCACTCATAAATGGATAGTTGTATAGATATTGCAAGGATGGTATTTTGCAAAAATGTGTTTATCCACAGGAAGTCAATTTTTTGCTTAACACAACACATAGTGAAGAGCATCTCAAGGGAGATGGCTTGGTACACAAAATCCTCCATAAGGGATCATGGTGGTCTTATAATTATAGCATACTATTAGATTTGCCAAAGAATGTGACATCTGCTAGAGATGTGCTCCTAGGCCAACAAGGCTAAATTTACAATCATTAGTCATTTCAACTAGGCGTCAGTCTTTTGAATGGTGAGGTCTTGATTTCATTGGACCCATTAGTTCAACTGGTCAACTTGGGGGAAAAAGTATATTCTGATGGCCACATGCTATACTACTAAGTGGGTAGAACCTACGGCTACTATTGATTGCACTACCATGAGAGTGGCCAAGTTTATGTACAAACACATCTTTTCACGATTTGGTTTCCCACTAGAAGTTACTAGTGATAGGGGCACACACTCTGTAAATCATTTACTCCAATTCATATTTGATAGGTACAAGATTTCCACAAAAAGCTGACAAATCTTCACTTCACTTGAGCCTGCTCCTATAGGGAATACTATCACATGCGCTAACAAATATTTTTATCATATCATGGAAGTTGGAAAGATAATTTTGATTACTGATAATGGTAGTTCTTTCACATTGTTAGATGCATTGTATGTGGGAGGGATCAAGAAAAATCTATTATCAATTTCATATCTAATCAAGATAGGATTGGTTATCAAATTTTTTAATGACTGGTGTACATTTTGTGATCTTTCGAATGATGACGTTACCAAAAATTTTGACATTTTATGTCTTGGGTTGTATAAGCTCATACATTATGCAAAATCTTTGATTTAGCATGTGAAATTCATGATTCTCAAGCTATCATAGATGCAAAGCTTTGGCATGCACACTTTGTTCATCAGAATTTTGCTATTTTGCTTTGCTTGCAAAAATAAGAAATGGTGTCCTCTCTACCCAAAATTGAGGCACCTTCTAAACATGATTGTGCATACTTTATTTTGGATAAAATGAAGTGTTCTTCTTTTCCAAAAGATGGTTAAGTTAGAGCTACACATAAATTGTAGCTTGTTCATAGGGATGTTTGTGGTCCTATGTAGTCACCTTCATTTAGGAATTACCTATATTTCATGAATTTCATTGATGAAATTTCCAAGAATACATGAGTTTACCTATTGAAAGCAAACTTGGAGGTGTTTATATGCTTTAAGTAGTTCCTACTTATGGCTAAAAATCTATTAGCATGTAAAATGGGCACCCTCCGTCTTGATTGAGGGGGGAATATGTGTTATGAGTTTAATGCATTTTTGGTTGTATGTGGGATAAAACATTAGGTCCAATTCCATATACCCAAATATCAGACTTTACCACTTAGTTTATGGGTTTAGGCTGTTACATGTGTAGCATATGTACTTAATAGATGTCCCTCCAAAGCATTGTAGTCTATTACTCCAAATGAGGCTTGGCATGGTCACAAGCCATCTATTGATTATCTATATGTTTTTGGTTTGCATTAGTGCCTAAATGACAATGCAAGAAATTGGTTGATAAGGCAGTGAAATGTACTTTTATCGAGTACAATTTCAATGTTGATATATTTTAGTATGATGTGTGTGATCATACTTAGAATTGTTGGGGTATTTTTCTCCTCTTGAGGAGTTTTTTTCCTTGGATTTATATATGTCTATCACCCTAATGAGTCAGTTATCTTTGTACATTCACTTGGTAACACATTTAGCAGTGCATTATGCTTCAAGATTTTTCTTCTCCCTTAACATGTGCTTCCATAGACCTAGAACTCCAAGAATTGGTATGAGAGTAGGTCACTGCTTTCTCTATGGTATCATTGACACCCCTTGGGTCACAATCTTAGAATCACATGAAAATTGTTAAGCATACTCAAGATGGTTAGGAGTTCAAAATGGATTCACTTTGTGCCATCAAAATTTTGATTTGACCTCATTTTTGCCTCGGAATGCACTATTATAGTGACTATGCACGCAATTTCTTCCTTTTGTGACAAACATATATATGGGTTTTGGCTCATCAGTACAAGCAACTCAAAGTCTACTACAGGTCTAGCAGATTTTGACATGGTATTTCTATTAAACATTTTGACATATATTCAATTTTTTGCATCATGGTATTTAGTCACTAGCCATGACTGAAAGCAATGATGTATTCCATATGTTCACTATTGAGGATAAGTTGGATGGTACTAATTATACATTGTGGGCATACATGATGCATCATTTATTGGTAGCAAATGGGTTGTGGATTATTGTGTAGGGTGTTGAAAAATTTCCTATTACAGTTTAAATATAGTTATTGAAGGTGATGTAGTTGGTTTTGAAAATGATGATCTTCAATTCCTAGTCATGTCATGGCTCCTTTTGAACCTACTATAGAGAAACTTCATTGGGATGGAAAATATGCACACACATGCATCAATAGCCTTTTCTATCAAACGTGCAATCATCCCACATATTTGCCTGCAAGACACTAGAAGATGCTTGAGATAATCTTACAACATTATACCAAGAAAGAAATGAGGATTGTATTGCTTACTGTAGCTTAGTGATGAGTAGCACCTCCTTTAATGTCAATCCGGGAAGACATGAGGATGGTATGAAGACCTCGAGCAAGTGAAGGCACAAATGTGTGAGTGAGAAGCACACAAACATGCACACACATACACACACACACGCGCACACACGGCAAGAACAAAGAGAGTAAGACAATGGAATCACTTCTATTATGACCAAGTTCTCATACAAGCTCACAACTACAAGAAGCCACCTCAAAAATGAGCTCTCAAGCTCTATTTATAGTTTTTGACTAGCTTTGGCCCTATCCAGACCTAGTGTCCGGCCTAGTTAAAAATTAGGTTCCAGGGCTTATTCGAGGGCTCAAACGAGATCTAAAAAATATGAAAATTGGCAGGCAACTACTTCTAAGGCTCCTCAAGATCGAGGACTCCTCGGCTTCTACAAAATGGAGCTACAAAAAGGTGAAACGATATTTACAAGGGTTTTTAGTGATGAGAATCACTTTTAAAATGATGTAAGGTTTGGAAAAATTTAATGGGTTGCCTTAGTGCTAGATCTGCATGTATGCCGTACTTGCTTCTCCCCATATGATGCCAACACTCTCCCCCCCCCCCCTAGCGTCTGTCATCTCTGACAGACCTCTGCTCCACGGTTTGATCAATGTACTGTTGTAATATGTCGGTTGCCAATTCTTGTTCTTTAATCCGTAGTCCCCGAACCAAATCTCTTGCAGGGCATCCCAATTTAGTGCTCCAAGCATGTCAGGTTGTGGTGTGGTGTAGAGCTCTGAGTGCATTGTTTGTTCACATGCGAATAGTTGTAGTAGGTGGGTTGGGCGTGGCGCGAACACTTCTGAGTGTGCTTCCCAGAACCCTGTGGTGAACATGTCATCAAACGTTTGCTTGTAGCAAGCAGGGAGATACCTGATTCTTGCATGCCATGCATAAGCGACTCGTATGCTCGGGGTTGTGCTCATATCATAAAGTAGGTCATAGTTACCGTTGATGAAGCCCGGAATTGGCGGTTGGATATTACGTACATTTCGAAAAGGCTTTAGCACCACTTGCATCATGTCCAAAATTTTGAGCATCATCTGTGCAGCGACATCTGGCATGGGGTGGAGGCGTGGCATCCAATGTCTGATGGTAGCTATCATATATGCTACTGTAGGTGTGCCTGGTGCGATCGAGGGGTAATTCAGCCATTGTTTGCAATTTGCGTTGTTCCGAACCTTTATAGCAAATGCTTTCCATGATCGTCTCCTTTGTACTGGTCCGAAGCAAGGGTTATACTTCAAATGCATGGGAGCGTGGTCCCATGTTCTAAGCATTTTCGGATAGGTTCCAAGTAACTTTTGCCTCCAGATGGGTTGGAATATGGCCCCTTTTTTGGCTGCCTCTGGAATATCCTCTGGTTCGAATTGTGTTGCGAACGTGGGGTACCTATTAGTGACTCTTTTGATTTCTGCGTTGTAGTCGGCCAATAATACAAAATAGGGTTTATATTGTAATTCAGAACTAGTTATCAGTCTTCTAGGGGCTAGGTGTCTGAAATACTCTGATTGAAGTATGGTTTCTTCAATGGTCCTCATTGCCAGCATCTGAGTGGAGATACGTTCCTCCTGAGTTGTCCCCATTTCTTCTACCTGTTTCATCCATGCCGAAGGGGGCTCTTCATAAGTGTCTTGTCCTTCCTCCGTGATTCTGCCTCCTGGAAGGGGTTGAGGCTCATAGTTGTCTTCAAATGTTTCCTCCACTGAATGATTACTGCTTCTTCTTCTAGTGGTTGATCAGGTGGAGAAGGGGGTCATTCATACTGTAACAACTTGATCTTTAATTCTGCCACTTGTCGTTGTAGCTCAAGTACCTCATTGGTTGTTGAAGATTCAGGCTCTAGAGAAGTGGCTGCATGGACCATCTTTTGAGCTTCTGGTGGTTGTGGTGTAGGCACTTGGGATCTCTGTAGCTCTTTTACTTGGTCAACCAGCTGATCATGTGCTTCTAAGAGGTTGGCATAGGTTTCCAAGATTTGTTGTATGCTTTCTGAAGGGACGGCCCGGAAGCTAGCAGGGTCGATGGGTGCCCCTGGAGTATTCTCTATGGCGGCTTTGAGGTTGTCTTGATTTTGTTGTTATCATCTCCTATTTTCTTCTTAGGCAGCCGCTAGGTGTCGTCGGAGTAGAGCCATGTTTCTTTGTAGCCTTGCGTTACGGGCTAGCTGATCTCTCAGTTGTTCCTCCATAGCCTTACTCGTCTTCGTATACTTGGCTTCCAGCTCTGCATTCGATTGTTGGAGGGCGGTCACTTCATGTTGTAATGTTGTATTACTTAACTCCAAGGCATGGACCCGTGCCTGGAGGTGGGAGGATAGAGTACACAGCTCCTTATTGTTTTCTTCCAATAATCTGTATTCTTCCTTAAGCTGGGCAGTGGCTTTGAACATGGTGTCCAATGCATGACTGAATGAGGTGGATGCAGAGGTGGAGGTGAAAGATGCAGGGGGTTGGGAAATGGGAAAGGGAAAAGTGGATGTTGTGCTGACAGTGGGTGTGTGTGGTGATGTGCGTGAAGTTACAAGTGGTGATGTTGAGACAAATGTGGTGGTGAGTGGTCCTATGGAAGGTGAAATGTCCATAGGATCGGACGTGATGGTGTGTGAAGTGTGAATCATGAATACGGGAATGGTAGGTGGTGTGTTAGTGGTGGCAGTGAATGTGGGGGAGGTGGGTTGGGAAAGGGACTTTTTATTATAATTCTCTATTTGTTGAAGTATATTTACAAGGCTTGTTAAGAATGGAGGTCGGGTGATGGGTGTTGGTTCTGAGAAGGTCCAGAGGGCCTTAGTGGTGCGTGGTTGGGAAAGAGGGATAGTATGTGCTGGCTTTGGAACCTTTTGGGTACCCATTTCCAGACATTACTCGGTTTGACTGAGTGTGGGTTAGTGTGGGATTTAGGTAGAGTTCCTGAGTTGTTTGTCGAGAGGACTTGTGAGTGTTGAATTATGCCAGTGACTAGACTTGGAGCTATTTGGGCTTGTAGATAGGCCTTGGGCACCCATATCTGTCTAGCATTGGGGCTAGCGACAGCTTAGGGACCCAAATAGACGTGGTATGCCTAGGAGGTTGCCTAGGGTACTCCTTCACTTTTGACCTTGATGGTGTGGCTTGTTTTGTGCCTCCTCGAGAACCTGTTAGTAGAGCCGTGGGTTTTCCATCCTTGCGTATCCAGATCTGCTTCGCGCCACGAGTTACTCCTTGTTGCAGTGGTTGGCGCTCCTTCCTCTTGATCAGCGGCCTCCTTCGTGTCGTGTGATGTTTGGTCTGCATGTTTAGAATCTTCTTTGTAACAGCTGGGAATTCCTCATTAACTCTTGTACCTTCGGTAAGATTGACAATCCTCTGCACCATAGAACTCTGGACAGGAACATCATCGTTATCTTCATGTGGATTCCTGGAGAGACCAGGAGTTGGTGCCTTTCCTAATGGGTTGAGTGCTTGATTTTCCAATTCAATCGTAAGATAGCTTTGGCCTGCCCAAGCCTGAAGAAGTCCACTTCTTAGGTTGAGGTTGACTGCGTGATCATAGATCTAGTCTTGGCCCAGACAAGAGGTTCGGTAAGATCCTCGTCTTCACATACTAGCACTTTTGCTGGCATGAGGACCTCTTGAATGTAGAGGGGAAGCTCCACCTCTCCCATGCAAGGGGTTTCGACACCTCCTAATCCTATGAGATATGCTTCTAGGGGTTTTACCTCCAATTGCAACTGTTGGCAGTAAGAAAGGCGAACTGCACTAGTGGCAGCTCCTGAATCAATTAAAGCTCTCACGCTCCTTGTACTGTTTCCTTGTCCTACTTCTAGGGTCACAAAAGGTCGTCGATCAACTATCATATGGGTCCGCTTACCTGAAGCCTCACACATGGCAATGTGATAACCATGAGCTTCAAGCTTGTCAGTCATGGCTTGATCTCTACCTTGTCTTCGTAGTTTCATTCGTCGAATGCGTTCTAAAGCTTCGCCCTGTGCTTCTTCTCGAATTCGCTTTTCCTCTTCCTTACGTTTTTTTGCAGTAGTGAGTCGAGTAAGCATTTCTTTGGTTAGTGGTTCTTGATATAGCTTGACTCTACATCCGCTTATGTAACTTGGTAGTATGTCACCTTCTAGAGTGGCTAGTTGTACTGCTCCACTTGTGGAGATCCTATTGATTATCATAGGTCCATAGCCTCTTTTCTCCAATTTTTGTGCATGTTGCTTCAATGTGTAGACTAGGACTAGGTCTCCTGCCTTCAAGCCTTTATCCTTCACATGTGTATCAAAATACGCCTTTTGCCTCTTCTTGGCTGCATAGATTCCTGCTGCAGCTCTCAATCGTGTCTCACCTAAACGTTCAAGATCAAAGATTCTAGAGGATAGTTCATGGCCGGTCCAGTCATGCTCTTGTGCTACTTTCAAGGTAGGTATAAAAAAATCCAATGGTAGCACTGCATTCTCGCCAAATACCATCTGAAAGGGTGTGGCTTGGAGTACCATTTTATAGGCAACTCGATATGCCCAAACAACGTGGTGTAGCTGTTTGTCCCAATCAGAGCGTTTGTTATTCACCAATTTAGTCAGCACAGATCTTCCACAGTTGATGTTCATAGTAGTCATGCCAAGTACTCATAACCCATATTGAGTGATGGGTAAGTGTGTTCGTGCATGGGTTGAGGAAAATATGTGCCTTGTGCACGGCCTTGTAATGTAGCCCTATGAATGCTTACTTGGGAAATGCATTGGAAGAAGTATGGTGCAAAAATTGGGGGTCTTGAGCTAAGTGCTCAAGGGTATGCCGACGAAGAGGTTTCCTAAGCTATCATGGTTATGATGTTTCCAAGGTAAAGATACTTACCATGGAGAAGGTCGATGGATGTTCATCTCTTTGTGTTGTACACTCGGCCTTTGGGATGGAACACTGTTGATGACTGTCCGTGTTGATGGTCCACTTATGAGATCTTTTGAGTGGCAGATTCTGTCTCCTCCTTTCAATGCATCATTTTCCAAATACTGAGAATTGAATTTCTTCATATTCCTTGACAAAGAACGTTCGATAACTACACCAATCTTAGTTTCACATATTGTCTTTAGCTCACCATAAGCAGGAGTCTTCTCATCCAGTATATATACAAAGATTTCATCTTTTCTAACTGGATATTGTGCACGTTGGCATGTGTCACATTTCTTCACATAGGTATGTGCATCCATATGAAGAGTGGGCCACCAAAGTCCTGAGAATAGAATCGTCTTGATCACTCGGTCAGGACCAAAATGTCCACCTGCAACACCACTATGTGCAGTCTCTAAGAACTTTAAATAGTCTGATTCATGAACGCACAGTCTTAAGTAACCATCTTTGCCTCTTCGGTATAGGTTCTCTCCTACTAAGGCATAGCCTTGAGCCTCTTGCTCCATGCTTCGTCTTCTTGCTAGACTAGCCTCTTTGGGTAATCTTCTCGATCTCATAAACTCTACCAATGGAGCACTCCAATCTGGAATTAATGATACTTGATAAAGGGTCGCATGCTCCACTGGTGGTCTCTCTCTGCACATTGGACAATTCTTGATCCACTCATGTATTGCTTTGTCCATGCTAGGCCAATACACTCCTAAATGTTTCAAATTCTGCAATGTTCGTTGTTTAGAATAGTGATTTCCTAGCATTCCTTCATGGGCTTGTTGCAACCAACTACTATGTTCATCGTCCTCAACACAACAAGCTAATACACCCTTAGTATCTTGTTTGTACATGCTTCCTGCTAATATGTGATATTTTTGTGATTTTACAATTTCTTCTTGTGATGTTTTCACATTCTTATTTGCAGGGCCGAAGGTTAGGACTGGTACCAACTTATTTGCCCATTTAGGAACAACTTCTAAATTGAACAGATAAGCATCGGGTAATTCGTTAGACACTCCTTGCGGTGACTCTCTTGAAGTGATGCGAGAAAGGTGATCTGCCCGAAGGTGGGTTCTACCTTTCCTGACAACAACTTCAAAGTCATACTCCATTAGTAAGAGGAACCATCTTACTAAGCGTCCAGTATTGCAAGGTTTATTGACCAAATATAACAAAGCTTGATGATCAGTGAAAAACTTGAACTTGTTGGCCAATAAATAGTGTCTAGACTTCTTCACAGCATATACCATGCCTAACCCTTCTCGCTCGGTTGTGGTATAATTTCTTTCGGCTGGGTTTAGTTGTCTACTAGCATATGCTATGGGCAAATCTAAATTCCCTTCACCTGTGGGTTGTGCTAGCACACATCCTATGGCATGATTGGATGCATCCACATGGACATGGAATGGCTTATTCCAATCAGGAGTGGTCAGTATTGGTGTTGTGCACAAACGTTTCTTCAGTTCATTGAAAGAATTCTCGCATTCATCGTTCCACTCAAAATTAGACAACAAGGCATAAAGGGGTCTAGCTATGATCGCGTACATGTGGATAAACCTACGGTAATATCCACAATGGCCCATAAAGGCTTGTACCTCTTTAACATTCCTTGGCCGTGGCAGCTCTGCTATGGCTCGTACCTTATCTTCATCTGTTGAGATGCCATTCTTAGAAACAATATGACCTAAGATTTTACCTTGACGCACCATGAACACACACTTTTCTGGGTTCAGACACACTCGATATTCTCTACACTTGTTAAAGATTTGTCTGAGTTCAGGGATGTGAAATCTTCTTTCTTGGGAATGAGCACATAAATCATCCACATATACTTCTAAGCTCTTTCACAAGAACTCTTTGAAGACATGACACATGAGCCGTTGGAATGTTGCAGGTGCATTTGTGAGCCCGAATGGCATAACACGAAATGCAAAGATTCCCCATTCTGTGGCAAAAGCTGTTTTGTGTTGATCTTCTGGGGCAATGGCCACTTGATTGTAACCTGAAAATCCATCAAGGAAGCTATAAACTTCCTTGCCTGCAACACGCTCCAATAGGTGTTCTGTGATTGGAAGTTGATAACTATCTCTGATCGTAGCGGCATTAACTTTTTTAAGGTTAATACACACTCGCAACTTCCCGTTCTTCTTGGGTACCACTACAATGGGGGACACCCATTCAGTATGCTCAATCTCATAGATGAATCCAGCTTCAATCAGCCTATCAATTTCTTCTTTTATTTTGGCTGCATAGGTATCAGTATATGTGTAGGGCTTCTGTTTGGTGGACTTGGCATCAGCAATCATGGGGATAGTATGAGAGCAAATTCTTGGATCTACCCCTTTCAAGTCTCTATAGTGCAACGCAAACACATCCCTATATTCCCTTAATAGAGCTACAAGCTCCATTTCTTCTCTTGCACTTAGGTCATCTCCTATATATGTGCATCTCTCTTCGTTCTCTTCGATGGTCACTACGATCTTCTTGGTCTTTTCTTTATTATCATATGATTCTCCTATGATGGCCTCTCTCTTAGGCATTCGTACCAAAATTTTGCGGTCGTCAACTTCATATTTCTTGAAGTTTTTTGGTATTTCAAACAATGATTCCTCCTCTTCTTGTTTCACTGCTTTTCTTTTCTTTTTCTTTTGACTGCTCTCACTTCCATCCTTCGAATTTACCGTTTTAATACTTGTGAGAGGTTCTTCTTCTTTCTGGGTGAACACTCCTATATCTTCTAGATAGTGCTGCTCTGAGTTAAAGCAACTATCCATCACAATGGACTTTATATCATCGTCATTCTCTTCTTCTTCTATGACATCACTAGGGTCACATTCTTCTAGCAAGGGCTGACACATGAACACTAAGATATCATAACCCTCCTCATCACAATGAGGTGTCCATTGTTCTTCATTGACAGCAATGTCCATGGTGGCTAAGATTTCTGGCCAGCCATGAGGCTCAAATTCCTCATCTGGAAAGATCATCGGTGTATAGGCTGGGTCTTTAATTGGTCTATCTCCTGGCGAAGTTCCTTCTTCTCTTGCCTTTAAACGTTCTTCCTCTTCCTCTGCGACCTTGCACATCCACAAATGAGTATCTTCATGCAGCCATGATGGATCAGGTGAACTTTCAGAATGCACAGAGATGGAATCTTCTTTCACTTTGTGGATAGAATTCCACTATAGGGGTGGTACATCTCTAAAGGAGTAATCCTTCAAATTGACCTTGGTGGTGACTCCTAAGTGCTGCAAGTACAAGGAGTTGGTTCCCCAATCCTGTACTATTTGCAATTGTCATAGGAAGGGTCTTCCTAGGATCATCTCATAGACATTATTTTTCTCAAAGTCACATATAGCAAATGTGTGCTCAAACTCTACACCACAAGTGGTTAGAGTTATCTCTTCTAGCAATCCTAGAGGTCTTTCAAAATGACCATCAGCCATTTGAAGCTTCATTCTAGTTGGTCTTAGTGTGGGTTTGCCCCATTGCTTCCACAAGGAGGTGGTCGCAATAGCAACACCAGCACCTGAATCTATGATTGCTTTGGTTGAGTAACCTTGGTAAGTGATTGGAAGATAAGTATTACCTTCCTCACCCTCACACATGTCCCCTATTTTGTCTAGAGGTATCTCTGGCACTTTTTGCTTAGAGCCTGCTTTTGGCATGTTGGAATCAAGTTCTGGAACCTGATCCTTCACATGATTCCATAGCTCAGGTTTTGCTTTGAGCAGCTCTTCTACAGTGAGATGACACTGAACCTTAGTGTTCTTCACGACATCCGTGTTCCTTGGAACCACTGAGTCTTCATTTCTTACTAGTATTGTGGGAGCTCTAATCTGGAGAGATTCAAATTCCCATGGGCCTGGAAATTGAGGCAGTTCTTCTAGGGTATTAGATTCAAAATCTAGTCTTTCATCTTCTTGTTGTTCTGCTTCATCTTCGTAAATAGATGGAATGTCTTAGGGAAATTGATCATGAAGATCATCAATCTCAGGAATAGGAGGGGAGTTATTGTTCTCCTTGGCCCATTTCTCCTCTTGTATTTCCCGCAAGAACTCTTGAGATTGCTCCTGAATTGAAGGAGGTATTCCAGCATCCGTGGAATTTGAAACATGAGCTCCCATTGGTGGTGAGCTTCTTCTCTCAATAACTGGTTGAGCCTGTGGAGGTAAAGAAACTTGTGGTTTGTTTACCAATTGCTCTAATCTTTCTAGTAAGCCCTGGAAATGCAAATCTGATTCGATAGAGTTTGTCTGATTGAACTTTTGACTAGTCTCAAGTATGGCTTGAGCTTGTTCTACCATTTTCATGCACATTTTCATCCGTTCAATCTCTAAATCTGCTCTAGGGTAACTCTTGTCTAGGTTTGCAGCTGTAGGCCCTTCTTGAAGTCGAGCCTGGTAGGCCTTGAACATCATTGTAGCTCAGTGATGAGTAGCACCTCCTTTAATGTCAATCCGGGAAGACATGAGGATGGTATGAAGACCTCGAGCAAGTGGCGGCACAAATGCGTGAGTGAGAAGCACACAAGCATGCACACACTTACACACACACGCGCACACACGGCAAGACAAAGAGAGAGAAACAATGGAGTTCTTTAGATTACTTTCAAAAGCTCTTACAAGTCGTTTCAATTACAATCTAACCTCAAAAATGAGCTCTCTAGCTCCTTTTATAGTTTGTGACTAGCTTTGGCCCTATTCAGACCTAGTGTCCGGCCTAGTTAAAAATTAGGTTCCAGGGCTTATTTGGGGGCTCAAACGATATCCAAAAATCACGAAAATTGGCAGGTCGATACTTCTAATGCTCCTCAAGCTCAAGGACTCCTTGGCTTGCACAAAATGGAGCTACAAAAAGATGAAATGATATTTACAATGGTGCTTAGTGATGAGAATCACTTTTAATGGGTGTAGAAGTTTTGAAAGATTAAAGTTGCCTTAGTGCTAAATCTGCGTGAATGTTCATAAGTGCTTCTTTCTGAAGAAAATTGTTGGCCTACTTGCCAGATCTTCGTTGGCTCCCTTGTCTGCTTGGGCCTTCTCTCCCTTGTCCACTGCTAACACCCCCCCCTCTCTCGCGTCTGTCGTCCCTGAGAGACCCTTGTTGAGAGGGTTTTTGGATGTAGAACTCAACGACGTCCTGCGCTAAATGATGTTCAGCAATTCGCAAACCTTGGGCCAAATCAGTCAGAAGAGCATCCCAGTCTACCGGCCCAAGAACCTCTGGATGTGGCATGCGTAGCTTTTCGGAGTGGAGAGCTTGTTCCACTGCAAACAACTGCAAGAGATGGGATGGTCTGGGAATGAATATCTCGGAGTGATATTCCCAGAATCCCGTGACAAACATCTCTTCGAACGTTTGTTTGAAGCCGGCCGGTAGATATTTGATGCGAGCGTGCCATGCATACACCACATTGATCGATGGAGTTGTGCTCATGTCGTATACAAGGTCCTGGTTCCCTTCATTAAATCCTAGTGCTGAGAGATGCGGTTCCTTGACATTTTTAAAGGTCCTGAAGATGACCAGCATAAGTTCGAAAATTTTCAGGCACATCTGAGTCATGATATCAGGAACATTCTTGAAACGGACCCCCCAATGTCGGATCGTTGAAATCATATATCCAATTGTAGGTGCGCCTTTAGGGGGTGCGAAGTACACGTAATTTAGCCACTTCTCACATCCTTTAATCGTCAGCACTGTATGTGTGTACTCCGGCCAGGATCTCCTTCGAAATACAGGGCAATAACATGGATTATATTTGATGTACAATGGCATGTTGTTCCATGTTCTTACCATTTCCGGGTAGGTTTCGAGCAGCCGAATTCTCCACGTTGGTTGGCGGATATGTCCTTGCTTGGCACTCTCTGGGATGTCATTGGGTGCAAATTGGGTGGCAGAGGTGGGTTCCCTTGAGGTGTGGTGCTTGATCTCCGCATTATAATCCGCCATTAGCACGCAAAAAGGTACATACAGATCATCCGATGGGCCGATCCACCTATGGTGTGAAAGATTCTGAAAATAATCAGATTTTATTACCACCTCTTCCAGTTTTGACATCAATGCGATTTGGACTGCCACCCTGTCGTCATGTGTCGTGGCTACTTTCTCTAACTTTTGCATCCATTCCGGTGCCTCAATCTCAATCGTGTCCATGCCCTGTTCTGTGCGCTTACCCCCGGGTGTTGGCATTGGTACATAGGGATCCTCAAATGTTTCTTCTACCTCAATTGGCACCAGGTCGTCAGGCTCGGGGTCTACCAGAGGGGAGGGCTGACGCTCATATTGCATAACCTTGCTGCGTAATTCCTCAAGTTCGGCCCGGAGTTTAGTGACCTCTTCAGCTGTTTCTTCTGCGGTTATGCTCTGGCTGGGTTCTGTCTGTCGGGTGGCCAACTCTCTTCGTAACTTGTCTCTTTCTTTTTCTAAAGCGGCATGGGCCTCCATTAGATCGGCATGAGTTTCTAACACCACCTGCATATTCTCCGAGGGAATTGCCTTGAATCGTTCTGGGTCAATCTCCTGTGGGGAGCCCTCCATGGCCGCCTCCAGATTTTCTTCGTTCTGTTTCTGTAATCTTTTATTCTCCTCTAGCGTTGTAGACATATGCTTGCAGAGGAGGCCCAAGTTTCGTCGAAGTTTCAGGTTTTCCGTGATCTGAGAGTGTAGCAGCTCGTCCATGTGTCGTCGTTCGTCGTCATCTGCTTGGGGTGGGTTGGCTTCTAGTTGTGCGTATTGCTCCTGTAATGTCGCGTGCTGCTGTTCTAGTCGCTGCTTCTGCTCTTCAAGATCCCTACATCTTGCTTGGAGATCCTCGTGGCTTTGGAAGAGCCTTGTATGTTGGTTGTCTGTTGGTAATGTTGCTGAAGTTGGGCCATGCATTGATGCATATTATTAAATAAGTTATCGAGAGGAATAGTGTTGAATGCAGAGGGGTAGGGAAAGGGAAAGGGGATTGTGAATGCAGTACTGGGGACAGGTGAGGGGGGAGGTGGGGGAATGGGAGAATGTGGGTAAATGGGGGATGGGAGAGGTGCAGAGGTGGGTGACACTTCCATAAAAGTGGGGTTCGTGGTGGGAGTGACTGTGAACATGGGGATTGTGGTAGCGGTGAGGGTTGTGAATGTGTATAGAGGTGTGTGTAATTGTGAACTTCTAGGAAGTGTGCTCGGGGTAGTGAGGTGCACTGTGGCTGTAGTTAGACTTATGTTTTCAGTGAAAGTAGAGTGTGTGGGTTGGCTGATGGTTTGAGCGTGGGTGTGTGTAGTAGTTTCAGAGGTGGTGACAGTGGAGGTTACAGTGGTAGAGGGAGGTGAGTGAGGTGGATGTGGGGGAGAAGGTGGTAAGGGAGGTGATGGGGGTGCACTCGATGTGTGGGCTTCCTCGGTGTCGTGAACTGTGTGTGCAGTGCCCATGGTTGTGGGGGTGCCTTGTGGTCCTGATCCTAATACATTCATTCGTTTTCCCGATCGTGGGGGGCGTCTTCCATATCTTCTCTCTGTTCTTCGTGAGTGCACTAGTGCTGTGTGCACCGTTTCCGGTACTCCTAAAGCATCTGATATCATTTCCAAGGTGGCACGGTATTGCTCGTCCACACCTTCCTCCTCCAGAATCTGGTTCATGAGAGCTTTACCTGCAGCTAATGAGAGCCTGTGTTGCTCTTGAACTCGGTTCATTGTTTCGTAAAGCTTCTTTAATGCGCTAGTGTAGGCGGGGGCACCTTCCAGTACTTGTAGGGCTTCTGGATCATACTCTTGTTCTTCGGCTTCTGAATGTCCGCCCTGTGTCTCCCCATGAGCTTCTTCTTCATCGTCCACGTTGACTACGTCTGGTTGGCTTGGCTGTGCTTGGTCTGGGGCAGTTTGCTGTCCACTGGCTTGCTCTTCTTCAACTTCTGCATTTACAGCTTCTATGATTCTTGCAACTTCTTCGTCAGTTAAATCCTCCAGAGTGAACCCATGCGGGAATTCCAGATCAGTCGGCACTGGTGGAAACACAAGATTAGGGCCATCCGTGCTGTGCCTGGGTAACCTGATAGTAAATGGTTGCACTCTTCGTGGAAGTCTTGGGGTTGTCTCAGGTGTCAGGGTTGCACCGCGAGCCTGTGCACAAGGCATCTAGACGGTGCCTCTCATCTTCTTTGAGGGAGGTCCTACAGCTGACAATCTACGTTGAAATTCCTGTGCTCTGGACCAGATCAGAGCCCGTTGCACCGGTACATCATAGGCGAGACATCTGTATACAATTCTTGTGAGTGCACAGCAACCATACAATACAGATCTTTGCTCCTTATACCATCTCTGATGAGCCATATGAATCTGGTCGATAATCCAGTGGGGCATATTGATGGTCAACTCAAAAGCATCCGCCAGGTAGAGGCTAAACCAGATCTTTTTTGGAGGCATTGTGAACCTCTCCTGCGCGGGGAAGGCGAAATGTTGCATGACCATACGTAAGTGGATGGCGATCGTGGGTGTCATTGCAACCATGTCCTTCAACTTCGTCAGATTCCTGTTCTTCATGTTGTCCGGAACCATTGTCTCTTTCTCTGTCGGAATGTGCATACCCTGCATGTCGAGTGCTTCTCTTACCAGATTGATAGTTAAGCGGAAACGCTTCAGCTCGTTGCCCCTTGTGAGTGATGGGAGCACAAAGGAGCTGTATCCTTTCTTGTCTTTGCTGGGGGTGAGGGTGCTAATTAGATATGAGCATCTTAGGAAATCCGGCTTTGGTAGTTGGGACTTGAAGTAGTCATAAAGCCCTGCCTTCTTCCAGATCGGCTTCAGTCCTTCGTTATTCTGTAGCCTTTCAAACTCCTTGGTAAAGAAATGGTATCTGCCCCATCGTCCATTGAATTCGACCTCGGACTCCCACATATATGTGCCTTCACCCAGAGGTCCAGCAACGTCACTGAACCAATGTGAGGTTTTGCCCACCGGCATTGTGTGACCCTGCGGAGGATTCTGAATTGGTATGGCGTGCAATGCCCGTAATGCCGCTGGTCTTTCCTTTAACTCCTCCTCGACTGGAAGACTTTCGATGTCCACCACTTGTGGGCTGGAGCCTGCCTGGGAGCTAGTTCCTACTGTATCTGCCATTTTACTTCTTGCTGTCTGTCTCTGTGAGAATATACAAACAGGTGTTAATATTGTACAGGACAAGGGAGGACCGTTGTTGTTCCCATCACAATATTAACATGAGGGTCGGGAGCGAATAATGGGTTAGTAAGTGTCCGGTGCACGTGTGTGTAGTTAATGCTTGGGTAGTCCTAGGAGACTAATGAAGTTTAGTAAGCGGGGATGAATTTACAAATTGGGGTCGGGGGGTTTATTACAGGTCTTAGGCTGCCAAATGCAGTGGATGGGCTTTGCTTTCGGTTTCGTAGAGACTCTAGAGAGCTTTCTCGGTGTCATGGTTTGAAAATGAGGCTTTTTAGGGACCCATTTACAATTGATTACATACGCGCTCTTGGGTCTTGGTGTGTTCTTGAGCGTTGAGAACGGGTGAATACTGGCAGTATGCGTAGCTGCGTTATGCTGTTTAGGTTGTGGCCTCGGCGTAGCTACTTGTGCCCTCAAGCAAGCCTTAGGCACCCAAATTTGTCTTGATTGTGGGCTAGCCTTCATCGACTTCTTGGGCACCCAAATAGATTTCACGTTAGCAGGAGAATTTCTGCAAGACTTCTTATTAATGTCATGTTGTTGGTTATTAATGAGAAACTTCGCCCTTGTAGTTGACGGTGGTGCAACCGGTTGTTCGCCTTTCCGCACCCACACATGGTTTATTTTCTGGGACATTCTGCTGCGCAAGTACTTTTGATCTTGGACATAGGTAGTACTCTGCTTCTCCTGCCTTTGATCCACCTTGGGTTGCTGCCTCCTTCTGGCCTTTGGAAAAGAAGGGAGTTCCGTTGCATTCCTGACTCCTTTTTTGCGACTATCATTCCTCTGCAACACATAGTTTTGGACAAGAACAACATGTTCATCTTCATGTGTACCCCTGGAAGGACCAGGAGTCTGTGCCTTTCCTAGTTCCTTGAGTGCTCCATTGTCTAATTCTACTGTAACTCGACTATGATTGACCCAAACCTGGAGAAGTCCACTTCTTAGGTTTAGATTGACTGCTTGGTCATAGATCCAATCTTGACCCAAGACGAGAGGTTCAGTGAGATCCTCATCTTGACACACTAGTACTTTAACTGTCATTGCCTCATCATGAATGTAGAGGGGAAGTTCCACCTCGCCCATGCAAGGGGTTTCCACGCCTCCCAATCCTATGAGATATGCTTCCACAGGATTGACAGTCAACTGTAATTCTTGGCAGTAAGACACTCTAACAGCACTAGTGGCGGCACCTGAGTCAATCAAGGCTCTTACGGTCTTTGCACTCTTTCCTTGTCCTATATCTAAGGTTACGAAAGGACGTCTATCAATTATCCTATGCGAGCTTGTTCCTGCAACTTCACACATGGCCATAGGAAATCCTTGATCTGCATAGTCATTCGCTCTAGGCTGATCTCTACCTTGCCTTCGTAATTTCATCCTTCTGATGCGTTCTAAAGCTTCCGCTTGAGCTTCTTCTCGAACTCGCTTTTCTTCCTCTTTGCGTTTCTTAGCAGTGTTGAGTCGGCTGAGCATTTCCTCCGTGAGGGGTTCCTGATACAACTTGACTCTGCACCCGCTAATATAGTTAGGGAGAACATCACCCTCTAATGTGGCCAATTGTACTGCTCCACTCGTGGAGATCCTATTGATGATCATAGGTCCGTAGCCTCTCTTTTCTAGCTTCCTCGCGTGTTGTTTTAGTGTATAGACTAAGACTAGATCTCCTACTTTCAAGCCTTTATCCTTCACATGGGCATCGAAATATGCTTTCTGTCTCTTCTTGGCTGCATATATTCCTGCAGCGGCTCTCAGTCTTGTTTCTCCTAATCCTTCAAGGTCAAAGATCCTAGAGGAGAGCTCATGACCTGACCATTCGTGCTCTTGTGCTACTCTCAATGTAGGGATCAAGAAGTCCAAGGGTAACACAACGTTTTGGCCGAATACCATCTGAAAGGGGGTGGCTTGGAGTACCGTTTTGTAGGCAACTCGGTATGCCCAAACAGCGTGGTGTAGCTGTTTGTCCCAATCAGAGCGTTTAGTGTTCACTAATTTCGTCAGTACGTTGCATAAGATCTTATTAGTGCTCTCAGCTTGTCCATTAGCTTGAGGGTGATAGGGGGCAGACTTCTTGTGTATTACCAAGAATTCTTGGAGTAGATTTTCAATCACTTCGTTCAAGAAATGAGTGCCTCTATCACTTACAAGCTCTATAGGTAGCCCATATCTTGTGAATATATTTCAAACAAGAACTTGGCAGTTGTTTGAGCATCGTTCTTTGTCGTAGCCTTTACCTCCACCCACTTGGTGAGATAATCTGTCGCAACAATGATGTATTTCGCATGAGAACCCTTAGCTGGGGGATTAATAGGACCTACGAAGTCTATTCCCCACTTAGAGAATGCACGTCCACCCATCATAGGTTTCAATGGCATCTCATCTTTTCGTATAGGATATTGAGTCCTCTGACAGACATCACACCGTTTCACATAGGTATGTGCGTCCATGTGAAGGGTAGGCCACCAGAAACCCGCAAATAGTATTGCTTTGATCACCCGATTCGGTCCAAAGTGTCCTCCTGCTACACCTTGGTGAGCAGTTTCTAAGATCTTAAGATATTCACTTTCATGGACACATAACCTCAGGTAACCATCTTTACCGCGCTTATATAGATTATCACCTATGAGTGAGTAATCTTGGGCTTCTTGTTCTAAACTCCTTTTCCTAGCCAGTGTCATGTCTGGGGGGAATGTGTTTGTCCTTAGGAAGGATACTAGTGGTTCACTCCAATCTGGCACAATGGATACTTGATACAGAGTGACGTGTTCCACTGGTGGTTTAGTGCAGCAGATTGGGCATTCCTTGCACAACTTTTGGACATCAGCTTCCATAGTTGGCCAATGTACTCCGAGTCTCTTTAGGGTCTGTAAAGTTCGTTGTTTTGAATGGTGTTGCTCTAGTGCACCTACATGTGCTAATTGCAACCATTTAGCGTACTCATCCTCTTCCACGCAACAAGCCAAGATCCCTTGATCTGTGTGCTTGTACATGCTTCCTGCCATGATGTGGTACTTTTGGGCTTTTACAACCTCTCTATTCCGTGTGTTTACCACTGGATGGTTAGGCCCGTATGTCAATACTGGTACCAATGGCTTAGCCCACTGCGGTACAACTTCCAAATTAAACAAGTAAGCATCAGGAAGTTCATCTGACACTCCTTGTGGGGCTTCTCCCGATGTGAGCCTAGAGAGATGATCAGCTCTCAAATGAGTCCTACCTTTCCTTACCACCACTTCAAAGTCATACTCCATGAGCAAGAGAAACCATCTCACTAATCTCCCTGTATTGCATGGCTTGTTTACGAGGTATAGCAATGCCTGATGATCAGTAAAAAATTTAAACTTATTTGCAAGCAAATAGTGTCTAAATTTCTTAACTGCGTAAACCATGCCTAAGCCTTCTCTCTCTGTAGTGGTGTAATTCTGTTCAGCCGCATTCAATTGTCTACTGGCATAGGCAATTGGAAGATCCATATTACCTTCACCAGTAGGTTGTGCCAGCACACATCCAATGGCATAATTGGATGCATCCACATGAACATGGAATGGATTATTCCAATCTGGTGTGGTCAAGATTGGTGCTGAACACAATCTTCGTTTAAGCTCCTGGAAGGAATTCTCACATTCATCCGTCCACTCAAAGTTAGTCAGAAGTCCGTACATGGGCTTTGCAATGACAGCATACATGTGTATAAATCGTTGGTAATAACCACAGTGCCCCATGAAAGCTTGGACTTCCTTGACATTCTTTGGCCTAGGTAGCTCTGCTATGGCTCTCACTTTTTCTTTGTCGGTAGATATGCCATTCTTTGACACTGTGTGTCCTAGAATCTTGCCTTGCCTGACCATAAAAACGCACTTTTCTGGGTTCAGACAGACTTGATATTCTCTACATTTGTCAAAGATTTGTCTGAGTTCAGGGATATGGGTTTGTCTAATGTTGGAATGAGCACAAAGATCATCAACATAGACTTCTAAACTCTTCCTCAGGAACTCCTTAAACACATGGCACATCAGCCTCTGGAAGGTAGCTGGTGCATTGGTAAGCCCAAATGGCATTACTCTAAAAGCAAAAATGCCCCATTCTGTGGCAAAGGCTGTCTTATGCTGATCCTCTGGAGCTATGGCTACTTGATTGTAACCCGAAAATCCATCAAGGAAGCTGTACACTTCCTTGCCTGCCACTCTTTCTAAGAGATGTTCTGTGATGGGAAGCGGATAGTTATCTCGAATTGTGGCTGCATTAACCTTTTTCAAGTTAATGCACACACGCAGCTTGCCATTCTTCTTGGGCACCACTACGATGGGGGATACCCATTCAGTGTGCTCAATTTCATAGATAAATCCAACTTTGACCAGTCTATCTATCTCTTCCTTGATCTTAGCAGCGTAATTATCGTTATATGTATAAGGCTTTTGCTTAGAGGGTTTGGCATCTGAGGTCATGGGGATAGTATGTGAGCATATATCAGGGTCAACACCTTTCAAGTCCTTGTAACTCCAAGCGAATACATCTCTGTATTCTCTTAGCAAGGCAATCAATTCGTGCTCTTCTTCTTCTGTCAGGTCATGGCCTATATACGTGCATCTCTCCTCTCCTTCTTCTATGGCCACTACTATTTTCTTGGTGGTTTCTTTGTTATCATAGGCCTCTCCTGATTGTGCCTCTCGTTTGGGCATTCTAATCATGACTCTCCTGTCATCTATCTCGTACTTCTTAAAATTTTCTAGGACCTCAAACAAAGATTCTTCCTCTTCTGGTGAGACTTCTTTCTTCTTTCGTTTCTTCCCTTTTTCCTTCGGGGTCACATGTGTTGCTAATCTTACATCGTTTGTAAGCTCTCCATGCCTCTGGGGTTGAAATTCTACTTCATGGAAGTATTCTTCATCTGATGCAAATGGTGGGTCCATAATGATAGACTCGAGATCGGAGTCACTTGCATCCTCAAATGCATCAGGGCTAGGTTCGCATTCTTCTACAACTGCCTCTCCCATGATTGGCTCTATGGAGAAGACTGAAATGTCATAGCCATCCTCATCACAGTGAGGTGTCCATTGTTCTTCATTGATGGCTACGTCCATTGTTGCTAAGATTTCTGCCCAGCCATGGGGTTCGAATTCCTCATCAGGAAAAACTACAGGTGCATAGGTTGGGTCTTGAATTGCTCTATGTGTCTCTTTTGCACCTATTTCTCTGGCCTTTTCTCTCTTCTCTTCCTCTATTGCTACTTTGCACATCCATAAGTGGGTGTCTTCATGCATCCAAGAGGATCCTGACCCTATGGAATGCACAGATTCCGTATCATCTTTGGCTCTATGGATGGGATTCCACTGGATAGGAGGTACATCCCTATGAGAGTAATCTTTGAGATTGACTTTGGTCGTAACACCTAAGTGTTGCAGGTACAAGGAATTGGTCCCCCAATCCTGTACCACTTGCAACTGTCGCATAAATGGTCTTCCCAAAATCATCTCATAGGCATGATTTTTGCTAAAGTCACATATAGCAAAGCTATGCTCAAACTCAACACCACAAGTGGTGAGAGTTATTCCTTCTAGCAATCCTAAGGGTCTCTCAATATGACCATCGGCCATCTGCAGTTTCATCCTCGTTGGCCTGAGTGCTGGCTTGCCCCAACGCTTCCATAAGGAGGTGGTGGCAATTGCAACTCCTGCACCTGAGTCCAAAATTGCCTTGGTGGTGTACTCCTGATAGGTGATGGGAAGATAGGTGTTCCCTTCTTCACCTTCACACATATCTCCTATCTTATCCAAGGGAATTTCTGGCACTGTCCTAAGGGATCCTACCCTGGAACGAGGTTTTGCAGCTTCAGTTACTTGACTGGCTACATATTTTCGCGCTTCTGGTCTATCCTTAGGCAGTTCTTCCAAAGTGAGATCTCGCTGCTCCCTGGCGTTCTTTACTACCTCCGTGTTCCTTGATATGACTGAGTCATCGTTCCTTACCATGACTGTGGGTGCTCTCATACACGTGGACTTTGCTTCCCATGGGCCTGTGAAGTGAGGTAGCTCTTGTATGGAATTAGACTCAAAGTCCAATCTCTCGTGAGACTGAGTACTCTCATGCTCCCCGTAAATAGATGGAATGTCTTGTGGGAATTGGTCGTGTGCATCATCCACAAGTTCAAAGGGAGGGGCGACTTCACTTTCGTTATCCCATTTGTCTTCTTGAATCTCTCGTAGGAAGTCTGGTGCAAATCGATTCATAGAAGAAGAAGTGTCTGGCTCCGTAGAATTAGGCACATAAGCAACCTGGGAAGGAGGGCTTATTCTCTCATTGGCTCTCTCCTTGTTCTTAAAGATGGCTGGAGCACAAGCTTCCTGGGGAGGATTATTTATTCTATTACTCTTCCGAGCAGGCTCATACGCTCTCTGAGAAGGGATGTAGGCAACCTGTGGAGGTACGTAAGCTTTCGAGGGGGGTTCATCTGCCTTTTGGGGGGGAGGATAGGCTTCTTGAGGAGGCGCGTGGACTTCCTGAAGAGGCTGGCTTATCCGTTCCCTTGCCCTTTCCGTTCTTTGAGGGGTAGGTTCCTTTTCTGATTGTGCAATTAGCCTCTCTATTCTTTCCAGCAGTCCATCAAAGTGTAACTGCGTCTTAGTTGAGCTAGAGATATTAAAGAGGCGGCTAGCTTCGAACATGGCTTGGGCCAATTCCACCATCTTAGCACAAATTTTTGTTCGTTCAAGCTCTAGCTCGGCTCTAGGGTAGCATTTTTCATGATCGGTTATGGTTGGCCCTTCTTGGATTCTGGCCTGATATGCTTTCAGCATCATATTTAGGTCTTCAGGAGTGGAGTCAGCTAGGACTGATCCTACTCTAGGGGGTGGTGGGATTTGATGAGGCGGTGGGGGAGGTGGTGGGTCGGATGGAGATGGGAGTGGTGGTGGTAGAGTAGTGTGAGAGTGAGTTTGAGTTGTGAGTTCGGTTATTCTGGCTCTTGTTTCCCTTACGCTTTCCTCGAGTTCACTCATCTTTTTAGCCCATTGTCTTTTCATTCTTTCCCTACTATCTTTCCAAGCTCTAGTCCTTTTCTTGGTTATGCTCTCAGTTTCACTCGCCTCTGGGCCCTTTTCCTGGCTCGCCTCTTGGTTTTGCTGCACTGCCTGAGCTCTAGTGACTACCTGTACTGGTGCAGTGGAAGTGACACTTCCTGAGGAGTCTACCACTAACCCAACAACGTTGATAGGAGTGATTTTTGGCAGGTTATTGGGGTTCTTTGGGCAATCTCGTAAGAGATGCTCTTTTCCACAGTCTTGGCAAAAGCCTTGGATGGTCACTGACTGGGGTTGTGCAGGTGGAGGCAAGGGACAATCACGAATGAGGTGATCTCCTTGGCACCTGTAGCACGGTCCTCTAGGAAATGGTGGTCATACCTGCCTAGGTTGAGGCCTAGGGTTGGGGTTTGCATACATGACGTTCGTGTAATCTGACTCCCAACTAGGTTCACTCGGTTCTTCACTATAGTAGGACTCACCATGTTCTGGAGACTGCATGTAGTAAGCATGGGGACTATCGACATGTGTAGAATCAAAGCTATGGTCACTGAGGTCATTTTCAAAAAGCAAGGATGTTACCGGGACTAAGGCTCTATTCATGTTCTCTTCTGCAGTAGTATACTTTACCGGGATCACATTAGCGGGGTTTGGAGGCTGTTGGGCTAGCACCGGTTGGGGTCTCTGTTGGGCCTGATATGGTTGCTGATAGGGTTGCTGTGGCCTGCCATATGGCAGTGGAGGGTACTGGTTCTGGTATCTGCCTTGTTGGTAGGGCTGAGGGTAGGGTTGCCTAACCGCCTGCCTGTTGTATGGGCAATCTTGCGCAGTGTGATTGGTATACTTCCGTTCTATGGTGCAGTACTGGCTACTAGGATTAACTTGGGGTTGAGCCATGATGGGACAGACGTTCGCCATGTGGTCGCCACCACACGTATAACACCTTTTCACAGGGGCAAACCTTGGGATTTGTTTGCTAGAGACGCCTAGTTTTTGTGCCACTTTCTCTACGAGTTCCTCAATTGATGTGGATTGCGTGGAAGAGTGACTAGAAGCACTATCTGAATCTTTGTAGATTTTGGAAAGCTCTAGTTCTTCCCCTAGGTTATCTTCAATATCAATGCACATGCGTACACACTCTTCTATAGTCCTAGGGTCCTTCAGATACACATAGGATCTCAATTTCGTACTCAGCAATCCATCAAGGAATAGGGCTACCTGTTTGGCAGATGTGGGTAGCTCCGAAACAGGGCACCTTTCAAGATATTGTCTAAATCTTCTTCCCGCCAATCTGACAGTCTCTTGGGAAGTCTGTTTAAAGCTGTGAATCAATGAGGAGGTATTGTGTCTTATGCCGCTCTTAGAGAACTCTACAATGAAAGCCTCTAGGAGTTGGTCTATGCTCCTGAACTGTCGCTCATCCAATGGCTGAAACCATGTAAGTGCTGTGTTCCTAAGGGTTAGACCGAAGGCGTTGTACTGCGTGAATAGATCCTCAACTTGTTCAGCTCTCAAGACTTGCTTGAACTCCGCCACATGATCATAGGGATCTCCTGTGCCATCAAAGTAATTCTTCATGGACTTAACTAGCTGGGTCGGTCTCAGAGTTCTTGTATGCTCTTTAGGTCTCGGCAGAGGAATTCCATCCACATTTCTTTGGTTCCTGTGAGCTCTAAGCACCTCAGGTTCTACTCGATTCGTCTCCGTCCTCGCTCTTTCTCTGCCCACTGGGTTGGCAAAACTTACTTCTGGTCTATCTCTACTTCTGTCTCTTTGAGTTCCATGAGCTTGGGATGTCCCAGCTCCAGGGTGACCATAGGATACATTCGATCTTGGTTGGGGGAAAATAAATTCACCCTTCCAAGTGTAAGCATGCCTATCATTTTCCGTAACCGCAAAGATCCGTTCTGAAGCGTGATCTAAGTAGGTCACCCTGCCTGGACTATCAGGATCCTTAAACTCGTAGATCATGATATTTCCTATATCAATTGGCTGATTAGATTTATACCTCCAAAAGGCTTCGTCAGTTTCTCGATTGAGGAGCAACTCTATGCTCTTGTTGTCTTGGGGAACCCACTCAGGTGTGATAATCCTAGTGAGAACAGATTTGCCTCGAGGGGTTCTAGGTTCTACACCCATGTTTCCTTGTTCCAAGTCACCTAAGTCCGCTTCTGAGATTACATTCCCAAATTCGTCTGTCCTATCTGGGTGACTGGTGACTACGTATATGGTTCCTTCTTTGTCCAGGTATGCCCCGTTTTCAAACTTGACTGCCGGGTGCTCTAGTCCAATGGATTGGTCAGGATTTTTAATCTGGACCACGGACCTTCCTAGGCCGTCCTCATAGATGCTAGCACCTAATCGGTTGGTCCTCAGGTATTCCAACTGTGTTTTGTAAGGGCCTTCTACCCTGTGCAAGTAAGGCACTCTTGAACTTCCTGTAGGTCTGTCCATGCCTTGAGACATCTCTGACTCACTGGTCTCAGAGCTAGGGTAGTACGAGTGGTGGCTCAACTGCTGGGCCCAAGACCTAGCAGTGTGGTTAACACTAGCCTCTGAAGATCTAAGGCTTTGTCTCTCCCTTACTAGATGTCGTCCTGATCTAAGGTTCATATGCCTATCTAAGTAGCCCAATTTTTTCCAGAGTACAACCTCGTTGCCGATCAATTGGTATCAGTCACTTGATTCTTTTTAGTGATTTATCGTGTTTAAGGTCTTGCCTGATATTACGTCGTCGGAATACTTGAGTGTTCTTCGTACTTTCAGGTTGATCGTTCCACGTTAGGTTCTTTCCTTTATGTTATCGACAGTATCGAGATTAGGTTTTTGTCTTGAACTTGAGTTTTTAGATAGTCTTCAACTTGATAACTGCCTTCCGTCGCCCTGGCTGACTCCTACCTCTCGTCGTCTTAGCTTAGACTATGAATTGACTGAGGGAGTTGAGAATTTCCAACCTTTTGTTCCTGCTTGGTTGCCTTTGGATGCTCAGGAAGTGTGTTCCCAAGCTTGCACTTACACTTTCTCAGAACGCCTTGCGATGCTCTCAATAGATCTGTAAGAGTTCCAAAGTTAGCTCAAGACTTAAACTCCAAAGACAGAACCAATGATTTTCATTCAGGTAGCACAACACCAATTTTCACTACGATTCTTTTTGGAAAATAATTCTAGAGAGCCCGACTTTGATCCCCCTGGGTATGGTCAACTTCAAAATACTCTAACTGAAAATCAGCGTATTCCAACAAGCCCTAGAGCTCAAAAAAATTGATTTCGTATGAAAAAGTTATGACTGTTCAGGGTTTAGGGGGTTAAAACAAGATTCACTCTGGCCGACAGATCCTAGGATTTTCTCCAAATCACAAGTGTAGGAACCTCCCAAAATGCTAATAGATTGACTATTTTGCCCCAAAATTATCCCAAAAATCAAACCCTAATTTTTGGCCGAAAAGCCTATCAATCGCGATCGACAGGTCTGTCAATCGCGATTGATAGAGGTGTCCGTCGGGGCTGTCAATCGCGATCGACGGTGTCAATCGCGATCGACAGAGGTGTCCGTCGGGGCTGTCAATCGCGATCGACGGTGTCAATCGCGATCGACACGTTTTCCGGATTTTTCGCCGAGATTTCAGTCAATCGGGGGCCTATCAGTCGCGATGGACACGTGGCTACACGTAAAAGTCAATCAATCGTGGAATTTCAGTCAATCGCGATCGACGGTGTCAATCGCGATCGACAGGGGTGTCGGTCGTGGCTGTCAGTCGCGATCGACAGTATCAATCGCGATTGACAGGGTCCTACGTGGCAGTCAGTCGGTCGCGAGGGTCTATCGGTCGCGATTGACAGGGTCTGTCGGTCGCGATTGACAGGGTCTGTCGGTCGCGATTGACAGAGGCTGTCGGTCGCGATTGACAGAAAACCTCGGGATTTTTCTACTGTTTTTAATGTTTTAGGATGTGCTCCTTGTGCTTGTGCTAATGGTGCACTCACTTTTGTGAAAAGCCAAAAATTTCTGTCAGTCGCGATCGACAGAAGCCTGCGACCGCGAGACAGTTTCTTCGAATTTCATACCTGTGCGCAGCGTGCTGGGGATGATGATGATGGCAGTACCTGCAAGAATCACAACAACATGCAAAAACAGTGCAAGCAATATCGCTCTCTCGCTCTCTCTCACAAGTGGAATGGAGGAAATGAGGTGGAGATGGTGATATGATCAAAACTGAAAATTTTCGCGATGATGGAGATGGAGGTGGGAGATGGTGATGATGATGATGGTGATGAAGATGGTGAAGAAAGTAAAAGAAATTCGATGAGAGTGAAGAAAATACCTACAACTCCAACGCGTCAACTCTACGTCTTACCATCACACGCTCGTCCTCAAAGCTCGATCCCCGGCAACGGCGCCAAAATTTGGTGTAGCTCAGTGATGAGTAGCACCTCCTTTAATGTCAATCCGGGAAGACGTGAGGATGGTATGAAGACCTCGAGCAAGTGGCGGCACAAATGCGTGAGTGAGAAGCACACAAGCATGCACACACTTACACACACACGCGCACACACGGCAAGACAAAGAGAGAGAAACAATGGAGTTCTTTAGATTACTTTCAAAAGCTCTTACAAGTCGTTTCAATTACAATCTAACCTCAAAAATGAGCTCTCTAGCTCCTTTTATAGTTTGTGACTAGCTTTGGCCCTGTTCACACCTAGTGTCCGGCCTAGTTAAAAATTAGGTTCCAGGGCTTATTTGGGGGCTCAAACGATATCCAAAAATCACGAAAATTGGCAGGTCGATACTTCTAATGCTCCTCAAGCTCAAGGACTCCTTGGCTTGCACAAAATGGAGCTACAAAAAGATGAAATGATATTTACAATGGTGCTTAGTGATGAGAATCACTTTTAATGGGTGTAGAAGTTTTGAAAGATTAAAGTTGCCTTAGTGCTAAATCTGCGTGAATGTTCATAAGTGCTTCTTTCTGAAGAAAATTGTTGGCCTACTTGCCAGATCTTCGTTGGCTCCCTTGTCTGCTTGGGCCTTCTCTCCCTTGTCCACTGCTAACAATCATGTCCAAGCCTTCTGGGGTTGGATCTGCAAGAACAGACCCTGGTTGTGGTCTATTTACAATGGGTGGTGGGGTGGGATGAGGTGGAGTGGATGGAGTTTGGGCATGCGAGGGGCTTTGAGATGCAATGTCTTCTATTTTTGTTTTCGCTTCTTTTAAGCTTCCTTCTAGTTCTGATAACTTTTTATTCCACTTGCGATTGGCCTTCTCTCTGGTATCCTTCCATGTTCTTGTTTTCCTCTTACTAGGCTCTCCTGATTCACTCGACTCTGATTGTTCTGCCGGTTTATCTTGTTTTAAGGCTTGTGCTCTAGTGACAGCTTGTATAGGAGCCACATTGCTACTACTTGAACTTGAATCTGCCACTAAGCCTACCACATTAATGGGTGTAATCTTGGGTGCACTGGAGGGGTTTCTTGGACAATCTCTGGGGAGATGGTCTTTGCCACAATCAGGACAAAAAGCCTGTATTGTGATAGCCTGTCCTTGACTCGGAGATGGTGGGTGGGGACAACCACGAATGAAATGGTCACCTTGACATCTGAAACATGGTCCTCTAGGGGCTTGTGGTCTTGCTTGTCTCAATTGAGGCCTAGGGTTAGCATTTGTGTACATTACATTGGAGTATTCAGGATCCCAATTTTGTTCTATAGGTTGTGCCTCATATTGATACGGATAAATCTAACTATGTTCAGGTGACTCTGTGTAATAAGCATGTGGGCTACCTTCATGGGAGTAGTCTGAACTATGAGTATGAGAGTCATTCTCTGAGATCAGTGGGGTCACTGGCACCAATGCTCTATTAAGGTTCTCTTCTGCCACTGCATACTTAATTGGAACTACATTGGCAGGAGCTGGTGGTTGGTTTCCCAAGACTGGTTGTGGCCTATATGGTGCCTGATATTGCTGTTGTGGTCTATAATATGGCTGATGATATTGGTTCTGATACCTACCTTGTGGGTAAGGTTGCTGATAATTTTGTCTAACAGCCTGCCTATTGTATGGTTTGTGTACTTCCTTTCAATAGTGCAGTATGGGTTATCCCTTTCTCTCATGTTCTGGTTGTGCATTGGGCATACATTAGCCATGTGGTCACCTCCGCAAGTATAACACCGATTCAATGGGGTGACTCTCGGTGTTTGTCTATTTTGGACTCCCAGCTTCTTGGCAACTTGCTCAGCTATCTCATCTATTTCCGTGGAGATTTTTGAAGTATGACTAGTAGAACTATCAAAATCCTTATAGAGTTTGGACAATCCTAACTCCTCACCCAAGTTATCTTCTATGTCAATGCACATCCGCACACACTCTTCTATGGATCTAGGCTCTTTCAAGTACACATATGATCTTAACTTAGTGCTTAGTAAGCCATCTAAAAACAAAGCCACTTGTTTGACTGGTGTGGGTAACTCTGGAGCAGGGCATCTCTCTAGATACTGTCTGAACCTTCTACCTGCTAGCCGCACTGTTTCTTGGGGTGTCTGCTTGAAACTGTGGATCAAAGATGATGTGTTATGCCTGATACCACTCTTGGAAAATTCTACAATGAATTCGTCTAGCAGTTGACCTATATCGCGATACTTGCGACTACTCAGTGGTTGAAACCAAGCTAAGGCAGTGCCCTTAAGAATCAAACCAAATGCCTCGTACTGGGTGAACAAATCCTCAACCTGTTCAACTCTTAACACTTGTTTGAACTCCGCCACATGATCATAAGGATCTCCTGACCCGTCAAATTAATTCTTCATTGCCTTGATCACTTGAGTGGGTCTAAGGGTTCTTGGGTGCTCTCGGGGTCTAGGCAATGGAAAATCCTGTTCATCTCTTTGTTGCCTATGTGCTTGATGTCTCTCTCTTTCAGGTCTTCCATTTTCAGATCTTGACCTATTCCTACCCACGGTGTGTGCAAAACTTACCTCAGGTTTCTGTCTAGTTCTTTCTCTCTGGGCTTCATGAGCGTGGGATGATCCTACTCCTTGGAGGCCATGGGAAACATTGGATCTTGGTGGAGGGAAAATCAATTCACTCTTCCAAGTATATGCATGTCTATCATGTTCTGTTACCAATAAAATTTTCTCTGACGTGTTATCCAGGTAGACAACTTTGCCTGGTATCTCTGGATCCTTGAACTCGTAGATGATGACTATGCCCAATTGGCTAGGTTGATCTGGCTAGAATCTCCAAAAGGCTTCCTCTGTTTCTCTATTCAGAAATAGTTCTATGCTTTTGTTGTCTTGATGGATCCAGTCTGGAGTGATCACTCTGGTCAAAACTGACTTGCCTCTAGGAGTCTAGCGTCCTTGTCCTACATTTCCTTGTTCTAGGTCTCCTATCTCATTCTCATGAATGATATTTCCAAACTCATCAGTCCTATCTGGTTGGTTGGTAACCACATACATGGTTCCTTCCTTATCAATATATGAACCCTCTTCAAACTTGACCACCGGGTGTTCAAGTCCAAAGGATTGATCTGGATTTTTGAGTTGGACCACTGATCGCCTCAGGCCATCCTCATAGATGCGAGCACCTATTCGGTTGGTCCGAATATATTCCAACTGTGTCTTATAGGGACCTTTTGGTGTTTGCAGATGGGCAGTCCCTGAGCCACCTGCAGGTTTCCCCATGCTAAAAGACATTTCTGAGTCACTTGTGTCTGAACTTAGTCTGTAAGGATGACTGTTACAGAGCTAAAGAGCGCAAAAAGCAGAGAAAAAAGACGGGCCCCAAAATTTTTCCGATTTGGACACACAACTTTTGTATCATAACCACACTTGTATATATTTTCCGTTGTAAATGCACTAGAGGAGTCCTCTAGATGCATCCCCACAGAAGATTAGTGATTTACCCATGTATAATAGTAGGAAGTTAGCCTTTTAGTGAATAAACTGCCGGTCTCTTGTGTGAAAGGACCAAACTTAGGGCACTAGTATATAAGTCAAAAGTGACTCATTGTAAAGGACTACTTCTTGTCATTGTGAAGAGGGAGCACTTCTGAATTTTCGAGTTTACCTCTTTCTTGCTGATTTTGATCTTCATTTTGCTCTTGTATGTGTGTGTGATGCTTGAAATGCAAGTGTAGGACTGTTGTCTACCCCTTCCCCCTTGTTTTGAGCTGCTGTAGTGCGCGCGTAAGCTAGGAGAAGCAAAAGCGCGGGTGTTTGTGACTCCCGTAATTCACTGTTTCTGCCATAACTTGAAGCAGAGTGGTCAGAATTGAGTGAAACCACCACCGTTGGATGCGTCTCGTCGAGAGCTTCGAAACGAGTACCCTATTGTCTATGTTCGGAGTTCTGGGCTGGGAGAAAACCTCAAAATACCAAAACTGCTGAAAAGAGGCTTGCGGCAACACTTTCAGTATTTCAGTAGGTGTGGGTAGTAGTAGTCTTTTCTCATGAGTGGATAGCTAAACCACTTCATTTTCTATCACGTGTGCACACGTCTTCATACACTTGGTAAGTCACTCCTTAGGATTGACATTTAAACGTGTGAAAAGAACTCCACTATATGCACTTGTATGGCAATTGAGGTATAGTCTCATTGGTACAAGTCCTTGAGTCATCTTGGCTCGAGTACACACGTTTTTGGCACCGTTGCCGGGGAGTCACTCCACCAAGGTGCCTTCGTGATAGTTATAGAGCGAGTGTGATCGAATTGTTCTTGTAGACGCAAATTTGTCCTTTGGCGAGTAGTCCACCATTTCAGCACTTGTCACTTCTCATCTTCGAGGTGTGTGTGATAAGTTTTAGGTTTAAGTGTAAGAGGAGGGAAGAGAAGAAGGAGTTAGGGTTAGGTTAGAAGGAGAGGAGAAGTGAGGAGAAGAGGAGTAGGAGTAGGCCAAAATTCTCAGAAAATCACCAAAAATCCCAAAATTTTAAGTTCAGTCCAAAAACTATAAAAACCAAAAAAATTGGCTCATTTGACACTTCACTGTATTCTGGTATCGTCTGCGAGCAGCGACCAGTATCGTGGGTTTGGTATCGTGGCTTTCAGGCTTTTAAGGCTAGATTTTGAGCGCACAGTGCAAGCAAGGCAGTACCAAGGTAAACATTCTCACAATTTATCTGACAAAAATATTTTAAAAATGATCAAACACGTGATTAAAAGTCTGCGCAGTATCGTGGGGGGGGAAAACTGATATCATTGTCATCTTTTTGTGTGATACAGAGGTATAGGAGGGAAGAGAAGAGTGAGGAGGGCAAGGGGGTGAAAAAAAGTTGAAAAAATCTTGCATTTTGGCTTGAGTATCGCGATCGGTTGAGTTTTGGTATCGCGATACCAAAATTCCCTTGTATCGCGACACTCGCCATAAGTGTCGTATCGCTGGATACCTACCTTGGTATCGCGACACTGAGTCGGTATCGCGATCGCGCTCGATCCCTGGTATCGTATCGTCCGGTACTAAAACTTGGTATCGCGACACCATTGTGGTGTCGTAACGCCTAAGTTCTAGTATCGCGACCTCACTTTACCGACTGGTATCGTATCGTTTGATACAGTGGTATCGCGACACTACTTTGGTATCGCGACACTACTTCAGTATCGCGATCGTGCCTCCCAAGTGTCGTATCGTCGGTTGCTTATCTTGGTATCGCGACACCATAGCGGTATCGTGTCGCCAAGATTGGTATCGCGATCGCACTTACTGCGGTGGTATCGTATCGTCTCCTATCAAGGATCGTATCGCGATACCACATTGAGATCGTATCGCCTTGAATCTCTAGTATCGTAACGTCTACTTTGCCGGTATCGTATCGTGGTGTTTCCCAGTGGAGTATCGCGATATTATATCTGGTATCGTATCGTCTGGAGCTCTGGTATCGTATCGTGGTCAGTGCGGTATCGCCGAGAGTAGTATCGCCGAGTGTGGTGTTGCCCAGAAGTAAACCCTTCTTTTGGCAAACAAACTGAATCATTGGTAGAGCTACCCAAGGGGAATCTAAGAAGCATAAAGAGAGGTTTCAGAGAGTGAATGAACTTGAGGTCAGGAAGAGTTCTAGGTAGTAGAAGGAGTGTCATATCCTCAGTAGGAAGTACAGCCCAGGCCAGTCATCACTCAGTTTACTTAGAAACTTCCAGTGACTCGGAAGAGGAGTTACTTATGGCTTCAGAAGACATGCAAGGACCTGCACCAACAGGAAACTTCATGACTACTGTGGAGGGAGACTACCGTACTTCCTTGCAGTATGTGTCCACTAATGCCCAGGAGATTCCAATCTACCTGGATGGCTTAAACAGGTCCGTCGCCAGGATGGTAACTTCCCAAAATGTCACCATCATACCCCGACCAGCTGTCAAATACGAAGGAGGCGCATACGTTGACAAAATGGGTCACATCTACATAGTAACTGAATTTCCTGAGAGGATCAATGAAAGAGGAGAATTTACGGATCCCGACAACTCTGAAGGAACACACCCTGAAGAGTTAGTGACCACCCCTAGAGGCAGGTCACAAGTATCACGGGTCTTGAGAGGAGATTTGATACCTCAAGACGACTACCTGTTGGAAGTCTACATGATTCACGGAGCGGACTTATTGCTTCAAACTGACGTGCGTGTTACAGGAATAGGAGAGAGCCCCATGACATTCTATGAGTTGAAAGACCCAGATGACGAAACTAGGCTCACTTACTTGGATAAGAATCAAAGAAGATATTGGCCTGTAGGTGTCCTAGACAGGGCTCGGCTGAGATATATGGGTGCACCTGTATTTCCTCAGAGGGAGCAGGCAACTACCTCGCAAAATCCTTTTGGAAATCAACAAGAGACTGAACATACCACATCAGGACAGACCAGTCAAAGAAGTGTGCCCAACCGTACTCATGTACAGTTTGCAACCCCAGGAGTGCACACACACAATCAGACCCACCCAGGGATGGGGAACCATTTCCGCCCACCGGTCAGACCACGACCACCTGTGGGAGGACAGCCAGGAATGCGTCCATTACGACCAGCTGCCCCAGTCTTCCCTGTAATACCCAGACCGTCTGAACCAATGAGAAGATTGAGACCAATCCAAGTAGCTAAGTGCGTGAGAAACCATTATGATGGATTAGGGGAGCCATATGATCATATTGCCGAATTTAAACAAGTTCTAAGAGCAGAGCAAGTGGAGGACTTCTTTGTGCAGTATGAGTCTTTTGGACTCACCCTCACAGGAACAGCTCTAACTTGGTTCCAACCTTTAGATCCCAATCAATTTGGAAACATGGAACAATTCTTTCAAGAATTCATTGGAGAATTTACAAAGAGAGGGATTAAACACAATTCTGCATCTTTATTCCATAGCTTTAAGCAAAACCCTAGTGAAACTGTGAAGACTGCTGCCCGAAGATTCAATCAATATGTGGATAGATGCCCAGTGGCTGAGAGACCGACTCAACAAAAGATGATTTCATTATTTTTAGATGGACTCTCTAACGGGACCCTAAGAACCCTAGTGTATGTGAAAAGGCTACAAACATTGAGTGAGTGTCTTCAAGAGTGCATCGACTTGGAAGATAACCTTGCTGAGGACCTCAAAGGTACTACCGACCTCACTAAATCAGAAGACTCGAGAAGCACTGTTACGTCCAATTCTAGTAATGTGGAAGAACTAGCGGAACTATTAGCAAAGAAACTAGGGGTCCAAGGGCAGAGAGCTTACCAACATCCAGCTCAGAAAGTGCCTATGTTAAGGAGGTGTAACTTATGTGGAGGAGAACATCCCACACACTTGTGTGCCAGAGGAGGAGCCGGTGCACAACCTACGTATCCATACAACAGACAACAACAACAAGGGATTTCTTCATACTGCCACATCGAGCAAAAATATACCAATCACACAACTGAGAACTGTCCCTTTAATAGGCAAACACGACCCGTCCATCCACCCCAATACCGACCTTATGGATATCCACCTAGAGAGCTTGGTAGGGAGATGCCTAGATACAACCCTTATCCGGTAGGAGCACCAAGACAATATGAGCAAGCATCGTATCCACCACCACAACCAGTATTGGGACCCCAACTGTCACAACCTCAACAAGTTGTACCTGTGAAGTATACTCAACCGGAAGAAAACTTGGAAAGAGCCATAATACCAGCTTCCATAGCGGCCAATGTAGAATCAACCAACCAAGGGTATGAACCTCCACCAAGAGAGTACTATCCATATGAAGCCAACATGATGGAATATGAACCAACATATGACGCGGCCTATTATGGATATGAAGGACTTGATCAGACTTATGGAGCAGAGACTGCAACTTTAATGTATACAGCGCCAAAAGCACCACAACCCATGAGACCACCCAGTAGACCTCCAGTACCGAGAGGACCATGCTTTAGATGTGGAGGAGACCATTTCATTAGAGAATGCCCTCGACCATACAACCCTCCACCACCTAGAATCTGGGAAGGATATTGCAGTGATTGCGGAAAGGAACACCTTTTTAGGGATTGTCCTAAGAATCCAGTAAAAAATCAAGGTCCTGCACCAATTAATGTAATTGAGGTCTTAGAAGGATCTGGAAGTGAGAAGGAGTACACTGTACCACTGAAAGCTATTACTAGAGCTCAAGCAAAACAACAAAAGGGAAAACAACCGGAAGAGAAACCAGAGAACAATAAAACAGTAGACCCTAAAACTCAGATAGTGGAAGATTCCGAGGATCCATGTGAAAATTCCCGAAGCACAAAAGCTCAAAAATGGAAAGAACGACGAGAGAAACTTAAGGATAAGTGGGCAAAGAACAAGAATACAAATAGTAAAAAGCAAAATGAAAAATCAAGTAAACACAAAGAACAAGGGAAGTCTAAGGAGACTCCTGAGCTAATCGAACCTAGCTCAGAAAGGGAGAAGCCCGGATCAATTCTAGCAGATCCAAAGCCAGACGACTTGGATATGTGGCTAAAAGCGTACCAAGCTAGAATCAAAATGGGACCAAACATAGAGCAACATGAAAAAATCTACCCTAATGGGGAATTGGAAAAGGAACGACTAGCCCTATGCAGAAAACTCATAGAAGTAGCACAAACAACCCTAGAAAAGACTATCCCAAATCTACCAGAGACGAGGATTGCACAGGAACCCTATGAGGAATACCTCAAACCAAAGGATAAAGAATTAAGGAAAGAAGATCCCCAAGGTGAACAAGAGACGGCACAAGATGGCCCTGTATCAGCCATACCAGACTTAGAAGCAGAATGGCCCAAGGACTTGTGGGATAGAATCAGAGAAGAACAATGGAAAAGGAATGGTGTCGACCCACCACCATTTGATGAAATAGATGTGGAAGACTGTCAACCCCATCCTATCCTCGAGGAGGCCTACGAGGAGATTTCAAGACTCGATAGAGGTAGAGAGGAGACCATGAGCATTTTAACATTGCCTAACTATATGGGAGAATATGAAAAAGAGTCAGTGGTAATACGAGCACCCACGGTGCATGGAAACGGATCAGGAAAAGGAAAGGAGAGTTCTCATAACTTAACAGAGTTGAAGAAAACAAAAGTTCAATGCCAAGTGACGGTGGAAGATTTGCTTCGACTCAGACCCTAGTTGTGGAAGCAAATGGCAGATCAATTGAAACCATTGTCAAAGAATTGAGGATCAAAAGAAAAGGGACTGGAAAATAAGTCCACAATACAGGTTCCAGTCGATAAAGTAGGAGAATTCAGTGAAGGAGATGAAGGGAATACCTGTTTACCTGTCATCTACAACGGGTACATGACCAAAGCCATCTTAGACACAGGAGCTGGGGTAGGAATTGCAACAAAGGAGATTTGGGAAAAGTGGGGAAAACCAGCGTTACGACCCACTCGCATGAAGCTCCAGTTAGCAGACGGTCATGTGGAGAGACCCCTAGGAATATTGGAAGGAATTAAGTTAACAACATGTGGAGTGAAGTTTGAACACACACTGGCCATATGTAAGTTCGAAAAAGCAAACAATTATGAAATGATATTAGGACGACCATTCATGAGACAGATGCGAGTAGTACAAGATTGGGGCAGAGATTCATTATATCTCCAACATCAAGGGAACACTACCAAGATAAACTTGCACACCTTCGCTTATCGAGATGTTCCTCCATTACAATGGAACCCAGTCCACAAAGAAGAAGATGACCTATCCATTCACAGTGCTGGATCAAGTGATCAATCTTGGATGCATGAGGATGCCCAGTTGTGGATGTGCAAGGAAGCAAAGAAGGAGGAGTGTAAAAAACAAATGTGGCCAATAGGGCACCCTAACTATCGATCGATAGAAGACCCCGATTATATGCCTCAAATTTTTTCAGATGAACTCTTCGAACCACATGGCTGGATGGAAATCCTAGCCACACTAGACGTTTGTGTGAATGAGGAAGTATTGGCGATGAACGATTGTATAGACGAGGAAGGATATGATGTAAACCTCTACATGGTTGTCCTCCAGGAAGTAGAAGTAGGAGAAATTGCAGAAGAAGAGTGGAAAGAAGAATACGAAAGCATAGAAATGGAACCAGAGTTTGACTCTGAAGAATAATATTTAGAAACCATGCAAAAGGAATCAAAAGAAAGACCGACAAAAGTCTTAGCAATTGAAACCATCCCAAGAATACACGAGCATGCAGAGGACACGAGTAAAGTGGAACCAGAACCAGACCATTTCGAAGTTCCAGAACATTTTAAAAGATACGAAGTGGAAGAAAGAAAGATAGTTACTCAAATGCCTAAACGAGAAGCCCGGGATGGAGAAGCCTATGATAACAAGGAACAAACCAAGAAGGTTGTTGTAACGATAGAAGACGGAGAAGAAAGGTGCACGTATATTGGGAAAGATGTATCGGACAAGGAAGAAGAGGATCTCATACGACTCATCCGAGAGTATCGAGACGTGTTTGCTTGGACATACAAAGACCTCAAGGGAGTAGAACCCAGCATATGCGCTCATCGAATCCCTATGACATCAGATGCAAAACCTTCTAAACAACGCCCTTACACGTATAACGAAGTTTACGCTGCAAAAATAAAGGAAGAAATTGACAAATTACTAGCGGCAGGATTCATTTATGAGATTGAACACACAGAATGGGTATCGCCACTAGTAGTAGTGCCCAAGAAAAACGGAAAACTAAGGGTGTGTATCAACTTGAAAAAAGTAAATGCAGCAACTATACGAGATAGTTTCCCCTTACCCATCACAGACCATCTTTTGGAAAGAGTTGCCGGCAAGGAGGTCTATAGCTTCTTGGATGGATTCTCGGGTTACAACCAAGTAGCTATTGCAACTGAGGACCAGCATAAAACCGCATTCGCAACCAAATGGGGAATCTATGCATTTAGAGTAATGCCTTTCGGGCTCACTAATGCACCAGCCACCTTCCAACGACTGATGTGTCATGTTTTCAAAGAATTTCTGAGAAAAAGTATGGAAGTATATGTAGACGATCTGTGTACATACTCAAATCAACGACCAGACCACATACCGGAACTGAGAAAAATATTCAATAAATGTAGACAGTATAGAGTTTGCTTGAACCCTGAGAAGTGTGTCTTCATGGTGCGACAAGGAAAAATCCTAGGACACATCGTTTCAAAGAATGGAATATCCACGGACGAAGAAAAGATTAAAATCATCCTAGAGCTACCCAGACCCAAGAATGCGAAAGAAGTACAAGCCTTTATGGGACACTGTGGATATTACCGTAGGTTTATTCACATGTATGCCATAATAGCTAAGCCCTTATATGGTCTATTGACTCAGTTCACTTGGACAGACGAGTGTGAGAAGGCCTTCAACGAGCTTAAGAAGCGGCTGAGTATAGCCCCAATTCTAAAATCACCTAACTGGAACAAGCCTTTTCATATTCATGTTGATGCTTCGAATTACGCCATTGGATGTATCCTAGCTCAACCGGCTGATGAAGGGAAGCTTGACCATCCAATCGCTTATGCGAGTAGACAATTAAACCAAGCAGAAAGAAATTATACGACGACTGAAAGAGAAGGCTTAGGAATGGTTTATGCAATGAAGAAGTTTAGACACTACCTCTTAGCCAACAAATTCAAGTTCTTCATAGACCATCAAGCTTTGTTGTATTTAGTCAATAAGCCTTGCAACACGGGAAGATTGGTACGATGGTTCTTGTTATTAATGGAGTTCGACTTTGAGGTGATAGTCAAAAAAGGAAACACACATGTAAGAGCAGATCACCTTTCAAGGCTAACGCATGGAGAACCACCTAGCGGAGTACCGGATGATTTACCAGATACGTATTTGTTCAATCTTGAAGTATGTCCAAAGTGGGCGGAACGACTAATTCCTATACTCACCCATGGCCCCCAACACTCAATAAATAAGAATAGCAAAAAAGAGATTCTCCAAACAAGAAATTTACACATTGTTGCTGGAAGCATGTATTATAAGGAACCTAACGGAGTCTTATTGAGATGTGTCGAGGAGGACGAACACAAGCAACTAATTCAGCAAGCACATGTTAACAAGTGGAAAACCCATCAAGGGATGCATGGAACAATTCGAGAATTAAAAAGATTAGGCGTATATTGGCCCGACATGTCAAAAGACGTTCACGATTATGTAAGTAATTGTGTGGAATGCAAAGAAACTAGCCCAGAGGATCACGTGTCCTTACCTTTTTCTACCATAGCGCCTAATTGGAGTAAAACATTAGTACAATTCCTCAAAACAAAAGAGCACGAAATAGGAGCTAGTTTAGCAAGAAAGCGATCCCTAGAAGAAATGAGCAAGGATTATGTGATAATGGGAAGACAATTGTTTAGAAGAGGAAAAGACAATCAACTCAGATTGTGCGTGCATGAAGGAGAATATCTTCCCATATTAGAAATGGCACACGCAGGAGCTGCGGGAGGACATTTTGCAGCAGACAGAACGGTCAAGATGATTCTCTTTGCAGGCTTGTGGTGGCCAACTCTACATATGGATGCGGAGACATATGTGAGAAGCTGCGAAACATGCCAGAGAGCAAAATATCCCATTCGAAGAGACGACATGCCTTTAAGACCCATGGTTTGTGCGAGAGCATTTACCAAGTGGGGTATTGATTTCATAGGACCTATCAATCCACCGGCGAAAGGATCACATGCGGAATACATCATAGTAGCCACCGACTACTTAACAAAGTGGGTAGAAGCAAAAGCCACTCGAAAAAATGATGCTCAAACCACAGCAAAATTTCTCTTTGAGCACATTTTCACACGCTTTGGACTACCGATTGAGATAGTGAGTGATCGAGGAACTCATTTCCTAAACGAAGTCATTGAATCGCTAATGAATGACTTTTTAGTGATTCATAAAAAATCAGCCCCATACCATCCTCAAGCTAACGGACAAGCTGAAAGTTCCAACAAGGTACTATGCACTGTATTGACGAAGATTGTCAATAATGGAAGGTCAGATTGGGACAAACAATTGCATCACGCAATTTGGGCCTTCCGAGTGGCATATAAAACGGCCATTGGAACCACACCTTTCAATCTAGTATATGGGCAGAATGCAATTTTGCCGATTGACTTCTTAGTACCTACATTAAAAGTGGCCCAGCAAAATGAGTGGAACGGTCATGAATTGTCTCAGCAATTAGATCAAATTGAAAAGCTGCACGAGACTAGATTGCAAGCTGTAGCAGGCATTTATGCCGCTAAACGGAGACAAAAGGCATATTATGATTCACACATGAAAGATAAGGGACTAAAAGAAGGCGACTTAGTCCTGGTCTACACTCTAAAACAGCATGCAAAGAAGCTACAAAAACGCGGATATGGACCCCTGATTATAAACCGAATCTCCACTAGTGGTGCAGTCAATCTCGCCACACTAGACGGAGACATTCTTCCCCATTACATCAGTGGATGCCGAGTAAGACGATTCATGGAACCATTGACTGATCAAATGCTAGCGCGACTGTTAGGAGCTCAAAATAGGAAAATGGAAGAAGAACGAATTCGAGAGGAAGCCCGACAAGAAGCACTAGAACGAATTAGAAAACGCAAGGAGTGGATCAGGCAAAGAGATGAACGCTATCTCCAAGGAGAAGAGCCCATCCCTATGGCAAACTATCAGGTCAAAAATCAAGAATCAACGGGTATGTGTAAAACACAACCTTACCTAAACCTAGGGATTGGCAAGACAGAGTATACATTGATAGACACATTGATAGACTCAGGAGCAGGCCTTAGCTGCATGCGAAGAAGAATAGCAGACAAACTGCAATTAGAATTGAATCCCACAAAAGCTCAATTAATAGGAATTGGAGGTCACACCTTAGACTGCATTGGAACCACGAATGTATCCCTCCACCTAGGAAATTCCTCCATGGGACAAAGAGTCCTAGTATGTGAGGATAACGATTTAATAGAAGACTTCATTCTAGGACAAGACTGGATCATTGAAACAGAAGCATGTATCCATCTGGCTCAAGGATATATTTCAGCCACGATAGGGCATAAGGAGGTTTTCAGCTTGCTTGAAGAGAAACCATGTAACCAAGCCATGTCAATACCAAGATCAGAGGAAGTTCAAGAAGCGACGAAAGATAGTAGCAACTGTGCTCAACACTCAGAAAGCAAATGCATAGAAACTGAAACTTTAATCTTTGCGACATCCCCTATAGCGTCGAAGTTATCCAATGTAATTGCGGATCAGCCAACCAACGAGGAGATGCCCTCTCCTAAACAGGCTCAAAGCATCCAAAGATCGCACTATTGGAAACTAACAAGCAGATACTCGAACCGACAACCACCCAAATATATGTGGGTACGCAAGGATCAAATACAGAGTCATGAAATGTCCACAAGCGCTTTAAAGAAGGAAATAGGCATCACCAAACCCGCTACGAAGAACTACAAACGAAAAGAACTAGTACAAGTATGGATTGCCAAGCCCTTGCTCGAAGCTCAAAGATCTCGACATCAGATATGGATTGCCAAAAAGGTCATACAAGCAGCTAAACAGAATGTAAGGGCAAATGAGGAAATATCACAGCAGACAAGGCAAGAGTCAACAACACATAAGAATCATCAGAGAAGATCGCAAAGCAATGCCAAATTCACTCGGACAATGGATAAGGCAAATGGAACACGAGCAGCTGCACGAATCGAGAAAACCCAGCGACCTCTCTCAGTGTTCTCAAAATGGGTCTGGAAACCAAAGCTACCACGAGGAGCAGATGATCGAGGAAATAAAGCACCCGATTGCACTCATGTTGTGTCTGATGCACCTCACGTAAGCATGATAGGGCCGCAATACAAGGCCACGCATTCGGCACAGGATGTACATTATCAAAATAGTGGTGCACGATCTCCAAGTGAGATTAGATCTTAGCTTTCAACTGATAGGAATGGACATACTATGTACATAAACTACGCTTCGGCTATACTAACGATTGTCTTATTTCATAAAAAATATATATAAAAAGAGGCGGTAAGAAATCCCACTTTTGCAATAATGGGGAACGGAGTGACGCGCTACCATAAGCAAAACAACACAATGTATGGTCTCATGAAAGCTTTCCAAGCTAATGCACTTTTCCTTGTAAGTGCAGATGGCTTCTGAAAACTCTGAAGCTACAATCCAAGAGGAGGTCCAAGAATTTCCTCCCCAATGTCTTACGAAAGCAAAAGGCCATTGGTTCAGAGATGAACAGCCAGTGGAAGAGTATCTTTTCTTGGCCAACATAAAGATCATGGACACGGATCACCACTTTCCGATCATGTCCCAGGATTTCCAGGTTTTACATGGAATGCCATCTACCATAGATATCATGAAGAAAGCAGGAATTCACAAGTATTTTGAGCTACCTATCTACAAGCCGGACTTCCAACGCTGCACACAAGTCATGAACACTCTAAGACCAGCATTACATGACCCATTGGTGCCAGAAGCCAATGTGATGGATAAGAATGGAGAATAGGTAGTCATTCAGTTCTCCCACGACTTAATCAAAGAAGCATTTGAATGGGAAAAAGATGGTGTCAGCACGGTCAAAGAAGAAAGTCGTGGAGCAAAAACTAGAACTTTTGTCGACATTAATAGGGTGGATATTGAAGAAGAAGTCAGGTTGATTCATCAACATTTTTGCTTCCCGAGTATGAATAGATACACGGCTCCTCAAAAGATTATTGTGCAATTATTGTCTCATGCCATAAAACAGATCGGCAATCAGGTAAATCTTACCCCATATGTGCAAGAAAGATTGTTCGAGGCAAAGAAGAAATGGGAACATAAAAAATTCCTTAATGGGACCACTGCCCTTACAATTATGATTTACCACGCATTGGGCATGCGCGAGTACTTGAAGGAAATGCCATCATCAATGGAGTTGGCTCAATTTGTCAAGAATGCTACTGTACCGAAACAAAAGAAAGGGAGCAAACAAATAGAAGAAACAGAAACAAGTTCGCAACCTCGGATGAGAGGCACGATGCGAGGTACAAAACGGCCTAGAGAAGTCCTACAAAAAGATGAAGACGCACCACAAACAAAGAGAGCACATGTACTGCCTACAACCACCACTCAAGGACCCAGAAAAATTACAGAAGAAGAATTAACCCAAGCACTGGAGGAGACTCATAAATATACGGAAGGACAAATCAATCTACCAGTGCAGGGTCATCACTATCAACAGTCAGCAAAAGCTCAAAAACCAAAAGGTAAACTCACTAAGGTACATCGATATCGGGAAATTGGGCTAGACAATTCAAGTTCAGGATCCGAAGACCAAGAGAAGCAAACTACATCATTATTGGATGTAGACATTCCAAGCGAATCGAAGGATGACGGCCAGTGGGCCGAATTAAATGAAGTAAAATATGGCGAAGCCCAAGCCGACAACAAAGAAAGAGGTCAATCACCGCTGGCAGACCAGAATACAACCACCGAGAAGGCAGAAGAAGAAGGGCAACAACCCATTCAACAAAAAGATGCCTCCATCACCCACACAAAGGAGGACAAATCTGTTGATGAAGTGCATGCAGTGATATCAGAGGACAAGCCTCAGGAAGAAGGAAAAGAAGACGAAGAACCCTTCACCCCACTAAGGGTCGTGGCAGAACCGTCCCCATTGGATGTCACATTTCAGGGGAGTGCCACGAAGGTTCGTCAAGTCATAGAAGATGAAGCAGAGTTACAAGTACAACTACAGGTCCGACAACCACATAAAGAACTGATCCACGTAACAAAGGGACAAGATGTACATACAGGAGAAACACCAGACATACCAAAGACATGGCTCAATGTGGACATAGCTCAGCTCAAGCCTGTGGTGCAGGATATGATTCGCACGGCACTAGACACTCAACAGCTGATGCTTGATGCTGATGAAGATTACGACCAAGCCATGCTCGATAAGCAGGAGCTTCAAAAGGAAGGTATGAATCTGGCTAAGAAATTATCTAAAGCAGAAGCTCAAGTGTTGAAGAAACAGGAAGAAATAAAAACAACCAAAACACAATGCAAAACATTAGAAAAGGAGAATGCCCAACTAAAAGAGCAAGTTTTGGAGCTCACAAAGAAACTAGACATGACAGAAAAAGAGAAAACGAGGATCCATGCACGTAGCAAGGTACTCGAATCTCAGCTCAAGGTGAGCATGGAAGAAGCAGACCACCTAAGGGACAGGAACAAGGAGCTAATGACAGCTCTCCTCAGTGATCAACCACCGCAAGATACTGACAAATCAAATGAGGATATAAAAGACATGGAAGACAAGTTGACAAAGATGGCAGATCAGCTCAAACAGGAGCAAGAGACAATTACAGAATGGGAACAAAAATATATGAATGACACTGCAGCTCTACGCAAAAAATGGAAAAAAGCAGAGAAAGATTATTTTCGGCAGTGCAAAGAAGACACAGATCATATGCACATAGTCGCACAGGAATTAATCAAACATCAAGAAAAACTTACAAAGGCTGAAGAAGAGCTCAAGAATAAAGAGGATATCATCAAACGGCTGCAAGAGCAGATTGAGCTAACAGAAAAACAGGGGACACCAGTAGTTCCTCCGGAAACAACGGCTACTGTGGAGGAAGAGGTACGTCCTCTCTCTTCCCCCTTGTATCATTCACCAATAAGGGCAGAAAAGGCGGTTCCATTCGAACCTAACAAACGAGACATTGCAGAACTGAGCAGACCAGAAAGGGCACTACTGGTGTCCCAGCTCACTGCTGATTTTGAAGACCAAATAATCCAAATAATGAAAGAAGCTCGAATAGACAACAAACAGTTAGAGCAAATTTTGAAGCCATTCAATGTACCATATGGTCTACTTAAAGAACAGACGCGGATGTATATAAAGACTACCACGAATAAAGATCCGGACCACAACCTTCAATTCCAGCATGACACTTTCAAGTATAATCAAGAGGAATTTGAGAAGGCGGATCCCATATGGCGAAGAAAAATTTTGGAGAAGAATCCGACATTGCGGGTACAGTGGGAAGCATCACCCTATGCGCTTCAGGTGAATCCCTCTTTTTGTCCTGTACCCCGCAGACGCTCTTGGACGCAATTTTGGGAAGCACAGCGTCAAGGCACTATCAACAATCAATGGCTAAATTATCCGTTACTACCTAGTCCGCCACATAATTACCTACCTACCGAAGAATATATGGTGAAGACAATGGAATTTTGGATTGCAAAATATGCTACAGTGCCGGACTTAGCAGTCAAGATGACAAATAAAATATTTAGCATGCTCCTTACAGTGTTGAAGGTGTTCCAGCACGCGAAGTATACATTTTTGAATTTCATTGGCATTACGCAAGGGTCGGAAGCTCTCATTTTTTATTTATCCACCATTCCGAGCCGACTCACTATTATGGCGTACTATTCCCGCCTTATGTTTTTACCCTCGACATACATGCAGACTTTCGAAGAAGCATTCTTTACAGGCTTTTTTGAAATCGATTCGGAGATTTTTGTCAAAATGACTTCCAATTTAAATGCAAGGCTGGTGGCCTACGAAACAAGCTTCTTTGCCGATCATAGACAGGCACCCGAGGACGGAGTGAAGTCACAACAATGGAAGGAATTCATGCTATGTCATGCAAATCTGCTGAACCAACGAGAGCACGCCGCAATTCAAACATACACGCGTCGCCTCAGAAAGCCTGTTGAGGACGACAGAGTTCAGGAGGAGGGACGTGTAGAGGGACAATCAAGCAAGAAGAAAAGAAAAAGAAAATCGAAGTCCAAAACAATTCATTAAGAAGAGAAAAAGAATATACCTCTGCAGGAAGCCCCGCTGGGGCGCAACACCCATCTCTGCACAGAGCCCCGCAGGGGCACGCACCAGGCTACAAAGCTAAACCCCGGGGTCCCGAGTAGTGGACTTTTCAAACATCAGAGTAGGACCAAAAGTTAGAAAGGGGTAGAGGCTGAAAAGTTGAAGAGGGTGACTAAGAACAGCACATTCCTAGTCACTGGTGGCGTGCGTGGCAACCCGAGTCAACAGGCAAGTCAACTACATCAGGCTCTCGAGTTGTCGAGCTTGAATCAAGAAGGCCATCGAATCTGCATGTCTGTTTAACTGCAGACAATACTGACCAAGGGGAGCGTGCGGAGAAAAGCTGAAGCGCCTCTAAAACGTAATGCAAGATCAAGAATCAGGCAACACTACCCACGGGACGCGTTCGCGAAGCAAAGTCTGTCAAGGGACGACAGAGACGAAGAGGGGGAGAGTGTTGCAGAGCTAAAGAGCGCAAAAAGCAGAGAAAAAAGACGGGTCCCAAAATTTTTCCGATTTGGACACACAACTTTTGTATCATAACCACACTTGTATATATTTTCCGTTGTAAATGCACTAGAGGAGTCCTCTAGATGCATCCCCACAGAAGATTAGTGATTTACCCATGTATAATAGTAGGAAGTTAGCCTTTTAGTGAATAAAGTGCCGGTCTCTTGTGTGAAAGGACCAAACTTAGGGCACTAGTATATAAGTCAAAAGTGACTCATTGTAAAGGACTACTTCTTGTCATTGTGAAGAGGGAGCACTTCTGAATTTTCGAGTTTGCCTCTTTCTTGCTGATTTTGATCTTCATTTTGCTCTTGTATGTGTGTGTGATGCTTGAAATGCAAGTGTAGGACTGTTGTCTACCCCTTCCCCCTTGTTTTGAGCTACTGTAGTGCGTGCGTAAGTTAGGAGAAGCAAAAGCGCGGGTGTTTGTGACTCCCGTAATTCACTGTTTCTGCCATAACTTGAAGCAGAGTGGTCAGAATTGAGTGAAACCACCACCATTGGATGCGTCTCGTCGAGAGCTTCGAAACGAGTACCCTATTGCCTATGTTCGGAGTTCTGGGCTGGGAGAAAACCTCAAAATACCAAAACTTCTGAAAAGAGGCTTGCGACAACACTTTCAGTATTTCAGTAGGTGTGGGTAGTAGTAGTCTTTTCTCATGAGTGGATAGCTAAACCACTTCATTTTCTATCACGTGTGCACACGTCTTCATACACTTGGTAAGTCACTCCTTAGGATTGACATTTAAACGTGTGAAAAGAACTCCACTATATGCACTTGTATGGCAATTGAGGTATAGTCTCATTGGTACAAGTCCTTGAGTCATCTTGGCTCGAGTACACAATGACCACTTAGTTGTTGTGCCCAAGACTTAGCTGTATGGTTGACACTGAAGATCTAATGCTTTGTCTATCCTTGCCTAGGTGTCTACCAGATCTCAAGTTCATAAGCTTTGGCTAAGAGTCCAAAATTTCCCCTTGGTCTGGTTCAAAAATCCTTTGGAGTCCCCTTGGATTCCAGGTCCCACTTGAAGGTCAACTTCAAATTATCCTATCCCATTGGATTCCGTGTAGGATTCGAAATGAGCTTTCCAACGAGCTATAGAGCTCAAAAAATGGACTTTGGATGAAAAAGTTATGTCAAATCAGGCTCCTAGGGGTCAAAACAAGCAAACAGGACCTTTTGGAAAGAATCACGATTTTGTGAAATCAAGAGAATCGCGATTTTGTGAACTTCAAGAGAATCGCGATTTTGAGCACAGAATCATGTTTTTGAAAATCGCGATGTTGAGCACAGAATTGTGTTTTTGAAAATCGCGATGTTGAGCACAGAATCGTGTTTTTGAAAATCGTGATGTTGAGCACAGAATCGTGTTTTTGAAAATCGTGATTTTGAGCACAGAACCGTGTTTTTGAAAATCGTGATGTTGAGCACAGAATCATGTTTTTGAAAATCGCGATTTTGAGCACAGAATCGTGTTTTTGAAAATCGCGATTTTGAGCACATAATCGTGTTTTTGAAAATCGCGATTTTGAGCCTTGAGAATCGTGTTTTCACAAAATCGTGTTTTTCACAAAATCGTGGTTCTCAGAATCGTTTTTTTTTACATGAAAATTGCGATGTTGTCCTAGAGAATCGTGTTTTAAAGAATCGTGTTCTCACAGAATCGTGTTTTTGGCTGAAAATCGTGATTTGTGAGAATCGCGATTTTGAGCAGAGAATCGTGTTTTCACAAAATCGCCTTTTCACAAAAATCGTGTTTTTGCTGAAAATCGTGATTTGTGAGAATCGCGATTTTGAGCACAGAATCGTGTTTTAGAGAATCGCGATTTTGTCTCAGAGAATCGTGATTCACAAAATCGTGGTTCACAGAATCGTGGTTCACAAAATCGTGTTTTTAGAGAATCGTGATTTTGTCTCAGAGAATCGTGATTTTCAAAATTTAGAGAATCGCGATCTTGAGCACAACCACAAAATCATGTTTTCTCAGAATCGTGTTTTTTTTTTTTTTGCTAAAAATCGTGATTTGTGAGAATCGCGATTTTGAGCACAACCACAGAATCGCGATTCTGAGAATGACCACAGAATCTTGTTCTTTTCAAAAAGGCTTTTAGGCGGGAAACAGAGAATCGTGATTTAAAAAAAAAATTGAATTTTCACAGAATCGCGATTTTCATCACAGAATCGTGTTTTTTGGCAGGAACTTCGAATTTCTGAGCGCCGAGCAATGGCGAGCTCTGTATGTGCAGAAAATCATGAAAAAACACAGCGCTTGCACTCTCTTGCACTTCCTAACTCCTCCTCGCACAATAATGCATGAAAGATGGTATGAAAATGCACTAAAAAACAAGAAATTTCTATGAAGAAGAAGATGGAAGAAGATGGAGATGGTGATGATGATGAAGATGAAGAAGAAAAATCAGAAAATGAACAAAAATGATAGTTTTTTTACCTTCCAACATCGCAAATCTACAATCTTACCATCACAACGCTCGTCCTCGAAGCTCTCTCCCCGGCAACGGCGCCAAAATTTGGTGTAGCTCAAGCGTAAGCACCACCTCCTTTACTTATCAATCCGCGGAGACGTGAGGACCGGTATGAAGACCACGAGCAAGTGAAGGCACAAGTGCATGAGTGAAAGCACACAAACATGCACACACATACACACACACGCGCACAAAGTAAGATCAAAGAGAGGAACAATGGAAAGCTTAGATTGCAAAAGAGTTCTCTTACAAAAGCTCTATTCTCTAACAAGCTAGCCTCAAAAATGATGGAGAGTGTTAATCTCCAAAAGAACAAGTTAACCTTGAATTTAGATCACCTCTATATCAAGATTAACCTTAGACTCCACCAAACTTAGAGAACTTTCACCAATTTATCAGAAAATTGATTATTCTGAAAAATTCAGCTTCTTCAGAAAAGTCTGCTGCAGATTAATCACTCATTGACTAATCAATCCTGTAAATTTTTTGATAAAACTTTGCACAACACTTCGCCTTAAGGTTGCGCAACTTTGCCAAGTTAAATCTCTCAAAAAGATTGAGTACATACTGAGAAATGTGTGAAACACTTTACCTATGTCTGAAAGAGCTTCTCTGCAATGGCGACTTTGACACCTGCAACTTCTTAGCACTGGTTCTCCCAAAGTAAATCCCGTTTGATCAAGATCTTTTAGCCATAGATGGCTTACCTTCCAACTTAGATTTTAAGCCCTCACTTGTGTAAAACTTTACACTGTGGACTGAGCAATGATCATTTCATTGAAGATGAAATGTGCGCCAGATTTTACGACTCTTAGAACATTCTTACATATGAATGTTCCTAATCAAAATTCTCTCAGCCTGATTTCAATTAACCTCTCAAATTCTAGCCATAGATAGATTAGCTATGGACTTAGACACGTGCAGAAGGATTTCTCAAAAGATTAAACACAGAAGGAGCAGACTGCTAAACATCGGGCGCAAGTTTCTCGATTTCTTCAGAAAATTTACATACAAGTGAGGATAGATGATTCACTCACTTTCAATGTGTCTAATGACACTATTTCTCTCTTCCTATTCTCTAATCTTCTTCTGCTCTCTTTGCCCGACATTTTCCAACATATTTATATATGAATATATACAAGTGTATGACTAAACAAAGATATAAGTCAGCTAATGTACATATGTGTACATATCTTTGGATTTTCTGAACATGTCCATTCAACCATCTGACTTTGTTTTCTTCTTGACTCCTTGATTTCATTCCTTCATAATTCTTCAATTTATGATTGTCATGCACCAACAGCTCCCCCTCAATCATTAATTGAGGTTCTTCTCTATCTTCTTTACTCCAGCCATATCCTTGAATCTTTGTAGTTTTGGTCCATCTAGACTTTTTGTCATCATATCTGCAACTTGATCTTTTGTGGGAGTGTGTATGACTTCAATCTCCTTCTCAATGACCTTCTCTCTCAGAAAATGATACTGTATTTCAATATGCTTAGTTCTAGCATGAAATACAGGATTAGCTGCCAAGGATAATGAACTCATATTGTCTCCACAAATAATAGGAGTACTCTGAATCACATCAAAAACTTTCAAAAGTGTCTTTAGCCATATTACCTCTTTTGCAGCTTCCACCATACCTTTATATTCTGCTTCTGTAGATGACAAAGCAACTGTATGTTGCTTCTTGGAACACCATGAAATCAATTTGTCTCCTACATAGCACAAGTATCCATGTGTTGATCTTCTATCATCCACATTACCTGCCCAATCTGCATCACTATATATCTTCACTCTTGTATCAGAAGTAAATCCATAGTACAACCCTTCTCTGAGTGTACCCTTGATGTACCTAAGTACTCTTTGTCCTGCAATCCAATGTTCCTTTCTAGGACAATGCATAAATTGTGAAAGCACACCAACTGCATATGATAAATCAGGCCTTGTCAATGTAGCATAGATCAAGCTACCAACCAAACTTTGATAGAGTTTCATATCTTTGAACTCTTCTCCTCCAAACCTAGACAATTTATGGTTCACTTCCAAAGGTGTAGGTGCAACCCTGCAATCTTCCATTTTAAATTTGGTTAGCAAATTTTTAAGATACCTTTCTTGGGTCACATATACTCCATGTTGAGTATAAGAGATCTCCATTCCCAAGAAGAATGATAGATTCCTCAAATCACTGATTTTAAACTCTTTCTCCATCTGCTTCTTGATCATTTGTATTCCCTTATCATCTGTTCCTGTAAGTATTATGTCATCAACATAAATACACACATAAATGAACCCATCTTCACTTGCTTTGACTAGCAAGCTACTATCTGCCTTTGATGCTTGAAATCCAAGATCATTCAAGAATTTTACAAGCCTATAATTCCAAGCCCTTGGGGCCTGCTTCAACCCATACAAAGCTCTCTTGAGCTTACACACATAATTTGGACTCACTTGATCTTTGAACCCATCTGGTTGCTCCATGTAGACTTCATCTGAAATGTAACCATTCAAGAAAGCATTTTTGACATCTAATTGAGATAACTTCCAACCTTTGCAAGCAGCAATTGCTATGAGTGTCCTGATGGTTGTCATCTTTGCCACAGGACTATAAGTCTCATCATAATCTACTCCATATGTCTGTGCATATCCTTTCACAACAAGTCTAGCTTTGTACCTAGACACACTTCCATCTGCAAATCTTTTAGTCTTGTAAACCCACTTACAACCAATGATTTTCTGACTATTAGGTTTAGGAACCAAATCCCATGTTTGATTCTCTATCAATGCATCATACTCCTCTTGCATAGCATCTTCCCAATTCTTCTTCCCTTTGGCCTCTTCATATGTAGAAGGGTCTTCATCTGCTTTTACCAAATAAGCATAATCTTTAGTAGTTAAGAATGAAGTGTCATAGCTATACCTTGTAGGTTGCCATTTGTGCCTAGATGACCTTCTAACTTCTGCACTTCTTGAAGTTTCTGGTTCATCACATTCTGGATCAAACCTTGGCCTCTCTTCAACTTCAACCTGCACTTCATTGTTCTCACTTTCATCAAGTAATTGAATCTTTGCTTTACCTTTTCTTTGATCCACTACTTCTTCATCATCTGCATGTACATTATATTTACCTGCATACCAAGTACCTTGCTCATCAAATGTAACATCCTTGGATACAATAAATTGCTTTGTGGATGGACTCCACAACCTGTATCCCATTTGCTTATCATCATAGCCAATGAATACATACTTTTCTGCCTTAGGCTCCAACTTATGCCTCAATTGAGATGGCACATATGCATATGCCAAGCATCCAAATATTCTGCAATGATCTAAGGTAGGTTTCTTACCCCACCAAGCTTCATATGGTGTCATGCCCTGCAAAGTTTTACAAGGCAATCTATTGACCAAGTATGTAGCTGTATTTACAGCCTCTGCCCACAAATAATTTGGACAATTCTTCTCTTTCATCATGGACCTTGCAAACTCAACAAGAGTCCTATTTCTTCTTTCTGCTACCCCATTTTGTTGAGGAGAATACCTGCAAGTAACTTCTCTCTTTATACCCGCATTCCACAAATAATCATTGAACTCATTTGAAAAATACTCTCCCCCTCCATCTGACCTTAGTCTCTTTAATTTTTGACCTGTAATCCTTTCTGCATATGCATGATAGTGTTTAAATGTATTAAACACTTCTGACTTTTCTTTAATCACATAAATTGTGATCCACCTGGTAGCATCATCAACATATATGACATAATATCTTGAACCATTTATACTAAAGTCCTTTGAAGGACCCCACACATCTGTATGCACCAATTCAAGTCTTTCTGAATACATAAATCCATGCTTGGAATAGGATTGCTTATGAGCCTTACCTAATTGACATGCCTCACATCTGTATGTCATGTGTTGACCTGCAATGTTAGGCAATCCAAGCACTGAATCATTGTTAATCATTTCTTTAATACCTCTTTCATTAAAGTGTCCAAGTCTTTTGTGCCAAAGATCCAATTCTGACACCTTTTGCTCTCCATATGTGAACATAGCATGTCCAACATTTCCTTGTACCTTCAATGTGAAAAGCCTTCCTTCTTTCTTTCCTGCAATAATTTGTTTATACCCTTGACTAGGGTCTTCCACATAAACTCCATCATTGGTAAACCTTACCTCATATCCTTTTTCCACAATTTGACCTACACTGATCAAATTCTTTGGAATTGTGGGAACATAAAGAACCTTACTCAGAAGAGTGCTCCCATCCTTAGCTTTGACTGAACCAATTGACTTTACCTTATGCTTTGTATTATCACCTGTCTGAACTGTATGATTAATTGCATTATGATCTAGGTCAGTCATCAAAGCAATATTTCCACTCAAATGATTACTACATCCTGAATCAATATAAAACACTCTCATGTCCTCATGTGAGGTTTCACAAGTATTCATAATGAGAGTCGAGTCCTCTTTTTGATCTGATGCATAGTTGTAGTAGGTGCTATTATAGGATTGATTTTGGAAGCTTCTTCCTCCACCTCTTCCAAAAGAATTCCTACCACCTCTACCTCTGAAGTTTCCTCTCTGAAATCTACCACCTCTTGCTCTTTGATTAAAGTTCTGATAATTACCATTGTTTTGATTATTATGCCAACAATCATGAGATAGATGATTGGTCTTACCACATATCCAACAAGCTCTTGCATTCTCTTTGTTGTTTCTGCCTCTTCCTCTACTTCTGCCATTTCCTCTTCCTCTTATGAAGTTTGCTTGGTTTGAAGTACCTTCTTCTTCACCTGATTGTTGCTTCCCTTTGTTAACTTTCTTCTTGTCTTTAGAATACATTGCATGACCTGCACTCTTATCAACATCTCCTTTGATATCATTCTCAAAAGTTAGCATATGTCCTAACAATTGATTCAAATCAGGAGTAAAATGATCTAATGAAAGTTCTGTAGATAAAATGAAAGGCTTCCACTTCTCATCTCCTCTTAGCCCTGTGAGTATTTGTCTTACCAATTTGTCTTCTTCAATATCTTCATCCACTGCACCTAGAGAGTCTGCAATGTCCTTCATCTTTGTCACATAATCAGAGATTGATTGTGAAGCCTTCTTCTTAAAAGTAGTAAACTCTGCCCATAGTGAAGCTTTCCTTGATTTGGTTATTTTGGAAATGCTCTTCCAAAGCATTCCAAATGTCACATGCACTTTCAAGTCCTCTAATGTGAGGAAGCAAATAGTCATTGACTTCCATGTAGATGATACTTCTTGCTTGAGCATCCTTCTTCATCCAATTCTTTAGATCTGACAATTCTTCCCTAGTTGGAACACTAGGATCTCTGAATTTAGGCTTCTCTTCTTCACCTGTAATGTAGGCTATCAAATCTTTGCTCATAAGATGAGCTTCCATCCTCATAGACCATGCAGGATAGTTCTCTCTATCCAACTTTTCAATTTGGAGACTATCTCCCATCCTTGCTTCACCTGTATTTCCAAATCTTTAACCTTTACAGATAATGAATGTACCTTTACTTCGAATGTTGCTCCTTCTGATCCTTTTGATACTCTTTGTATGTCTTCCTTCAATCTTTCTTCACACTTTAACCTTTTGCACCTTCGAGATGTAAAGATTTGTATTTCTGTAGTAGTTGGAGTCACCTTCACTTCAATTTTGACACAACCTGCTCTGATACCACTGATGGAGAGTGTTAATCTCCAAAAGAACAAGTTAACCTTGAATTTAGATCACCTCTATATCAAGATTAACCTTAGACTCCACCAAACTTAGAGAACTTTCACCAATTTATCAGAAAATTGATTATTCTGAAAAATTCAGCTTCTTCAGAAAAGTCTGCTGCAGATTAATCACTCATTGACTAATCAATCCTGTAAAGTTTTTGATAAAACTTTGCACAACACTTCGCCTTAAGGTTGCGCAACTTTGCCAAGTTAAATCTCTCAAAAAGATTGAGTACATACTGAGAAATGTGTGAAACACTTTACCTATGTCTGAAAGAGCTTCTCTGCAATGGCGACTTTGACACCTGCAACTTCTTAGCACTGGTTCTCCCAAAGTAAATCCCGTTTGATCAAGATCTTTTAGCCATAGATGGCTTACCTTCCAACTTAGATTTTAAGCCCTCACTTGTGTAAAACTTTACACTGTGGACTGAGCAATGATCATTTCATTGAAGATGAAATGTGCGCCATATTTTACGACTCTTAGAACATTCTTACATATGAATGTTCCTAATCAAAATTCTCTCAGCCTGATTTCAATTAACCTCTCAAATTCTAGCCATAGATAGATTAGCTATGGACTTAGACACGTGCAGAAGGATTTCTCAAAAGATTAAACACAGAAGGAGCAGACTGCTAAACATCGGGCGCAAGTTTCTCGATTTCTTCAGAAAATTTACATACAAGTGAGGATAGATGATTCACTCACTTTCAATGTGTCTAATGACACTATTTCTCTCTTCCTATTCTCTAATCTTCTTCTGCTCTCTTTGCCCGACATTTTCCAACATATTTATATATGAATATATACAAGTGTATGACTAAACAAAGATATAAGTCAGCTAATGTACATATGTGTACATATCTTTGGATTTTCTGAACATGTCCTTCATTCAACCATCTGACTTTGTTTTCTTCTTGACTCCTTGATTTCATTCCTTCATAATTCTTCAATTTATGATTGTCATGCACCAACAAAAAATGAGCTCTCTAGCTCTTTATATAGTTTTTTTAGTAGTTTTGGCCCTGTCCAGACGTAGTGTCCGGCCTAGTTAAAAATTAGCCAGGGCTTATTTGAGGGCTCAAACGAAGTCTAAAAATTATGAAAATTGGTATGATGGTAATTCTAAGACTCGTCAAGCTCAAGGACTCCTCGACTTGAACAAAATGGAGTTATAAAAATAGATAATGGTATTTACAATGGTTTTTAGTGATGAAAATCACTATTTTTGTAGGGAATTCTTCTGAAAAGTTGACATGTACTTCTTGAAGCTCCCTACTTGCTCCTTCTTCTTGTGTGTCCACCTCTTAGATGTGTTCCTATGCTTTGTCCTTGACCTTGAGCTTCAACAATTATCTCCAATGAGAGCATAGTCTAGCGCCTCTTGTTCTAAGCTCCTTTGTCTAACCAGAGTCATTTCTTGAGGGAATGTTTTTGACCTCAGAAAGGCCACTAATGGCTCGCTCCAATCTGGCACTAGAGACACGCGATAAAGGGTGGCATGTTCCACTGGTGGCTTAGTGCGGCGAATTGGGCATTCCTTGCACATCCTATGAACATCTGCTTCCATAGTTGGCCAGTATACTCCAAGTCTCCTCAATGTTTGTAGGGTTTGTTGTTTTGAGTAGTGTTGCTCTAATGCACCTACATGTGCTAATTGCAACTACATGTGCTAATTGCAACCACTTCGCGTACTCGTCCTCTTCCAGACAACAGGCTAATACCCCGTGATCTGTATGTTTGTACACACTTCCTGCCATGATATGATACTTCTGGGCTTTTACTATCTCACTATCTTGTGTGTTTATTATTGGGTGGTTAGGCCCATATGTCAATAATGGCACTAGTGGCTTAGCCCACTGAGGTACAACTTCCAAATTAAACAAGTAAGCATCAGGTAAGTCATCTGACACTCCTTGTGGGGCCTCTCCAGATGTGAGCCTAGAGAGATGGTCTGCTCTCAAATGAGTCCTGCCTTTCCTCACTACTACCTCAAAGTCATATTCCATTAGTAAGAGAAACCATCTTATTAATCTGCCTGTATTACATGGCTTGTTTACAAGGTACAGTAGAGCTTGGTGATCAGTAAAAAATTTGAACTTATTTGCAAGCAAATAGTGTCTAAACTTTTTAACCGCATACACCATGCCTAATCCTTCTCGTTCGGTGGCTGTATAGTTCCGTTCAGCATCATTCAACTATCTACTGGCATAGGCAATAGGAAGATCCATATTACCTTCACCCGTAGGTTGTGCAAGTACACATCCAATAGCATAATTGGAGGCATCCACATGAACATGGAATGGCTTGTTCCAATCTGGTGTGGTCAAGATTGGTGCTGAACATAATCTTCATTTAAGCTCATTGAAGGAATTCTCACATTCATCAGTCCACTCAAAGTTAGTCAGAAGTTCGTACATGGGCTTTGCAATGACAGCATACATGTGAATGAACCGGCGGTAGTAACCACAATGCCCCATGAAAGCCTGTACTTCCTTGACGTTCTTTGGCCTAGGTAGTTATGCGATGGCTCTCACTTTCTCTTCCTCAGTGGATATGCCGTTCTTAGACACTATGTGTCCTAGAATTTTGCCTTGCCTGACCATGAAAACACACTTTTCTGGGTTCAGGCAGACTTGATATTCTCTGCATTTATCAAAGATTTGTCTGAGTTCAGGTATATGGGTCTGTCTAATGTTGGAATGAGCGCAAAGATCATCAACATAGACTTCCAAATTCTTCCTCAAGAACTCTTTAAACACGTGACACATTAATCTTTGAAAGGTAGCAGGTGCATTGGTAAGCGCGAATGGCATTACCCGAAAGGCAAATATGCCCCACTCTGTGGCAAAAGCCGTCTTATGCTAATCTTCTGGTGCAATGGCTACCTGATTGTAGCCAGAGAATCCATCCAAGAAGTTGTACACTTCCTTGCCTGCTACCCTTTCTAATAGATGCTCAGTAATAGGAAGCGGATAACTGTCTCTAATCGTGGCGGCATTAACTTTTTTAAGGTTAATACACACACACAATTTTCCATTCTTCTTGGGCACAACCACAATGGGGGATACCCATTCAGTGTGCTCAATCTCATAGATAAACCCAGCTTCTACCAATCTATCTATCTCCTCCTTGATCTTGGCACTGTAGTTATCACTGTATGTATAGGGCTTCTGCTTAGATGGTCTGGCATCTGAGGTCATGGGAATCGTGTGTGAGCATATGTCTGGGTCGACACCTTTCAGGTCCTTGTAGCTCCAAGCGAATACATCTCTGTACTCTCTTAGCAAAGCTACCAACTCTTGCTCTTCTTCTTCCGTCAGGTCATGCCCTATGTAGGTGCATCTTTCTTCTCCCTCTTCTATGGCGACAACTATTTTCTTGGTAGTTTCCTTGCTATCATAGGCCTCTCCTGCTTGTGCCTCACGTTTAGGCATTCTTATCATGACTCTCCTATCGTCTATCTCATATTTTTTAAAGTTTTCAGGGACCTCAAACAAGGATTCTTCTGCCTCCGGAGTGACTTCCTTCTTCTTTCTTTTCTTTCCTCCACTCTTAGTGGCTACTTGTGTGGCTAACCTCACATCATTCGTGATTTCTCCGTGTCTCTAGGGGTAAGCTTCAACTTCATAGAAGTATTCTTCATCTGATGCAAAAGGTGGGTCCATAATGATTGACTCTAAGTTGGAGTCACTTGCATCCTCAAATGTATCAGGGCTAGGTTCGCATTCTTCTAAAACTGCATCTCCCATGATTGGCTCTATTGAGAAGACTGAAATGTCATAGCCATCCTCATCACAGTGGGGTGTCCATTGCTCTTCATTGATGGCTACATCCATTGTTGCTAAAATTTTTGCCCAGCCGTGAGGTTCAAACTCTTCATCGGGAAATACTACAGGTGCATAGGCTGGGTCTTGAATTGATCTATGTGTCTCTTTCGCACCTACCTCTCTGGCTTTTTCTCTTTTCTCTTCTTCTACTGCCACTTTGCACATCCATAAGTGGGTGTCTTCATGCATCCATGAGGATCCTGATCCTATGGAATGCATTGACTCCGTGTCATCCTTGGCTCTATGGATGGGATTCCATTGAATGGGCGGTACGTCTCTATGAGAGTAATCCTTGAGATTGACTTTGGTTGTAAGACCTAAGTGTTGCAAGTATAAGGAATTGGTTCCCTAGTCCTGTACTACTTGCAATTGCTGCATAAATGGCCTTCCCAAAATCATCTCGTAGGCTTGGTTTCTGCTAAAGTCACATATAGCAAAAGTATGTTCGAACTCAACACCACATGTAGTGAGAGTTATGCCTTCTAGCAATCCCAAGGGCCTCTCAATATGGCGATCGGCCATCTACAATTTCATTCTTGTCGGTCAGAGTGCTGGCTTGCCCCAACGCTTCCATAGGGAAGTTGTAGCAATTGCAACTCCTGCACCTGAGTCCAAAATTGCCTTGGTTGTGTATCCCTGATGGGTAACTGGGAGATAGGTATTTCCTTCTTCTCCTTCACTCATGTCTCCTATCTTATCCAATGGTATTTCAGGCACTGTTCTATGAGATCCTACATGGGAACGCGATTTCGCTATGTCTGGCACTTGTTTGGCTACGTGTTTCCACACTTCGGGCTTAACTTTGAGTAGCTCTTCTAAAGTGAGATTGCACTGCACTTTAGTGTTCTTTACTACCTCTGTATTCCTAGGTATGATTGAATCTTCGTTTCTTATCATGACTGTGGGTGCTCTCAGGCAAGTAGACTTGGTTTCCCATGGGCCTATGAAATGTGGTAACTCTTGCAAGGAATTAGACTCAAAGTCTAACCTCTCATGAGAGTGGGCACTTTCCTGTTCTTCATAAATAGAAGGGATGTCCTGTGGGAACTGATCATGTGCGTCATCCACGAGTTCAATGGGAGGAGGGACTTCACTCTCCTTTGCCCACTTCTCTTCTTGAATCTCTCTCAAGAACTCTGGTGAATACCTATTCATAGAAGAAGAGGTGTCTGGTTCAGTGGAGTTAGGCACATAAGCTCCCTGGGGAGGAATGCTTATTCTATCACTTGCCCTCTCCTTAGCCTGGGAGGTGGCTCCTTTTCCAGACTTTGCAAGTAACCTCTCCAATCTATCCAATAGACCATCAAAGTGCAATGGTGTTCTGATGGGGTTAGAGCCATTGAACAAGCGACTGGCTTCAAATATGGCTTGCGCCAATTCGACCATTTTAGCACAAAGCTTTGTTCGCTCTATCTCTAGATTGGCTCTAGGGTAACATTTCTCATGATCTGTTACATTGGGCCCTTCTTGGATTCTGGCCTGATATGCTTTAAGCATCATGTCTAGATCTTCAGGAGTGGGATCAGCTAGGACTGATCCTACTCTGGGTGGTGGGTGGGTTAAGGGTGGTGTATTGAAAGGTTGGGGAATGGAAGAAGATGGATTGGCAGGTAAAGGGAAAGGTGGTGGAGGGGTGGTGTGAGAGTGGTTTTGAGATGTGAGTTCACTTATCTTTGCTTTGGTTTCTTTGAAGCTTTCTTCAAGTTTGCTCATTTTCTGTGAACATTGTCTTTTCATTCTCTCCCGGCTATCTCTCCATGCTCTTGTCCTTTTCTTGGTTATACTTTCTGTCTCACTAACCTCTGAACTCTTTTCCTGCCCTACTCCTTGAGTTTGCTGCAAGGCTTGGGCTCTAGTGACCACATGCACTGGGGCTGTGGAAGTTATACTTTCCGTAGAGTCTACCACTAACCCAATGATGTTGATAGCAGTGATTTTAGGCATGTTATTAGGGTTCTTTGGGCAATCTCGTAGGAGATGCTCTTTTTCGTAGTCTTGACAGAAACCCTGAATTGTCACTGGTTGGGGTTGTGTAGGGGCAGGTAGTGGACAATCATGTATAAGGTGATCTCCCTGACATCTGAAGCATGGTCCTCTAGGAAATGGGGGTCGTACGTGCCTAGGTTGAGGTCTAGAGTTGGGGTTTGTGTACATGACATTAGCATACTCAGGCTCCCCACTATTTTCACTTGGGTCCTCATAATAGTATGACTCGTTATGCTCGGGTGACTGCATGTAGTAAGCTTGTGGGCTATCTTGTGTGGAGTCAAAACTATGGTCACTTGGATCACTGTTTGATAGCAATGGGGTGACTTGGACTATGGCTCTGTTTGGATTTTCTTCAGCAGATGCATATTTCACTGGGATCACATTGGTTAGAGCAGGGGGTTGCCGCACTAGGACTGGTTGAGGTCTCTGCTGCCCTTGATAAGGTGGCTGATAAGGTTGTTGTGGTCTGTTGTATTGTTGTGGTGGGTACTGATTCTGGTATCTACCCTGTTGTGGATATGGCTGAGGGTAATTTTGCCTAACAGTTTGTTTGTTATATGGGAAGTCCTGTGCAGTGCGGTTGGTGTACCTTCGCTCTATGGTGCAGTACTGGCTACTAGGATTCACCTGGGGTTGGGCCATAATGGGACATACATTTGCCATATGGTCACCTCCACAAGTGTAGCACCGCTTAACTGGGGCAAATCTTGGAATTTGTTTGCTAGAGACACCTAGTTTTTGAGCTACCTTCTCTGCAAGTTCCTCAATGGATGTGGACTGACCAGATGTGAGACTACTAGAGCTATCCGAATCCTTATAGATTTTTGATACCTCTAACTCCTCGCCTAGATTATCCTCAATGTCTATGCACATGCGCACACATTCTTCTATAGTTCTGGGGTCCTTCAAATACACATATGACCTGAGCTTGGTGCTCAACAAGCCATCTAAAAACAAAGCCACTTGCTTGGCTGGCGTGGGTAACTCAGGCATCAGGCACCTCTCTAGGTATTGCCTAAACTGTCTTCCTGCTAGTCTGACCGTCTCTTGAGGTGTTTGCTTGAAGCTATGAATTAGTGAGGAAGTGTTGTGCCTTATGCCACTCATAGAAAACTCAATGATAAATGCCTATAGGAGCTGGTCTATGTTTCTGAAATGCCTCTCGTTCAGTGGTTGAAACCACATAAGGGTAGTGTTCCTAAGGGTTAGACCAAAAGCATTATATTGTCTGAATAGGTCCTCTACCTGTTCAGCTTTCAAGACTTGCCTAAATTCTGCCACATGGTCATAAGGGTCTCCAGTGCCATCGAAGTAATTCTTCATGGACTTCACCAGTTGAGTTGGCCTCAGGGTCCTAGCGTGTTCTCTCGGCCTTGGCAAAGGAAAATCATCAGCATTTCTTTGGTTCCTTGGGTCTCTAAATCTGTTGGTTTCTTCTCTATCCGTCCCTATTCTCCTTCTTTCTCTTCCCTGGGGGTTGGCAAAGCTTACTTCAGGTCTATCTCTACTTCTATCTCTTTGAGCTCCATGAGCCTGGGAGGTGCCAGCTCCTTGGTGACTGTAGGACATATTGGACCGTGGTTGGGGAAAAACAAATTCACCCTTCCATGTGTAGGCATGTCTGCCATGCTCGGTGACCACGAAGATCCTCTCTGATGTATTGTCTAGGTAGGTTACTTTGCCTGGGCTATCAGGGTCTTTAAACTCATAGATTGTGAGATCACTTATTTCCTGAGGTTGGGTAGGTTTATATCTCCAAAAAGCCTCATCGGTTTCTCGGTTTAAAAGCAAATCTATGCTTTTATTATCTTGTGGAATCCACTCTGGAGTCATGATTCTGGTCAAGACGGATTTACCATGGGGAGTTCTTGGCTCTCTCTCTAAGTTCCCTTGCTCTATATCACCCATGTCGGTCTCTGCAATCACATTTCCAAACTCGTCTGTTCTATCAGGGAGAGTGGTGACTACATAAATAGTCCCCTCTTTATCTAGGTATGCTCCATTTTCGAACTTGACTACTGGGTGTTCTAATCCATGGGGTTGATCGGGGTTCTTAATCTGGACCACAGATCTTCTCAGGCCGTCTTCGTAGATGCGAGCACCTAGACGATTAGTCCTGATGTATTCCAATTGAGTCTTGTAAGGTCCTTCTGGCTTTTCTAGATAAGCCACCCCTGAACTACCTACTCGTCTCTCCATGTTATAGGACATCTCAGAATCACTTGTTTATGATCGGGGAGTGTATGGGTAATCACTCAACTGCTAGGCCCAAGACCTAGCAGTGTGATTGACACTAGCTTCAAAAGATCTGAGGCTCTATCTGTCTCGGCCTAAGTGTCTGCCTGACCTAAGGTTCATATGCCTGGTTTATCTACCCCCTGGTCCCAAGTACACACTCGTTGCAGGTGAATTTGTACCAATCACTTTGTTCTTTTTAGTTGATTATTATGTTAAGCCCTTGTTCAAGATCACGTCGTCAGGAATACTTAAGTGAAGTTCGCACTTGATAATTGATCGACTCAAGTTTACTTTTTTTCCTTTAGGGTTCTCGCACTTAAGACCTACTTAATGCTTGCACTTAGTTGATTAGTTCTCTTGGACTTGATTCTTGCCTAACGTTGCCCTATTTAATCACCACTCCTAAGTCGTGCTTAGCCTATGCTAGGAATTGACAAAGGAGGGTTGAGAGAACTTCCAACCTCAATCCCTTGGTTGCTCATACTGCTACACCAACCCAGGAAGCCTTCTCCCAAGCCTGGTACTCACCCTTGCTAGCTTGCCTTGGAATGCCTAGAGTGCACACAATCTTCCTGCAAAAGTTCACAAGTCAATATAGCTCTATTACCACAAGGGATTGAAAGACACACATCAACATTTACAGGCCCCCCTGAAGTAACTCACTGTACCCCCAAAACCTTATGACCACTTAGTCCCGCCTAAGGCCAACTTAAAAATACATCTTCTAAAAATACATCGGAGTTTGTATGGTGAAGTTATGACCATTCAGGCACTTAGGGGTCAAAACAGGCTCTCAGGGTTCAGAAGATTTCTCTCTGGTTTCTATGTCTTTTGCCCACTCCTAAGGCTCTAATATTATCCCAATGTGTCCAAAATTAAGCCCAAATATACCTCAATTCACTCAATTGATTCACACTAAAATTTCATGCGTTAAGCCCATGTATCGCAATAGGTCGGGTCAAGGTGTCACGATAGCTCGAGGTGTCGCGATACTTGGGAGTGTCGCGATACCTGGGAGTGTCGCGATAGGTCGAGGTGTTGCGATACTTGGGAGTGTCGCGATAGGTCGAGGTGTTGCGATAATTGGGAGTGTCGCGATAGGTCGAGGTGTCGTGATACTTGAGAGTGTCACGATACCTGGGAGTGTCGCGATAGGTCAAGGTGTCGTGATACCTGGGAGTGTCGCGATACGTGGGAGTATTGCGACACCTGGGAGTGTCGCGATACCTGGGAGTGTCGCGATACCTCGAGGTGTCACGATAGGTCGGGATATGGTGAATTTTTCTGTTCTGTCTAGTGATCCTAGGAGCTCTAGGGCTGCGCAGTGTCGTGGTGCACTCAGAATCGTGATTGGGGCAACTTTTTGGTGTGTCGCGATAGCTCGAGCTCGATGCCTCAGAGTTTGCACAGATAGAATCCGTACCTGTTGAGCTTGCTGGAGATGATGATGAAGTTGAAACATGCAAGAAACATGCAAAAACACACACAAACAAGAACACACACTCGCTCTCTTCCAAACTCGCACAAGGCAAATGAAGGAAATGATTTGGAAGTGGGAATATAAGGTGGAGAAGGAGATGAGGATGGAGATGAAGATGGAGATGGAGATGGAGAAAAATCAGAAATTTACCTACTACTTACCATTCCAACGCGTCCTCTCTACGTCTTACCATCACACGCTCGTCCTCAAAGCTCGAATCCCTCGCAACGGCGCCAAAATTCGGTGTAGCTTAGTGATGAGTAGCACCTCCTTTAATGTCAATCCGGGAAGACATGAGGATGGTATGAAGACCTCGAGCAAGTGAAGGCACAAATGTGTGAGTGAGAAGCACACAAACATGCACACACATACACACACACGCGCACACACGGCAAGAACAAAGAGAGTAAGACAATGGAATCAGGTCTATTATGACCAAGTTCTCATACAAGCTCACAACTACAAGAAGCCACCTCAAAAATGAGCTCTCTAGCTCTATTTATAGTTTTTGACTAGCTTTGGCCCTGTCCAGACCTAGTGTCCGGCCTAGTTAAAAATTAGGTTCCAGGGCTTATTCGAGGGCTCAAATGAGATCTAAAAAATATGAAAATTGGCAGTCAACTACTTCTAAGGCTCCTCAAGCTCGAGGACTCCTCAGCTTGTACAAAATGGAGGTACAAAAAGGTGAAACGATATTTACAAGGGTTTTTAGTGATGAGAATCACTTTTAAAATGATGTAAGGTTTGGAAAAATTTAATGGGTTGCCTTAGTGCTAGATCTGCATGTATGTCGTACTTGCTTCTCCACATATGATGCCAACACTTACCTTCAAGAATAGTTGGAGGGTGAGCATATGAATGAAGGAGATTCTAAGGAAAATGTATTGACAACGATCAAAGATTTGAAAGAGTAGTTAATTTTTGCTGATTAAGTTTTATTGGTGAGTTCAGTTGTGTACATTGTTCTTCAATATCTTCTAAATTCATATAAAATTTTTGCTTCTACTCTTTGTTTGATGATGAAAGGCACTCCAAATACCTTAACCTTTGATGAGTTTGTCTTTGTTTTGCTGCATGAAAATTATTCTAGGCAAAACAAATTAATTATGCATGTTGCAAATCAACCTTTCTTAGCTAGTGAGAAGAGCAAAGAAAATGGATCTCATCTACTAGTAAACAAAAATTTTCTAATGTTGCACAATCAATGAAGGAAGAAAAAGATGACAAGAAAACAAAAAAGCAAAAATAGTTTTGCAAGAACATAAGGCAAATGATCATGTCATAAAGAGTTGTCCTCAACTAGTTACAAAAGATTCAAAGAAGTAAGAGGATGGAATGGTTGTTGCAGAAATTTATACACCCTCTCCTTCTCTTTTTAGAGGTGGAAGATAAAGTTCTAGTCCAAATGAGGCAATTTCTTAGACTTTACATGATCCAAATGATGATACAGATGATTCTATTTTTTATGCAAATTTAATGATGCACTTGTGGATGAGAGGGCTAACATAGAAGAGACAAAGGGTACAAACTTTGAGAGATAGCAAATTAGATGCACCTTTTTCATACCATACTTGTTTAGGATCTCATAGTGCTTCCTTTAAATTAGATTGTTATGCAATGGATGCCTCTTATCTTTATGATGAGAATAAGCCTTTTTTTTGGTAAAGCACAAAATTCAGAAAATTAGATGGCTACTATTCAATAAAAGTATGATGCTATTATGAATAATGGCACTTGTTCTTTCTATCATTTGCCTCCAAGAAAAAAATCGATTGGCACTAAATGGGCATTTAAGCATGATGGAACATTTAATAGGTATCAGGCTAGATTTGTTGCCAAAGGTTATGTTCAAGAGAGAGGCATTGATTTTGATCATTCCTTTGCTTGCACATGCCAAATGATTGTTCATAGTGTTTGTGCACTTTCTTCTCATCATGGCTGGAATGAACACTAATTGGACTTTAAACTATATTTTTTAATGGATATTTACATTAATAAGTGTACGTATTTTAGCCTTGTGGTTTTGTACAAAAAGGGCATGAAGACAAAGTGTGTATGTTGAAAAAGGTCTTACATGATTTGAAGCAAGCACCATGTGCTTGGTATGAGATCTTGTTGCTGGCCGATCCTAATGAGAAGCAGATTTCTAAATCTAAGGCTGATTTGCATGCCTTTTTTGAGATGTTAGATGGGACATTAGCATGATTACTTGGGCATCCAAATTATGCAAGTTGATAGCTTTATGTAAACAAAAACATTGAGAAATTATTGTAGAATTTTGGCCTTGAAGATTGCAAACCTATTGCTACTCCCATGGAAATAGGTTCATGGTTGAGTTTCATGATGTTGATTTACTTATGCATAACTTGGCTTGATACTCAGTTTTCTATCTCTCAAATGAGCACATTCATGAATATCTCATATCAAGCATTCGCAAGTGCTTAAGCACATCTTTTCTACTTGAGTGTTACTCGACTACTTGGATTGTTTTATCCCAAGGGGGGAACATTACCATCACATTACATGATTTTTTTGAATGAGAATAGGAAACTTTCATAATCACTGTTGAATGTGTGGCTCAAACACCATTCTTCTGATTTGGGTGTTGGTTAGTCTTTTGCCACCACCATCTTTAGTGAGACTTAGAGCACCTTGGCAATTGCAAGGAACCCTATGTTCCATGCTCATGAAAAGCACATTGAGGTGCACTATTATTATGTTAAGAAGAGACTCCCTACTAGAGAGATCAATTTGACTTATGTGCCTCACACAAGATGATGTTGTAGAACTTTTTACAAAGTCTCTACTTGGGGATGATCTTGAAGCTTTTCAAATGGCTTTGGGCTGACTTCCTTTTGTGGATTCATTTCTTTTGATATAGCTTGGCACTTCCATATACTTGAGTGCCAAATCCTTGTTCACTACATCACTCTTAGGAGGGATTTGTTGACATATTTTGGTAGTGATGTGTGTGGACACACTTAGGACCATCTAGATATGTTTTTCCCTCTTCAATAGGTTTTTTTATATGCCCATAACCCTAATGGGTAACTTATCTTTGTACATTCAATATGTAATACATTCGTTATTTTTTTGTGCTCCAAGCTTCTTTTTTTCCATTAATGTGCTCTTTGTGTGCTTTTGCATACATAAAACTCCAACATCTAAAAGAAAATGCTATCATATGTATAATCTATAGAATAAACACATTTTGGTTAGTTGTGATGTTGTTTTTGTGGAACATGCAATTCAGCCCTTACTTTCATCTACCAAGAGACATCAATTAGCTCAAAGGATGTAATGTCACTTTATTTCCTCTTTTTACAAGTGGACAATCAAGCAATAGTCCTACTGAGGTAATTTCTTAGCCTTTATATTTTTCAAATGATGCTATAGATCATTTTATTTCTGACGTAGATCTACATGGCCAGGTATTGATGAGATTCCTATCATAGAAGAGGCAAAAACTATGCCTTAATGGCTGGTTTAGACTTTGGAAGATACCAAATTAGATGCAACATTATCATATCATACTTGTTGAGGCTTTCCTAATGTTTACTTTTCATCAAATTTTTATACAATTATTGTCTCTAGTTTTGGTGATGAGAATGAGTCTGTTTCTTTTGATGAAGCACAAAATTCAAAAAATTGGATGGTTGTTAAGTTATTAAAATATGATGCTATTATGAAGAATGGTTCTTGGTATTTATGTGATTTTTCCTCTAGCCAAAAAGGCCATTGGCACAAAATGGGTAGGTAGAATGTAAGTATGATGGAACAATTGATAGATATAAGGCTAGGCTTTTTGCCAAAGGTTATGCTCAAGAGAAGCACATTGATTTTGATGACCATATGCAGAATGACTATTGTTTGTAGCATCTATGCACTTGCAACTCATCATGGTTAGAATGTACATTAGTTGCACATTAAAAGTACATTTTTGAATGGTGATTTACATGAAGATGTATTTAAGGCCCATGGTTTTGTGTAGAAAGGGCATGAAAACAAAGTGTGTGGGTCAAAAAAGGCATTGTATGGGTTGAAGCAAGCACCACATGCTTGGTATGAAAAGATGCTTACTTCCTAGCACATGGATTTTACAATAGTCCAATTGAAAGCACCTTATATGTTAGGCATGTAGGTTGCAAAATGCATTGTATGGATTGTAGTGTATAGTTTGAAAAATGTATTTTATGGATTCAAGTGTGTATTTTGGAAAAGGAATTGTATGGATTGAAGCAAGCACCACGTGCTGGGTATGAAAGGATACATACCTACTATTGGAAGTGGGGTGGGCCTCAATAACAATTAGTCACAAGTTTATAGGATCTTTTTGTTGAGAATATGAGAGTGCATCTCCCTCTCATATATTGGGGTCACTCTATTTCTATTCCATTTCCATTTTATATTATATCCTTTGTATTTGGGTACCTTGCCATTTGCTTCTACCATTGTATGCATTCTCCTTTGAGGGGAATTATCCCACATGATATGTACTTTGGAGAGCCCCTCCCAAATCTATATAAGGAGGGCCTCTCCCCCCATTTGTACTTGGTTAGAAGCTTGAGGAGCCTACTCCATGCTCTTGGCAAGATCATTTCTAATCCATGTGAGTTTACCCATTTCTTCTTCTACTCACTTTGAGTCTCTCATAGTATTTCTTTTGTGAGTACACTCTTCTTTTCATTTTGCTTCTGTGATGTACTCTCTACATGGTATTAGAGTGCTAAGTGGAGGTCTTCGTGGTGCATTTGGTAGTGATTTTGGTGGTGGTGGTGGTTGAGTTTGGTGGTGTTGCTCTCCACGCATTTGGAGAAGCTTTTGCCATCATTTTACACTCTTTTGGGCCTCATTTTGCCCATTTTCCCACCCTCCCACCCTCTTCTACATCATATTCCCTCCCTCCAACCTTTGCTTTTGGCATTCTTAGTTGATTTATGTTGAGTTTTGTGGTCAATGCTGAAGAGTTGACTTTGGATCTCATATTTTAAAGAGTTCATAAACACTTTCAAAGTTAATAATGTGTTTTACCATTTTGTAGTGTGCATACACACTTGTTTCTTGCACATACTTGTTTTTGGATTGTTTGCCCATTTTAAAAGTGTTCCTAAGCACTTTCTTGTGAGGTTCCATTTTGTAAGAGTTAGTCATCCATCTGTTTCATAATAGTAGTGGAGCTATACCACTTGGAGGCTATGGGTTTCTAGATAGAGACTTCCTTCTTGGTGCTCATGTTTTTGCTGCTATGTTCTTGGTGGACCTTTCTCTCATACCCTAGCAGCCTCCATACTCTACAAAATGGAGCTGCAAAGGGGGCGTTGAGAATATGAGAGTGCATCTCCCTTTTGTATCTTGGAATAACTCTATTTCTATTCCATTTCCATTTTATATTATATCCTTTGTATTTGGGTACCTTGCCATTTGCTTCTACCATTGTATGCATTCTCCTTTGAGGGGATTTATCCCGCATGAGATGTACTTTGGAAAGACCCTCCCAAATCTATATAAGGAGGGCCTCTCCCCCCATTTGTGCTTGGTTAGAGGCTTGAGGAGCCTACTCCATGCTCTTGGCAAGCTCATTTCTAATCCACATGACTTTACCCATTTCTTGGTCTACTCACTTTGAGGAGTCTCACACTCTTTCTTTTGTGAGTACACTCTTCTTTTCATTCTGCTTCTGCACATTTACTCTCTACACTTTCAACACATGAACCTTAGCATACACACCTTAATACTCAAAAAGATGATGAGTGAGATAGAGAGATAATAGAGAAGATTTTTCAACGTATATGATAAGGTAGGATGCTAACCTACACTATCTTATATTCCACTGTCAAATTACAATGTGTGAATATGATACGAATTGACAATATCTAAATCTATGTAGAAACAAAACTAGATACAAGAGATTGTGTGCCTAAGAGGTATGAAGAGTGTGTGAGAATGTGGAGAATATGAACAGTTTAGAAGTGTTTTACAGGTAGCCTAAATTTTGATTATCCCTAAATCAGAAACTAGAGAATGAACAAGTGAGGACATATGTAGACTTTTTACTCATAGTATGTTGGTTGACACAAAATCCTCTAGATAACTTCAAGAGTAGGGCACATCTCCTCCAAGTGTGTAAGAACAATTCCTCCAAGATGACGTCCTCCTCGATTTGATGAACTCCTTGAGTGATGCTCAAACAATGAACCTATGCCTCCATTATATAGGAATTGGATTCTCATGGTGGAACTCTCTAATATAAAAAAACAAAAGCATTCACACGTCAAACAAAATCTTTTGTTAAAAATAGCAATCAAGATTGACACTGCTTTTTTAATGCTTTTCAAATAAAAAATCTCCACCAAGATATTGTTCTATGCTTCCATTGGTAGGGATTGAACCCTCCTGGGTAGTTTGAGATGTTTTGGTCTTATCCGCTTTATGCACGTGGTTTCCTTCCAGGGGAAGCTATAAGAGCACATCTTATGGTTACACTGTTGGACTATTAGGACATTGTTTCCAACAACCCCCCCTTCAATGTCATAACCAACAACCCCCCTTCAATGTCATAATGGTACAAGGTTTAAGAACCTCAAAAACTTTTGATATCTGCAAATATATCTCTTGACTGATTTGCACTGAATCTTGAGCTAGCTATGCATGAACTTGGATACTTGAGAAACTACAAACCGAATGTCAAAATGTGTATTACATAGATATATAAAGCAACCAACTGCTTGACTATATAATGTAATATCAAATGGTTCTAAATTTTCTTCCGATTGTAATGATACATTGACATTCATAGGTGTGTGCATAAACTTGGAATTTATTATCTCAAAACTTTCCAATAATTTTCGAATGTCTTTCTGCTATGTCATGTAGATACACTCATCTATATACCTCAACTCAATCCCAAGATAATAATGTAAAATACCTAAGTCATTTAAATCAAATCTATGATTAAGTTATCCTTTAAACAACTAAAGATCATAATCTTTGGGACTTGTGATAATCGTATCACTTTATAGTGTATCTTAAATACTAGCTGGTTCATTCTCGACTGAAGTAAGAGCTAAAATGTTATGAATCTCAAAATGTTCTGCATAATTTACCTGGTTCATTTGTTGTCTTCTTGTTTGAATTATGGTTCTTCTAGTGTATTCCTTTATACCATTGTCCCTCCGGATTTGATATAACCACTTTGATGTATTCTTGAAAAGTGGGGAAATCCTTTTTGGTTCTTCAATATCTATTTCTTCTAGAACTCTAGAACCTTCTCCAACTTTATAAGTTGGAATTTCAAGACGTACTGATGATGGACTAGGTAGGTAATGAAATTCTCTCTTCATCTGCATCTCTTAGGTTTTGAAAAGGTTCATCACCCCCCTGTATGGTTGAATATAAGAATCCAAATTCTTTCTAAAAAATGCATAGTCGCCTACTTTTATGAATTTTGGAATCTCTTACTTCTTATCATAAACCTAACTTTCTGCTATATATGCATTGCATGAGAGTAGGATATCACCTTTATCCCAAACATAGAATCTGTATCCTTTACTTTCAATTACATAACCAATAAAGACAGCTTTAATGGATTTTACATCAAGCTTACCACGATCCTTCTTCTCAATGTAAACATAAACTAGGGAACCAAAAACTTTAAAGTACCTCACATTGAACATCTTCCTTTAATAAACTTCATAAGGTGTGATAAACTTTAAAGATTTCATGGAAGACCTATTCAGAATGTGATCATCTGTATGTGCTTCATCAAACGAAAACTTGGGAGAAAGTTTTCTAGATGACATCATACTACACATCATCTCAACAAGTATCCTATTCTTTCTCTCTGCAACACCATTTTGTTCTGGAGTGTAAGAAATAGTGAGTTGATGAGATATACCTTTTTCTTCAAGAAAAGATTTAAAGTCTTTTGACATGTACTCTTTTCCTCACTACAAGGAATACGGGTGCATAGCGACAGTTAAGGCGGCACAATTTCATCGCTATAAAATTCCAAAAAGCATCACAAGAAGCATCGGGCGCGGACCGTCAGTTACACGACGAGAAAAAGGTGTTTTTATCGGTGTGGTGCGACGAGATGTGCGATGCTCGCAGTGAGCGTCACTAAAGCGATGATTTTAAAAAGCATTGCATAAGCGACGATAAATAACATCTCTTCTGCGATGCCAATTGCAGTGCTTTTTATGATGCTTTACCATCGCTTACATGATGGCTCTTTTTATGAAAAAAATTAAAATGTTGGAGGCTATTCGATCAACATCTTCACGCATTTGATCAAAGAGCTCTCCAATGTTCGCAATTGCACTACACTTATGAGCTAAAAAAATCTCTTTCCAACGAGACCAAAATCTCCTCAATCGGAGTTTGTATGGTGAAGTTATGACCATTCAAGCACTTAAGGGTCAAAACAGGCTCTCAGGGTTCAGGAGATTTCTCTCTGGTTTCTACGTCTTTTGCCCACTCCTAAGGCTCTAATGTTATCCCAATGTGTCCAAAATTAAGCCCAAATATACCTCAATTCACTCAATTGATTCACACTAAAATTTCATGCGTTAAGCCCATGTATCGCGATAGGTCAAGTCGAGGTGTCGCGATAGCTCGAGGTGTCGCGATACTTGGGAGTGTCGCGATAACTGGGAGTGTCGCGATAGGTCGAGGTGTCGCGATACTTGGGAGTGTCGCGATAGGTCGAGGTGTTGCGATACTTGGGAGTGTCGCGACAGGTCGAGGTGTCGTGATACTTGAGAGTGTCGCGATACCTGGGAGTGTCGCGATAGGTCAAGGTGTCGCGATACCTGGGAGTGTCGCGATACCTGGGAGTGTCACGATACCTGGGAGTGTCGCGATACCTGGGAGTGTCGCGATACCTCGAGGTGTCGCGATAGGTCGGGATATGGTGAATTTTTCTATTCTATCTAGTGATCCTAAGAGCTCTAGGGCTGCGCAATGTCGTGGTGCACTCAGAATCGTGATTGGGGCAACTTTTCGGTGTGTCGCGATAGCTCGAGCTCGACGCCTCCGAGTTTCCGCAGACTGAATCCGTACCTGCTGAGCTTGCTGGAGATGATGATGAAGCTGAAACATGCAAGAAACATGCAAAAACACACACAAACAAGAACACACACTCGCTCTCTTTCAAACTCGCACAAGGCAAATGAAGGAAATGATTTGGAAGTGGGAATATAAGTTGGAGAAGGAGATGAGGATGGAGATGAAGATGGAGATGGAGATGGAGAAAAATCAGAAATTTACCTACTACTTACCATTCCAACGCGTCCTCTCTACGTCTTACCATCACACGCTCGTCCTCAAAGCTCGAATCCCTGGCAACGGCGCCAAAATTTGGTGAAGCTTAGTGATGAGTAGCACCTCCTTAAATGTCAATCCGGGAAGACATGAGGATGGTATGAAGACCTCGAGCAAGTGAAGGCACAAATGTGTGAGTGAGAAGCACACAAACATGCACACACATACACACACAACAAGAACAAAGAGAGTAAGACAATGGAATCAGGTCTATTATGACCAAGTTCTCATACAAGCTCACAACTACAAGAAGCCACCTCAAAAATGAGCTCTCTAGCTCTATTTATAGTTTTTGACTAGCTTTGGCCCTGTCCAGACCTAGTGTCCGGCCTAGTTAAAAATTAGGTTCAAGGGCTTATTCGAGGGCTCAAACGAGATCTAAAAAATATGAAAATTGGAAGTCAACTACTTATAAGGCTCCTCAAGCTCGAGGACTCCTCGGCTTGTACAAAATGGAGGTACAAAAAGGTGAAACGATATTTACAAGGGTTTTTAGTGATGAGAATCACTTTTAAAATGATGTAAGGTTTGGAAAAATTTAATGGGTTGCCTTAGTGCTAGATCTGCATGTATGTTGTACTTGCTTCTCCCCATATGATGCCAACACTTACCTTCAAGAATAGTTGGAGGGTGAGCATATCAATGAAGGAGATTCTAAGGAAAATGTTTTGACAACGATCAAAGATTTGAAAGAGTAGTTAATTTTTGTTGATTAAGTTTTATTGGTGAGTTCAGTTGTGTAGATTGTTCTTCAATATCTTCTAAATTCATATAAAATTTTTTTGCTTCTACTCTTTGTTTGATGATGAAAGGCACTCCAAATGCCTTAACCTTTGATGAGTTTGTCTTTGTTTTGCTGCATGAAAATTATTCTAGGCAAAACAAATTAATTATGCATGTTGCAAATCAAGCTTTCTTAGCTAGTGAGAAGAGCAAAGAAAATGGATCTCATCTACTACTAAACAAAAATTTTCTAATGTTGCACAATCAATGAAGGAAGAAAAAGATGACAAGAAAACAAAAAAGCAAAAATAGTTTTGCATGAACATAAGGCAAATGATCATGTCATAAAGAGTTGTCCTCAACTAGTTACAAAAGATTCAAAGAAGTAAGAGGATGGAATGGTTGTTGCAGAAATTTATACACCCTCTCCTTCTCTTTTTAGAGGTGGAAGATAAAGTTCTAGTCCAAATGAGGCAATTTCTTAGACTTTAAATGCTCCAAATGATGATATAGATGATTCTATTTTTTATGCAAATTTAATGATGCACTTGTGGATGAGAGGGCTAACATAGAAGAGACAAAGGGTACAAACTTTGAGAGATAGCAAATTAGATGCACCTTTTTCATATCATACTTGTTTAGGATCTCATAGTGCTTCCTTTAAATTAGATTGTTATGCAATGGATGCCTCTTATCTTTATGATGAGAATAAGCCTTTTTTTTGTAAAGCACGAAATTCAAAAAATTAGATGGCTACTATTCAATAAAAGTATGATGCTATTATGAATAATGACACTTGTTCTTTCTATCATTTGCCTCCAAGAAAAAAATCCATTGGCACTAAATGGGCATTTAAGCATGATGGAACATTTAATAGGTATCAGGCTAGATTTGTTGCCAAAGGTTATGTTCAAGAGAGAGGCATTGATTTTGATCATTCCTTTGCTTGCACATGCCCAATGATTGTTCATAGTGTTTGTGCACTTTCTTCTCATCATGGCTGGAATGTACACTAATTGGACTTTAAACTATATTCTTTAATGGATATTTACATTAATAAGTGTACGTATTTTAGCCTTGTGGTTTTGTACAAAAAGGGCATGAAGACAAAGTGTGTATGTTGAAAAAGGTCTTACATGATTTGAAGCAAGCACCATGTGCTTGGTATGAGATCTTGTTGCTGGCCGATCCTAATGAGAAGCAGATTTCTAAATCTAAGGCTGATTTGCATGCCTTTTTTGAGATGTTAGATGGGACATTAGCATGATTACTTGGGCATCCAAATTATGCAAGTTGATAGCTTTATGTAAACAAAAACATTGAGAAATTATTGTAGAATTTTGGCCTTGAAGATTGCAAACCTATTGCTACTCCCATGGAAATAGGTTCATGGTTGAGTTTCATGAGGTTGATTTACTTATGCATAACTTGGCTTGACACTCAGTTTTCTATCTCTCAAATGAGCACATTCATGAATTTCTCATATTAAGCATTCGCAAGTGCTTAAGCACATCTTTTCTACTTGAGTGTTACTCGACTACTTGGATTGTTTTATCCCAAGGGGGGATCATTACCATCACATTACATGATTTTTTTGAATGAGAATAGGAAACTTTCATAATGACTGTTGAATGTGTGGCTCAAACACCATTTTTCTGATTTGGGTGTTGGTTAGTCTTTTGCCACCACCATCTTTAGTGAGACTTAGAGCACCTTGGCAATTGCAAGGAACCCTATGTTCCATGCTCATGAAAAGCACATTGAGGTGCACTATTATTATGTTAAGAAGAGACTCCCTACTAGAGAGATCAATTTGGCTTATGTGCCTCACACAAGATGATGTTGTAGAACTTTTTACAAAGTCTCTACTTGGGGATGATCTTGAAGCTTTTTAAATGGCTTTGGGCTGACTTCCTTTTGTGGATTCATTTCTTTTGATATAGCTTGGCACTTCCATATACATGAGTGCCAAATCCTTGTTCACTACATCACTCTTAGGAGGGATTTGTTGACATATTTTGGTAGTGATGTGTGTGGACACACTTAGGACCATCTAGATATTTTTTTCCCTCTTCAATAGGTTTTTTTATATGCCCATAACCCTAATGGGTAACTTATCTTTGTACATTCAATATGTAATACATTCGTTATTTTTTTGTGCTCCAAGCTTCTTTTTTTCCATTAATGTGCTCTTTGTGTGCTTTTGCATACATAAAACTCCAACATCTAAAAGAAAATGCTATCGTATGTATAATCTATAGAATAAACACATTTTGGTTAGTTGTGATGTTGTTTTTGTGGAACATGCAATTCAGCCCTTACTTTCATCTACCAAGAGACATCAATTAGCTCAAAGGATGTAATGACACTTTATTTCCTCTTTTTACAAGTGGACAATCAAGCAATAGTCCTACTGAGGTAATTTCTTAGCCTTTATAGTTTTCAAATGATGCTATAGATCATTTTATTTCTGATGTAGATCTACATGGCCACGTATTGATGAGATTCCTATCATAGAAGAGGCAAAAACTATGCCTTAATGGCTGGTTTAGACTTTGAAAGATAGCAAATTAGATGCAACTTTATCATATCATACTTGTTGAGGCTTTCCTAATGTTTACTTTTCATCAAATTTTTATACAATTATTGTCTCTAGTTTTGGTGATGAGAATGAGTCTATTTCTTTTGATGAAGCACAAAATTCAAAAAATTGGATGGTTGTTAAGTTATTAGAATATGATGCTATTATGAAGAATGGTTCTTGGTATTTATGTGATTTTTCCTCTAGCCAAAAAGGCCATTGGCACAAAATGGGTAGGTAGAATGTAAGTATGATGGAACAATTGATAGATATAAGGCTAGGCTTGTTGCCAAAGGTTATGCTCAAGAGAAGCACATTGATTTTGATGACCATATGCAGAATGACTATTGTTTGTAGCATCTATGCACTTGCAACTCATCATGGTTAGAATGTACATTAGTTGCACATTAAAAGTACATTTTTGAATGGTGATTTACATGAAGATGTATTTAAGGCCCATGGTTTTGTGTAGAAAGGGCATGAAAACAAAGTGTGTGGGTCAAAAAAGGCATTGTATGGGTTGAAGCAAGCACCACATGCTTGGTATGAAAAGATGCTTACTTCCTAGCACATGGATTTTACAATAGTCCAATTGAAAGCACCTTATATATTAGGCATGTAGGTTGCAAAATGCATTGTATGGATTGTAGTGTATAGTTTGAAAAATGTATTTTATGGATTCAAGTGTGTATTTTGGAAAAGGAATTGTATGGATTGAAGCAAGCACCACGTGCTGGGTATGAAAAGATACATACCTACTATTGGAAGTGGGGTGGGCCTCAATAACAATTAGTCACAAGTTTATAGGAACTTTTTGTTGAGAATATGAGAGTGCATCTCCCTCTCATATATTGGAGTCACTCTATTTCTATTCCATTTCCATTTTATATTATATCCTTTGTATAAGGGTACCTTGCCATTTGCTTCTACCATTATATGCATTCTCCTTTGAGGGGAATTATCCCACATGAGATATACTTTGGAGAGCCCCTCCCAAATCTATATAAGGAGGGCCTCTCCCCCCATTTGTACTTGGTTAGAAGCTTGAGGAGCCTACTCCATGCTCTTGGCAAGATCATTTCTAATCCATGTGAGTTTACCCATTTCTTCTTCTACTCACTTTGAGTCTCTCACAGTATTTCTTTTGTGAGTACACTCTTCTTTTCATTTTGCTTCTGTGATGTATTCTCTACATGGTATTAGAGTGCTAAGTGGAGGTCTTCGTGGTGCATTTGGTAGTGATTTTGGTGGTGGTGGTGCTTGAGTTTGGTGCCGTTGCTCTCCACGCATTTGGAGAAGCTTTTGCCATCATTTTACACTCTTTTGGGCCTCATTTTGCCCATTTTCCCACCCTCCCACCCTCTTCTACATCATATTCCCTCCCTCCAACCTTTGCTTTTGGCATTCTTAGTTGATTTATGTTGAGTTTTGTGGTCAATGCTGAAGAGTTGAATTTGGATCTCATATTTTAAAGAGTTCATAAACACTTTCAAAGTTAATAATGTGTTTTACCATTTTGTAGTGTGCATACACACTTGTTTCTTGCACATACTTGTTTTTGGATTGTTTGCCCATTTTAAAAGTGTTCCTAAGCACTTTCTTGTGAGGTTCCATTTTGTAAGAGTTAGTCATCCATCTGTTTCATAATAGTAGTGGAGCTATACCACTTGGAGGCTATGGGTTTCTAGATAGAGACTTCCTTCTTGGTGCTCATGTTTTTGCTACTACGTTCTTGGTGGACCTTTCTCTCATACCCTAGCAACCTCCATATTCTACAAAATGGAGCTGCAAAGGTGGTGTTGAGAATATGAGAGTGCACCTCCCTTTTGTATCTTGGAATCACTCTATTTCTATTCCATTTCCATTTTATATTATATCCTTTGTATTTGGGTACCTTGCCATTTGCTTCTACCATTGTATGCATTCTCCTTTGAGGGGATTTATCCCGCATGAGATGTACTTTGGAAAGACCCTCCCAAATCTATATAAGGAGGGCCTCTCCCCCCATTTGTACTTGGTTAGAAGCTTGAGGAGCCTACTCCATGCTCTTGGCAAGCTCATTTCTAATCCACATGACTTTACCCATTTCTTGGTCTACTCACTTTGAGTCTCTCACACTCTTTCTTTTGTGAGTACACTCTTCTTTTCATTCTGCTTCTGCACATTTACTCTCTACACTTTCAACACATGAACCTTAGCATACACACCTTAATACTCAAAAAGATGATGAGTGAGATAGAGAGATAATAGACAAGATTTTTCAATGTATATGATAAGGTAGGATGCTAACCTACACTATCTTATATTCCACTGTCAAATTACAATGTGTGAATATGATACGAATTGACAATATCTGAATCTATGTAGAAACAAAACCAGATACAAGAGATTGTGTGCCTAAGAGGTATGAAGAGTGTGTGAGAATGTGAAGAATATGAACAGTTTACAAGTGTTTTACAGGTAGCCTAAATTTTGATTATCCCTAAATCAGAAACTAGAGAATGAACAAGTGGGGACATATGTAGACTTTTTACTCATAGTATGTTGGCTGACACAAAATCCTCTAGATAACTTCAAGAGTAGGGCACACCTCCTCCAAGTGTGTAAGAACCATTCCTCCAAGATGACCTCCTCCTCGATTTGATCAACTCCTTGAGTGATGCTCAAACAATGAACCTATGCCTCCATTATATAGGAATTGGATTCTCATGGTGGAACTCTCTAATATAAAAAAACAAAAGCATTCACACATCAAACAAAATCTTTTGTTAAAAATAGCAATCAAAATTGACACTGCTTTTTTAATGCTTTTCAAATAAAAAATCTCCACCAAGATATTGTTCTATGCTTCTATTGGTAGGGATTAAACCCTCCTGGGTAGTTTGAGATGTTTTGGTCTTATCCGCTTTATGCACGTGGTGTAGTTTGAGATGTTTTGGTCTTATCCGCTTTATGCACGTGGTTTCCTTCTAGGGGAAGCTATAAGAGCACATCTTATGGTTACACTGTTGGACTATTAGGACATTGTTTCCAACAACCCCCCCTTCAATGTCATAACCAACAACCCCCCTTCAATGTCATAATGGTACAAGGTTTAAGAACCTCAAAAACTTTTGATATCTGCAAATATATCTCTTGACTGATTTCCATTGAATCTTGAGCTAGCTATGCATGAACTTGGATACTTGAGAAACTACAAACCGAATGTCAAAATTGTTGGTGTGTAAAACACCACAAGAACTAAACTAATGTGGTATTAGAAGACCTCCATAACCACCATTAGCTTAGCAACACTCACATTATGAGTCTTCATCTCTGAACTTAGTGAAAATCAAAATTTCACTTCACAGAAATCTGCGCCTTTTCTTCAATCTTTCAATCTGACCTGTATTAGCTTAATCTTTGCCAAATCTTTTGATTACTTGCTAAGAAAAGTTCTTGCTAGTGTTAAGCAACACATAACAAACAAAACTTTCAAGCAATAACTTCACAATCCTCTGATTTTGTACCAATCTTTACACTATGTCTGAAAACTGAAAATGTACTTCATCGATTTGACATACCTTCATTCTTAAACTGATTTCTCTGAGTACGCGTCCCGTTTCTCAAAGATCTTTTGACCAAATGTAGTTGAGAATTATAGCTTTCCAACGAGCTATCACTTACCAAAAACTTTACACCATGCTTCGAGATCTGACCTTAAGAAGATCAGTCAAATGTGCGCCAGAAAAGTCGTAACTGTCAACTAACTTTCATAGTCATATGAAATGACTTGAGACTCAATGTATAATAGGAATTAGACACAATGCTTCTACACAAACATGTGTTGATTATCAGAGAAGGTGTGTACAAAATGGCTTGGCCTAATTTTGCTCACAGCCATGGAAAACTCTATCAGACTCAGAAGTTTTCTCTCACCATCTCTCTCAGAAATTACACGACTTTTCTCTACTACCTCAAACTACAAAATTGAGTTCTCTCTCTTACATGTTCCTGACTCAAATTAACATATATACCTAAAGTTTACATCCTTTTTTACTTGAACTCGTAAGTTCTAAAGATCAAATACAAATCTAGACTCTAATTTTGCACTAACTTACAATAGTGAAATTGTCCCTTCACTTAGGCTTGATTTTCTGTAGGTCTTTTCTTCACTTCTTCTTTCCTCCATCATATGTCTCCATATGTCTTCATATATGCATGCCTAATTAGTGAGTGAAGCTCCAACAGCTCCCCCTCAATCACTAATTAGCATAATTTGACTTCTTCACATAGTCTCTTTCTCTTTTATTCCTGCCATCTCCTTGAACTTACTTGTCTTTACTCCATCCAAGCTTTTTGTCATAATATCTGCAATCTGATCTTTTGTGGAAGTATACACCACTTCAATCTCTTTCTCCATTACCTTTTCTCTAAGAAAATGGTACTGTATCTCTATGTGCTTTGTCCTTGCATGAAACACAGGATTTGCTGCAAGATATAATGAACTCATGTTATCTCCATGAATGATGGGTATACCTTGATCAATTCCCAAGCTTTTGAATAATGTCTGCATCCATATGACTTCCTTTGCTGCTTCCACAAGTCCTTTGTATTCAGCTTCAGTTGATGATAAGGCCACTGTGTGTTGTTTCTTTGAACACCAACTCACAAGCTTATCTCCAATGTATATCATGTAGCCATGTGTAGACCTTCTGTCATCTTGACTTCCTGCCCAATCTGAATCACTATAGGCTCTCAATCTTATATCTGATGTAAAAGGATAATACAATCCTTCTTTCAAAGTCCCTTTGATATATCTAAGGACTCTTTGACCTGCAATCCAATGTGGATCCTTTGGACAATGCATGAATTGGGAAAGGACACCAACTGCATAACTAAGATCAGGCCTTGTTAGAGTTGCATAAATCAAACTTCCAACTAGAGATTGATACTTCCTCATGTCTTTGAACTCTGCACCATCATATCTACTGAGTTTGTGATTGACTTCTAATGGTGTAGATGCCTCTCTGCAATTCTCCATGTTAAACTTCTTTAGAAGATTCAAGAGATACCTTTCTTGTGATACATAAATGCCATGCCCTGCATAAGTGATTTCCATTCCAAGAAAATATGATAATTTTCCTAGATCACTTATCTTGAATTCTCTTTCAAGTAGCTTCTTCACCTCCTTGATTCCTTCATTTGAGGTACCTGTAATTATAATGTCATCTACATATATACAAATGTAGATCATACCTTCATCTGTTCTTTTGATAAGTAAGCTTGCATCTGCCTTTGAACTTTGATATCCAAGATCATTAAGATACTTTACAAGTCTATAATTCCAAGCTCTTGGAGCTTGCTTCAAACCATAAAGGGCTCTTCTCAACCTGCAAACATAATTTGGACACTTATGATCTGCAAACCCTTGAGGTTGCTCCATGTAAACCTCATCTGATATATATCCATTCAAAAATGCATTCTTAATGTCCAATTGACTCAATGTCCATCCTTTTGATGCTGCAATGGCAATGATTGTCCTTATGGTTGACATCTTTGCCACAGGACTGAATGTCTCATCATAATCTATGCCAAATGTTTGAGCATAGCCTTTAACCACCAATCTAGCTTTGTATCTGGCTATAGTTCCATCTGCATGCTTCTTAACTTTGTAAACCCATTTGTTTCCAATCACTTTCTTACCATTAGGCTTTGGGACAAGTTCCCAAGTTTTGTTCTCTTCAAGAGCATCAAATTCTTCCTTCATTGCTACTTCCCATTGTCTCTTACCTTTTGCTTCATCATAGCTTTGAGGTTCTTCATCTTCCTTAACCATGTAAGCATAATTTTTCTGAGTCAAGTAAGAAGTGTCATATGAATACCTTGTAGGTTGATTCCTTATTCTGGTTGACCTTCTTGGTTCACACACTTCATGTCTATCTGGATGTACTTCTTCATCAAATATTGGTCCATCTTCATTCCTTCTATATGATCCAACTCTTGATGTGCTTGCTTGCATATGTTCTTCATCTCCATCTATCTGCATATGTGATTTACCTCTTGCACTCCTTCTTATCTCTTCCTCAAATGTTTCAAGCTCACATTCTTTATCTGCATACCAACTCTTCTGTTCATCAAAGGTCACATCTCTGGAAACAATAAAATGTTTAGTTAAAGGACTCCATAGTCTATAACCCATTTGCTTTTCATCATACCCAATAAACACATATCTTTCTGCCTTTGGTTCAAGCTTATGTCTGAGTTGTGATGGTACATAAGCATAGGCAATTGACCCAAACACTTTACAATGGTCAAGTGTTGGTTTCTTACCCCACCAAGCTTCATAAGGGGTCATACCATTCAAAGCTCCACATGGTAACCTATTCACAAGGTATGTGGCTGTATTTACAGCCTCAGCCCAAAGATAATTAGGGCAATTCTTTTCTTTTAACATTGCTCTTGCAAATTCAACCAATGTTCTATTCCTCCTTTCTGCCACCCCATTATGTTGAGGTGTATACCTGCAAGTTATCTCTCTCTTGATACCTGCATTCCAAAGATAATCATTAAACTCTTGGGAGAAGTATTCTCCCCCTCCATCAGACCTTAGCCTCTTGAGTTTGTGACCTGTAACTCTTTCTGCATAAGCATGAAAATGTTTGAAGGCTCCAAAGACTTCTGATCTTTCCTTTAGAACATAAAGGGTTATCCACCTTGTAGCATCATCAATAAACAAAACATAATACCTAGATCCATTTATTGAACCTTCTTTTGTTGGTCCCCATACATCTGTATGTATGAGTTCAAGCAAACCATCATGCTTGAAACCTTTCTTCTGGAATGGTTGTCTATGAGCTTTTCCCATCTGACAAGCTTCACACTTGTATATCATATGTTGATTCTTCACATTTGGTAGTCCCAATACAGATTGATTTTCCACCATAGTTTTGATTCCTCTTTCATTGAAATGTCCCAATCTTTTATGCCAAAGATCTAACTCTGTAATTACTTCATCACCATGTGTAATTAGGGCTTGACCAACATTTCCTTGCACTTTGAGAGTAAAAAGTCTACCTTCCTTCTTGCCACAAACAATGGGTTTGTAAGCATCCTCTGGATCTTCAACAAATACCCCTTCATTTGTAAATCTGACTTGAAAACCTTTTTCCACTATTTGTCCAACACTAATCAGATTCTTTGGTATTGTTGGAACATACAAAACATTTGTTAATAAATCAGCTCCACTCCTGCACTTCACTTTTCCAATTGAATGCACATTATGCTTTGTATTGTCACCTGTTTGTACTGTATGACTTGAATTTCCTTCTTCCAATTCTGACAATAATTCTATATTACCTGATAAATGATTTGAACAACCAGAGTCAATATAGAATACCTTGAGATCCTCCTTCTCTGATGAACTAATTGAATTCATCATCAATGTTGTATGGTTGTCATTCTGTGTATCATTTGCATAATTGTAATATGTGGTGTTATATGATTGATTCTGATTCCAATTTCTTCCACCACCTCTACCAAAACTTCCTCTTGAATTATGTCTTCCTCTTTGAAATTGATTCTGAAACCTTCCACCTCTTCCTCTGCCATTGTTGTTCTGATTTTGGCTTGCTCCTTGTTGATTGTGCCAACAATCATATGCTAGATGATTACTCAATCCACAAATCCAACATGTCTTCTTGTTATTGTTCTGATTACCTCTACCTCCTCCATTACCTCGACCTTTGCCTCTGCCAAAACCTCTTCCTCTTGCATAATTTGCTTGAGTTGTTAACTCTTCTTCATCCTTTGCCTTGCCTTTATCTCCTTTCTTTTTATTCTTCACATACATTGCAGAACTTTGACCTTTGTCTCCATCTGACTTTAAGTCTTGCTCAAATGTAAGCATCAATCCAAGTAATTGATTCAATTCTGGCACATAATGGTTTAATGAGAGTTCTGTTGAAAGTACAAAAGGCTTCCACCTTTCATCACCTCTTAATCCTGCAAGTAATTGAGCTATCAACCTATGATCTTCAATATCCTCATCAATAGATCCAAGACTATCTGCCAAGTCTTTCATCTTAGTAACATAATCACTAATGCTTTGACTTTGCTTCTTCTTGAATGTGGTAAACTCTGACCATAAGCTAGCTTTCCTAGCTTTAGTAGTGTTTTGGAAGTGGTCTTCCAAAGCATTCCAAATATCTTCAGCTGTTTCTAAACCTCTGATATGTGGCAACAAGTGATCTGTAATAGTGTTGTATATATAAGCTCTTGCACTTGCATCTCTCTTCTGCCATAGCTTCAAAGCTTCTAGCTCTTCCTTCCTTGGATGACTTTCATCTTCAAATTTAGGCTTCTCCTCTTCACCTGTCACATATACCATTAAATCCTTACTCATAAGTAAGGCCTCCATCCTCATTACCCAAGCAGGATAGTTATCTCTGTCCAATTTGTCAATGGACACATGATCTGCCATGGTATCCTTGCTTCTGCTTCAACCTGTAAGTGTAAGGTTAAAGAATGATACCTTTTGTAGACCTTTACTCTTGGGAGTAACTTCGAAATACTCTTCTGATGACTTTGATTGTTGAACACCTCAGCTTCCTCCTTCTTTGATAAAGAACTCTTCAAATCTTCTTGTATCTGCACTCCTTTTATTCTCGAGGACCTTATCTGCTCTGATACCACTTGTTGGTGTGTAAAACACCACAAGAACTAAACTAATGTGGTATTAGAAGACCTCCATAACCACCATTAGCTTAGCAACACTCACATTATGAGTCTTCATCTCTGAACTTAGTGAAAATCAAAATTTCACTTCACAGAAATCTGCGCCTTTTCTTCAATCTTTCAATCTGACCTGTATTAGCTTAATCTTTGCCAAATCTTTTGATTACTTGCTAAGAAAAGTTCTTGCTAGTGTTAAGCAACACATAACAAACAAAACTTTCAAGCAATAACTTCACAATCCTCTGATTTTGTACCAATCTTTACACTATGTCTGAAAACTGAAAATGTACTTCATCGATTTGACATACCTTCATTCTTAAACTGATTTCTCTGAGTACGCGTCCCGTTTCTCAAAGATCTTTTGACCAAATGTAGTTGAGAATTATAGCTTTCCAACGAGCTATCACTTACCAAAAACTTTACACCATGCTTCGAGATCTGACCTTAAGAAGATCAGTCAAATGTGCGCCAGAAAAGTCGTAACTGTCAACTAACTTTCATAGTCATATGAAATGACTTGAGACTCAATGTATAATAGGAATTAGACACAATGCTTCTACACAAACATGTGTTGATTATCAGAGAAGGTGTGTACAAAATGGCTTGGCCTAATTTTGCTCACAGCCATGGAAAACTCTATCAGACTCAGAAGTTTTCTCTCACCATCTCTCTCAGAAATTACACGACTTTTCTCTACTACCTCAAACTACAAAATTGAGTTCTCTCTCTTACATGTTCCTGACTCAAATTAACATATATACCTAAAGTTTACATCCTTTTTTACTTGAACTCGTAAGTTCTAAAGATCAAATACAAATCTAGACTCTAATTTTGCACTAATTTACAATAGTGAAATTGTCCCTTCACTTAGGCTTGATTTTCTGTAGGTCTTTTCTTCACTTCTTCTTTCCTCCATCATATGTCTCCATATGTCTTCATATATGCATGCCTAATTAGTGAGTGAAGCTCCAACAAAAATGTGTATTACATAGATATATAAAGCAACCAACTGCTTGACTATATAATGTAATATCAAATGGTTCTAAATTTTCTTCCGATTGTAATGATACATTGACATTCATAGGTGTGTGCATAAACTTGGAATTTATTATCTCAAAACTTTCCAATAATTTTTTAATGTCTTTCTGCTATGTCGTGTAGATACACTCATCTATATACCTAAACTCAATCCCAAGATAATAATGTAAAATACCTAAGTCATTTAAATCAAATCTATGATTAAGTTATCCTTTAAACAACTAAAGATCAGAATCTTTGGGACTTGTGATAATCGTATCACTTTATAGTGTATCTTAAATACTAGCTGGTTCATTCTCGACTGAAGTAAGAGCTAAAATGTTATGAATCTCAAAATGTTCTGCATAATTTACCTGGTTCATTTGTTGTCTTCATGTTTGAATTATGGTTCTTCTAGTGTATTCCTTTATACCATTGTCCTTCCGGATTTGATATATTTGATGTATTCTTGAAAAGTGGGGAAATCCTTTTTGGTTCTTCAATATCTATTTCTTCTAGAACTCTAGAACCTTCTCCAACTTTATAAGTTGGAATTTCAAGATGTACTGATGATGGACTAGGTAGGTAATGAAATTCTCTCTTCATCTGCATTTCTTAGGGTTTGAAAAGGTTCATCACCCCCCTGTATGGTTGAATATAAGAATCCAAATTCTTTCTAAAAAATGCATTGTTGCCTACTTTTATGAATTTTGGAATCTCTTACTTCTTATCATAAACCAAACTTTCTGCTATATATGCATTGCATGAGAGTAGGATATCACCTTTATCCCAAACATAGAATCTGTATCCTTTACTTTCAATTACATAACCAATAAAGACAGCTTTAATGGATTTTACATCAAGCTTACCACGATCCTTCTTCTCAATGTAAACATAAACTAGGGAACCAAAAACTTTAAAGTACCTCACATTGAACATCTTCCTATAATAAACTTCATAAGGTGTGATAACCTTTAAAGATTTCATGGAAGACCTATTCAGAATGTGATCATCTGTATGTGCTACATCAAACCAAAACTTGGGAGAAAGTTTTCTAGATGACATCATACTACACATCATCTCAACAAGTATCCTATTTTCTCTCTCTACAACACCATTTTGTTCTGGAGTGTAAGAAATAGTGAGTTGATGAGATATACCGTTTTCTTCAAGAAAAGATTTAAAGTCTTTTGACATGTACTCTTTTCCTCACTACAAGGAATACGGGTGCATAGCGACAGTTAAGGCGACACAATTTCATCGCTATAAAATTGCAAAAAGAATCACAAGAAGCATCGAGCGCGGACCGTCAGTTACATGACGAGAAAAAGGTGTTTTTATCGATGTGTGGTGCGATGAGATGTGCCATGCTCGCAGTGAGCATCGCTAAAGCGATGATTTAAAAAAGCATTGCATAAGCGACGATAAATAACATCTCTTCTGCGATGCCAATTGCAGTGCTTTTTATGATGCTTTACCATCGCTTACATGATGGCTTTTCTTATGAAAAAAATTAAAATGTTGGAGGCTATTCGATCAACATCTTCACGCATTTGATCAAAGAGCTCTCCAATGTTCGCAATTGCACTACACTTATGAGCTAAAACAATCGCTTTCCAATGAGACCAAAATCTCCTCAATCGGAGTTCGTATGGTGAAGTTATGACCATTCAGGCACTTAGGGGTCAAAACAGGCTCTCAGGGTTCAGGAGATTTCTCTCTGGTTTCTATGTCTTTTGCCCACTCCTAAGGCTCTAATGTTATCCCAATGTGTCCAAAATTAAGCCCAAATATACCTCAATTCACTCAATTGATTCACACTAAAATTTCATGTGTTAAGCCCATGTATCGCGATAGGTCGGGTCGAGGTGTCGCGATAGCTCCAAGTGTCGCGATACTTGGGAGTGTCGCGATACCTGGGAGTGTCGCGATAGGTCGAGGTGTCGCGATACTTGGGAGTGTCGCGATAGGTCGAGGTGTTGCGATACTTGGGAGTGTCGCGATAGGTCCAGGTGTCGTGATACTTGAGAGTGTCGCGATACTTGGGAGTGTCGCGATAGCTCAAAGTGTCGTGATACCTGGGAGTGTCGCGATACCTGGGAGCGTCGCGATACCTGGGAGCGTCGCGATACCTGGGAGCGTCGCGATACCTGGGAGCGTCGCGATACCTGGGAGTGTCGCGATACCTCGAGGTGTCGCGATAGGTCAGGATATGGTGAATTTTTCTGTTCTGTCTAGTGATCCTAAGAGCTCTAGGGCTGCGCAGTGTCGTGGTGTACTTAGAATCTTGATTGGGGCAACTTTTCGGTGTGTCGCGATAGCTCGAGCTCGACGCCTCAGAGTTTGCGTAGACAGAATCCGTACCTGTTGAGCTTGCTGGAGATGATGATGAAGCTGAAACATGCAAGAAACATGCAAAAACACACACAAACAAGAACACAAACTCGCTCTCTTTCAAACTGGCACAAGGCAAATGAAGGAAATGATTTGGAAGTGGGAATATAAGGTGGAGAAGGAGATGAGGATGGAGATGAAGATGGAGATGGAGATGGAAAAAAATCAGAAATTTACCTACTACTTACCATTCCAACGCGTCCTCTCTACATCTTACCATCACACGCTCGTCCTCAAAGCTCGAATCCCTGGCAACCGCGCCAAAATTTGGTGTAGCTTAGTGATGAGTAGCACCTCCTTTAATGTCAAGCAGGGAAGACATGAGGATGGTATGAAGACCTCGAGCAAGTGAAGGCACAAATGTGTGAGTTAGAAGCACACAAACATGCACACACATACACACACACGCGCACACACGTCAAGAACAAAGAGAGTAAGACAATGGAATCAGGTCTATTATGACCAAGTTCTCATACAAGCTCACAACTACAAGAAGCCACCTCAAAAATGAGCTCTCTAGCTCTATTTATAGTTTTTGACTAGCTTTGGCCCTGTCCAGACCTAGTGTCCGGCCTAGTTAAAAATTAGGTTCCAGGGCTTATTCGAGGGCTCAAACAAGATCTAAAAAATATGAAATTTGGCAGTCAACTACTTCTAAGGCTCCTCAAGCTCGAGGACTCCTCGGTTTGTACAAAATCGAGGTACAAAAAGGTGAAATTTTTAGTGATGAGAATCACTTTTAAAATGATGTAAGGTTTGGAAAAATTTAATGGGTTGCCTTAGTGCTAGATCTGCATGTATGTCGTACTTGCTTCTCCCCATATGATGCCAACGCTTACCTTCAAGAATAGTTGGAGGGTGAGCATATGAATGAAGGAGATTCTAAGGAAAATGTTTTGACAACGATCAAAGATTTGAAAGAGTAGTTAATTTTTGCTGATTAAGTTTTATTTGTGAGTTCAGTTGTGTAGATTGTTCTTCAATATCTTCTAAATTCATATAAAATTTTTGCTTCTCCTCTTTGTTTGATGATGAAAGGCACTCCAAATGCCTTAACCTTTGATGAGTTTGTCTTTGTTTTGCTACATGAAAATTATTCTAGGCAAAACAAATTAATTATGCATGTTGCAAATCAAGCTTTCTTAGCTAGTGAGAAGAGCAAAGAAAATGGATCTCATCTACTAGTAAACAAAAATTTTCTAATGTTGCACAATCAATGAAGGAAGAAAAAGATGACAAGAAAACAAAAAAGCAAAAATAGTTTTGCAAGAACATAAGGCAAATGATCATGTCATAAAGAGTTGTCCTCAACTAGTTACAAAAGATTCAAAGAAGTAAGAGGATGGAATGGTTGTTGCAGAAATTTATACACCCTCTCCTTCTCTTTTTAAAGGTGGAAGATAAAGTTCTAGTCCAAATGAGGCAATTTCTTAGACTTTAAATGCTCCAAATGATGATATAGATGATCCTATTTTTTATGCAAATTTAATGATGCACTTGTGGATGAGAGGGCTAACATAGAAGAGACAAAGGGTACAAACTTTGAGAGATAGCAAATTAGATGCACCTTTTTCATATCATACTTGTTTAGGATCTCATAGTGCTTCCTTTAAATTAGATTGTTATGCAATGGATGCCTCTTATCTTTATGATGAGAATAAGCCTTTTTTTTGGTAAAGCACAAAATTCAAAAAATTAGATGGCTACTATTCAATAAAAGTATGATGCTATTATGAATAATGGCACTTGTTCTTTCTATCATTTGCCTCCAAGAAAAAAATCCATTGGCACTAAATGGGCATTTAAGCATGATGGAACATTTAATAGTTATCAGGCTAGATTTGTTGCCAAAGGTTATGTTCAAGAGAGAGGCATTGATTTTGATCATTCCTTTGCTTGCACATGCAAAATGATTGTTCATGGTGTTTGTGCAGTTTCTTCATCATGGCTGGAATGTACACTAATTGGACTTTAAACTATATTTTTTAATGGAGATTTACATTAATAAGTGTACGTATTTTAGCCTTGTGGTTTTGTACAAAAAGGGCATGAAGACAAAGTGTGTATGTTGAAAAAGGTCTTACATGATTTGAAGCAAGCACCATGTGCTTGGTATGAGATCTTGTTGCTGGCCGATCCTAATGAGAAGCAGATTTCTAAATCTAAGGCTGATTTGCATGCCTTTTTTGAGATGTTAGATGGGACATTAGCATGATTACTTGGGCATCCAAATTATGCAAGTTGATAGCTTTATGTAAACAAAAACATTGAGAAATTATTGTAGAATTTTGGCCTTGAAGATTGCAAACCTATTGCTACTCCCATGGAAATAGGTTCACGGTTGAGTTTCATGACGTTGATTTACTTATGCATGACTTGGCCTGATACTCAGTTTTCTATCTCTCAAATGAGCACATTCATGAATTTCTCATATCAAGCATTCGCAAGTGGTTAAGCACATCTTTTCTACTTGAGTGTTACTCGACTACTTGGATTGTTTTATCCCAAGGCATTACCATCACATTACATGATTTTTTTGAATGAGAATAGGAAACTTTCATAATGACTGTTGAATGTGTGGCTCAAACACCATTTTTTTGATTTGGGTGTTGGTTAGTCTTTTGCCACCACCATCTTTAGTGAGACTTAGATCACCTTGGCAATTGCAAGGAACCCTATGTTCCATGCTCATGAAAAGCACATTGAGGTGCACTATTATTATGTTAAGAAGAGACTCCCTACTAGAGAGATCAATTTGGCTTATGTGCCTCACACAAGATAATGTTGTAGAACTTTTTACAAAGTCTCTACTTGGGGATGATCTTGAAGCTTCTCAAATGGCTTTGGGCTTACTTCCTTTTGTGGATTCATTTCTTTTAATATAGCTTGGGACTTCCATATACTTGAGTGCCAAATCCTTGTTCACTACATCACTCTTAGGAGGGATTTGTTGATATATTTTGGTAGTGATATGCGTGGACACACTTAGGACCATCTAGATATTTTTTTCCCTCTTCAATAGGTTTTTTTATATGCCCATAACCCTAATGGGTAACCTATCTTTGTACATTCAATATGTAATACATTCGTTATTTTTTTGTGCTCCAAGCTTCTTTTTTTCCATTAATGTGCTCTTTGTGTGATTTTGCATACATAAAACTTCAACATCTAAAAGAAAATGCTATCGTATGTATAATCTATAGAATAAACACATTTTGGTTAGTTGTGATGTTGTTTTTGTGGAACATGCAATTTAGCCCTTACTTTCATCTACCAAGAGACATCAGTTAGCTCAAAGGATGTAATGACACTTTATTTCCTCTATTTACAAGTGGACAATCAAGCAATAGTCCTACTCAGGTAATTTCTTAGCCTTTATAGTTTTCAAATGATGCTATAGATCATTTTATTTCTGATGTAGATCTACATGGCCACGTATTGATGAGATTCCTATCATAGAAGAGGCAAAAACTATGCCTTAATGGCTAGTTTAGACTTTGGAAGATAGCAAATTAGATGCAACTTTATCATATCATACTTGTTGAGGCTTTCCTAATGTTTACTTTTCATCAATTTTTTATACAATTATTGTCTCTAGTTTTGGTGATGAGAATGAGTCTGTTTCTTTTGATGAAGCACAAAATTCAAAAAATTGGATGGTTGTTAAGTTATTAGAATATGATGCTATTATGAAGAATGGTTCTTGGTATTTATGTGATTTTTCCTCTAGCCAAAAAGGCCATTGGCACAAAATGGGTACGTAGAATGTAAGTATGATGGAACAATTGATAGATATAAGGCTAGGCTTGTTGCCAAAGGTTATGCTCAAGAGAAGCACATTGATTTTGATGACCATATGCAGAATGACTATTGTTTGTAGCATCTATGCACTTGCAACTCATCATGGTTAGAATGTACATTAGTTGCACATTAAAAGTACATTTTTGAATAGTGATTTACATGAAGATGTATTTAAGGCCCATGGTTTTGTGTAGAAAGGGCATGAAAACAAAGTGTGTGGGTCAAAAAAGGCATTGTATGGGTTGAAGCAAGCACCACATGCTTGGTATGAAAAGATGCTTACTTCCTAGCACATGGATTTTACAATAGTCCAATTGAAAGCACCTTATATGTTAGGCATGTAGGTTGCAAAATGCATTGTATGGATTGTAGTGTATAGTTTGAAAAATGTATTTTATGGATTCAAGTGTGTATTTTGGAAAAGGAATTGTATGGATTGAAGCAAGCACCACGTGCTGGGTATGAAAAGATACATACCTACTATTGGAAGTGGGGTGGGCCTCAATAACAATTAGTCACAAGTTTATAGGATCTTTTTGTTGAGAATATGAGAGTGCATCTCCCTCTCATATATTGGAGTCACTCTATTTCTATTCCATTTCCATTTTATATTATATCCTTTGTATTTGGGTACCTTGCCATTTGCTTCTACCATTGTATGCATTCTCCTTTGAGGGGAATTATCCCACGAGATGTACTTTGGAGAGCCCCTCCCAAATCTATATAAGGAGGGCCTCTCCCGCCATTTGTACTTGGTTAGAAGCTTGAGGATCCTACTCCATGCTCTTGGCAAGATCATTTCTAATCCATGTGAGTTTATCCATTTCTTCTTCTACTCACTTTGAGTCTCTCACAGTATTTCTTTTGTGAGTACACTCTTCTTTTCATTTTTCTTCTGTGATGTACTCTCTACATGGTATTAGAGTGCTAAGTGGAGGTCTTCGTGGTGCATTTGGTAGTGATTTTTGGTGGTGGTGGTGCTTGAGTTTGGTGGTGTTTCTCTCCACGCATTTGGAGAAGCTTTTGCCATCATTTTACACTCTTTTGGGCCTCATTTTTCCCATTTTCCCACCCTCCCACCCTCTTCTACATCATATTCCCTCCCTCCAACCTTTGCTTTTGGCATTCTTAGTTGATTTATGTTGAGTTTTGTGGTCAATGCTGAAGAGTTGACTTTGGATCTCGTATTTTAAAGAGTTCATAAACACTTTCAAAGTTAATAATGTTTTTTACCATTTTGTAGTGTGAATACACACTTGTTTCTTGCACATACTTGTTTTTGGATTGTTTGCCCATTTTAAAAGTGTTCCTAAGCACTTTCTTGTGAGGTTCCATTTTGTAAGAGTTAGTCAGCCATCTGTTTCATAATAGTAGTGGAGCTATACCACTTGGAGGCTATGGGTTTCTAGATAGAGACTTCCTTCTTGGTGCTCATGTTTTTGCTGCTACATTCTTGGTGGACCTTTCTCTCATACCCTAGCAGCCTCCATACTCTACAAAATGGCGCTGCAAAGGGGGTGTTGAGAATATGAGAGTGCATCTCCCTTTTGTATCTTTGAATCACTCTATTTCTATCCCATTTCCTTTTTATATTATATCCTTTGTATTTGGGTACCTTGCCATTTGCTTCTACCATTGTATGCATTCTCCTTTGAGGGTGGAACTCTCTAATATAAAAAAATAAAAGCATTCACACGTCAAACAAAATCTTTTGTTAAAAATAGCAATCAAAATTGGCACTGCTTTTTTAATGCTTTTCAAATAAAAAATCTCCACCAAGATATTGTTCTATGCTTCCATTGGTAGGGATTGAACCCTCCTGGGTAGTTTGAGATGTTTTGGTCTTATCCGCTTTATGCACGTGGTGTAGTTTGAGATGTTTTGGTCTTATCCGCTTTATGCACGTGGTTTCCTTCTAGGGGAAGCTATAAGAGCACATCTTATGGTTACACTGTTGGACTATTAGGACATGGTTTCCAACAACCCCCCCTTCAATGTCATAACCAACAACCCCCCTTCAATGTCATAATGGTACAAGGTTTAAGAACCTCAAAAACTTTTGATATCTGCAAATATATCTCTTGACTGATTTCCACTGAATCTTGAGCTAGCTATGCATGAACTTGGATACTTGAGAAACTACAAACCGAATGTCAAAATGTGTATTACATAGATATATAAAGCAACCAACTGCTTGACTATATAATGTAATATCAAATGGTTCTAAATTTTCTTCCGATTGTAATGATACATTGACATTCATAGGTGTGTGCATAAACTTGGAATTTATTATCTCAAAACTTTCCAATAATTTTCAAATGTCTTTCTGCTATGTCATGTAGATACACTCATCTATATACCTAAACTCAATCCCAAGATAATAATGTAAAATACCTAAGTCATTTAAATCAAATCTATGATTAAGTTATCCTTTAAACAACTAAAGATCAGAAACTTTGGGACTTGTGATAATCGTATCACTTTATAGTATATCTTAAATACTAGCTGGTTCATTCTCGACTGAAGTAAGAGCTAAAATGTTATGAATCTCAAAATGTTCTGCATAATTTACCTGGTTCATTTGTTGTCTTCTTGTTTGAATTATGGTTCTTCTAGTTTATTCCTTTATACCATTGTCCTTCCGGATTTGATATAACCACTTTGATGTATTCTTGAAAAGTGGGAAAATCCTTTTTGGTTCTTCAATATCTATTTCTTCTAGAACTCTAGAACCTTCTCCAACTTTATAAGTTGGAATTTCAAGACGTACTGATGATGGACTAGGTAGGTAATGAAATTCTCTCTTCATCTGCATCTCTTAGGGTTTGAAAAGGTTCATCACCCCCCTATATGGTTGAATATAAGAATCCAAATTCTTTCTAAAAAATGCATAGTCGCCTACTTTTATGAATTTTGGAATCTCTTACTTCTTATCATAAACCTAACTTTCTGCTATATATGCATTGCATGAGAGTAGGATATCACCTTTATCTCAAACATAGAATCTGTATCCTTTACTTTCAATTACATAACCAATAAAGACAGCTTTAATGGATTTTACATCAAGCTTACCACAATCCTTCTTCTCAATGTAAACATAAACTAGGGAACCAAAAACTTTAAAGTACCTCACATTGAACTTCTTCCTATAATAAACTTCATAAGGTGTGATCACCTTTAAAGATTTCATGGAAGACCTATTCAGAATGTGATCATCTGTATGTGCTACATCAAACCAAAACTTGGGAGAAAGTTTTCTAGATGACATCATACTACACATCATCTCAACAAGTATCCTATTTTTTCTCTCTGCAACACCATTTTGTTCTGGAGTGTAAGAAATAGTGAGTTGATGAGATATACCTTTTTCTTCAAGAAAAGATTTAAAGTCTTTTGACATGTACTCTTTTCCTCACTACAAGGAATATGGGTGCATAGCGACAGTTAAGGCGACACAATTTCATCGCTATAAAATTGCAAAAAGCATCACAAGAAGCATCGAGCGAGGACCGTCAGTTACACGACGAGAAAAAGTTGTTTTTATCGATGTGTGGTGCGATGCTCGCAATGAGCGTCGCTAAAGCGATGATTTAAAAAAGCATTGCATAAGCGACGGTAAATAGCATCTCTTCTGCGATGCCAATTGTAGTGCTTTTTATGATGCTTTACCATCGCTTACATGATGGCTTTTTTATGAAAAAAATTAAAATGTTGGAGGCTCTTCGATCAACATCTTCACGCATTTGATCAAAGAGCTCTCCAATGTTTGCAATTGCACTACACTTATGAGCTAAAACAATCGCTTGCAGAATTGTTGTTTTGTCTAATCTCTATCTTATTGTCTCTCTTTGTCTTTGTTCCTCTCTTTCTACCTCTTTCTCTCTTTGAATTATCACTCTCTCTCTCTCTCCTTATTGCAGGTTATTCAAGAAGCTAACCAAGAAAAAAATATGGCTAACTATTGTAAGTACAATTTCCATTGTTTGTATATCATTTGAATTGTATTATTTTCATTACTTAGCATACTCACACTTATTGATATGCACATATACACTTATACATGATGAAGATGCACGTTGACACATATACATATATACACATGCACATACACACACATACATGTGCACATACACTTACACATACACATGCATATGCACAAGAATTTCTACAACCACATAAAAAGACTTACATGCATGCATTAGTGCATATACATATATACACATACACACATTAACATATACTTAAATACATGTATATGCATATCTACATGCATGCACATTGACATGCATGCACATGGATGCAAATGGAAATGCATCCACATGCACATGCATGTTTCATACATATACACATGCATATACATACACTTGTATATGTTTATACACATACACATACATATGCACATATGTATATATACACACACATACACATATATACACATATATATGCACATACATACACACACATATACACATACACACACATGCACATACACACACATGCACATACATACATATACACATATACATGCACATACACACATAAACACATACACTTACACATATACATGCACATCCATATACACACACATACACATGCACATACACATATACACTTACACATGCACATGCACATACATACATATACACACACATGCACATGCACATATAACTTACACATGCACATGCACATACATGCATATACACATATACATATGTACATACATTCATATACACACACATATTACACACATATACATGCACATACATACACACATATGAATGAATTATATAATTAAAGTACTAAAATGCATGCTTAATATAAACAATAATAGCAATCAATAGAACAAAACTTTGCATTACTTAATACCATACACATTCAAAACATAACTGAAATGAACTATATATATATATATATATATATATATATATATATATATATATATATATATATATATATATATATATATATATATATATATATATATATATATATATATATATATGTATGTATGTATGTAAATACATATCCAATGTCATAATCAAGAATCCTAATCATAATCATCATGATCATCATCATCGTCAGCAGCATCATGATCATCCTCATCCTCATCCTCATCCTCATCATCATGATCACCCTGTGACGATCGAGGTCGTCCCTCTTGTGTCTGTCTCTCCACCTCATCCATATCTGCCTCTCCATAATACTCCTGTATTACATATAACAAACATAAATAAGTAAAACAATTGAAACATCCATAAAAATAAAATAATTATATCAAATTTAATAATATTCACAAAGGCATCTAGATAATCTTGCATATACTCGCTCAAACGTCGATATCCAAAATGTGTAGCATACTCGATCTCATGTTTTGTGGGATATCGGCCATAATCCTTTCGCTGCATTGAAACAAATAAAAAAGATTAGTTTATTGCATTTTAACTCAAATAAAAAATATACTCACAATAACACATATACTTACAAATGTAGCTATAAAACCATGATGGCCCATTTGGCCTAGGTGCGACATGTGGCCAGAATCAACTCTCTTCTTTGCAATAGCCTATTTATTTAAAGAAAAAAGAAATACATAAATTAAATGTAAAAAATTACTAAAATATATGAAAATTATAAATATAAAATATTAATTTGTATACCTTCTACTGAGGAAATGACTCTTGAAGACATTGTTGTCTACAAAAAAACTGCCATGTCTCAGGTGGTATGTTAGGTCACCTCTTATTTTTTTCCACCATACAATATGTCCTGTTAATTTAATCTCAAACAAAAAAAAAGAATCAGAATACATACACATATATACACACATATACACATACACATACCCACATAGACATATACATGCAAACATATACACATACATATATTCATACATATACACATATACATACATCTAACATAAACACACATATACATATCCACATATATACGTACACACATACACATGCATGCATATACACTCATTCATACAAAACACATGCATTTATCCCACAATAAGGTGTATTTGTGGAATATGCGTGTATGTGTAAATGTGCATATGTGTGTATGTGTAAATATATAAGTGTGAATGTTTATGTGTATAAATAATCAAATTATTAATATAAAATACTATTATTTGTAGATTTCGATCAATCAGATGGAACTCCACCACCATCTCCTAATCGTGCAAGGACTATATATTGTAAGTATATCAAACTTTCAATTTTAAATGTATTTGATAGATACATAACTGATATATTTTTTTGTTTCTTGTTATAATCAGATTCTGATCAATCAGAGGGCACTCCACCACCTCCTACCCATGCAATGACTTCACATGTGTCCTTCGATAGGAATTATGATGAATTTTACAATCAAGAGCATTTTATATGTTGGTGTAACTCTTGTTATGGAACATATCGAAGACCACGATTGGAATGTATTGAACATGAGGCAGAGTATGGTACTTTTGAGTGTGCACCATCACCTGGTCAACATGATAATGCTTGGGTATGTATTTTTTCTATAAGTTAATGTCATTTTTTTATTTAAAAACTATATACAAAATCATATTATTGTTGATATACAGGAATACTTGCTCGATGATGATGATGATGATGATGATGATGATAATTTTTCTCATAATGGTAATATACCTCATACACATCATGGACTTGATGTTCATCAATTACAAGCAGAGGTTTCTAGAAATCCTCTACCTCGGTTTAGAGACTAAAATGGTTGGAGATTATCCATTGTCAGCTCGTGATGGTTCTCAAGTACAAACATATGATAGAAGAAGATATGAAGGATGGAATAGAGGACCACTTCCTTTATATGGAGAGGTTTTCAACTTTTGGGGTACTCGCTATATGATTGCTCCATCCACTATTACTAATGTTGGTCGTGGTCTCTTTATTGTAGAGGATTTGTATGTGCCTTCGAACTCTGAAGTCACTCTTATGTCATTTTGTGGTCCTATATATATGGATGGGGAGATCTATATTCAAAAGAATATAAAGTAAAAGATTTGTGTGACAATGATGAAGATGATGGCATGGCGGATTTTATTAAGGATTGGTATCAAAATGACAGTGAGAGCATTGATATTTCTAAAAATGAGAAATATCTTAGAGAGGAATGTCTAAAGCATGTATACGAAGGAAGTCGTTTGACACGACTAAGTGCGAGCTTACTTATTCTCAATCTTGAAAATCGTTTTGGATGGAGTAATGTATCTGTTTCAACACTACTAAGGTATAATTTTTAATTTTCTATCTATTTATATATATACATGCATACATATATACATATAAATACATACTACATACATAGACATATATATATATATATATATATATATATATATATATATATATATATATATATATATATATATATATATATATATATATATATATATATATATATATATATATATATATGAATGCATACACACATATAAACATACACACACATATGAACACATACACATGTTATGAGAGGAAGGTCAAATTGTACATACCTGTATCGAGTGAAGATATTTTTTCCATCTCGCCTTTGAAATTGTCCACCAAGTCTTTAGAATCTTTTTGACACATCTGATTCTCCTATTCTAGTCAACCTCATACGTGCGCTGCTAACTCTTTTATGAACTTTGCATACAAATATTAAGTATCAGTTAGCTATGGAGGTATTAGGTCATTTGGAAAATGGGAGAATCAAATCTATTTGGAAGATTTTGAATGATGGAAGAATAATTTAAAGGATGGGTAGAAAGAAAGCATCCATTCAATGCAAGTTCTTGTTTTTACCTTAGCTATGGTAAGAACAAGAACTTTCATTGAATGGACGCTTTGTGTTTTCTCATCCTTTAAAACTATTCATCCATCTTTCAAAATCTTCCAAATAGATTTGATTCTCCTATTTTTCAAACTACCTAACACCTCCATAGCTAACTAATACTTTATATTTGTAAACAAATATGTAAGATTTAGTTAGCAAGGCAAGTAATTGATTGACTATAAAATGGGGGATAGTCAAACAATTGAGTGGTCTAGATATCTATATGAAATTCTGCATATATAGACATACACATAATTATACATGAATGCATACACACATATAAACATACACACACATACACATGTTATGAGAGTAAGGTCAAATTATACATATCTGGATCGAATGAAGATGTTTCGTCCATCTAGCCTTTAGAATTTTCCACCCAACCTTTAGAATCTTCTTGACACATCTGTTCTCCTATTCTAGTCGACCTAATACCTGCGCTGCTAACTCTTTTATGAACTTTGCATACAAATATTAAGTATGAGTTAGCTATGGAGGTATTAAGTTGTTTGAAAAATAGGAGAAGTAGATTTACCTCGAAGAATTTGAAGGATGAAAGAATAATTTTAAAGGATGGGTGGACACAAAGTGTTCATTCAGTGCAGATTTTTTTTTTCCTTAGCTACAGTAAGAACAAGAACTTGCATTGAATGAACACTTCATGTCTGCCCATACTTGAGAATTATTCATCCATTTTCCAAAATTATCGAGAGAAATTTGCTTGTCTTATTTTCAAACAACCTAATACCTCCATAGTTAGCTGATACTTAATCCTTGTAAACAAATATGTAATTCTTAGTTAGCAAGGTAGGTAATAGATTGACTATAAAATGGGAGACAGCCAAACGATTCAGTGGTCTAGATATGAAAATCTATAAATCACAATATACAAAAAAAAAAATTTAAAAACGAAATCAAAATATACACAGCTACACATGCATACATACATATACATACATACATATACATACATATATACACATTCATACATACATACACATATATACACACATACACATACATATATGCATACGTATATATACATACATGTACACCTATAAAACACATATACACACATGCATACATATACACATATGCATATGTATACACATGCACATGCATATACACATAAGCATACACCTATATAAAATTATATGCATATATATGTATATTTATTTATTTATTTTTATTAATATGTCTTCTTTTGATGAACTTACAGGTTATTATGTGAAAAGTTTTTACCAAGTCAGAATATTCTTCCTACCTCACATGATGAAATGAAGAAGATAATCAACAATCTTGGTATAGATTATCAATGTATATATGCACGTCCTAATGATTGTATTTTATATAGAGGTGAACATGTAGACTCTTTGACATGTCCCAAATGTCAATCTCCTCGATATAAGGATGAAGATGGTAAAATCCCAAAAAAGGTATTGAGACATTTTCCATTGGCCGCACGGATTAGACATATGTTTCAAAGCCTAGAATTATCAAAGCTTTTGACATGGGGACATGATCATAAAAGTACTGATGGAATAATCAGAATTCCTCATGATAGTGTTGCTTTTCAGCATATTGATTCTACATGGCCTGAATTTGCACAAAATCCACAGAATCTAAAGTTAGGAGTTGCATTAGATGGGGTTAATCCATTCTCCATGAAATCCACTAAATGGTCAACATGTCTAGTGGTAGTCATAAACTACAATCTTCCACAATATCTTAGCATTAAAAAGGAACATTTAATGCTTTCACTTTTAATCCCAAGAAGAATACAGGTTAAAGATATGAATATATATCTTGCTCCTCTCATTGACGATCTCCAAGAGTTATGGAGAGGTATTAATGTCATTGATGTATTGAAAAGCATCAATGAAAGACATATTACGGTTCGTGGTATTTTGGCTTGGACTATTCACGATTTTCCAGGATATTGTGTTTGTTCAGGTATTGATGTAATTTTTTAATTCAATATGCATACAAATAAATGTGATCCAATCTAATTATATTTTTATCACTTTCATGATGGAGGAATATCTACTAGTTATAAAGCTTTTCCATATTGTGGTGATTGGTTGAGATCAATCTATAGTAAGAATCTCAACAAAAATATTTATCTTCGACATTGACGATTCTTGCCTGATGATCATCCATTAAGATTTAAAAGAGAAGCGATACATTTCAATGGAAAGCTTGAAACAAGTCAGTGTCCAAAACCTATGACACTTATGGATTGCTATAAAAAATGGACAAATGGACCTCTGATAGATCCAGAATCAAAAATTGTTGGTGATGATGAAGATAATGAGTATGTGAAGAGAGGTAAAGGAAAATGGGCACTCGCAGAGAAGATATCAATATGGTATTCTTTGGAGTTTTGGAAAGCTTTGAAAGTATGTCATCTTCTTGATGCTATGCATATATTCAAGAATATTGGTTATTCACTATGGCAGCATCTTCTTGGACTAAAAGATACCATCGCATCAAGGAATGATTTGAAAGATCAAAACTCAAAACCAAAGTTATGGCTAGTTTTTTATAGACATTGACAAGAAATGACTTATGCACTTGCTCCTTGGGTACTTACAACAAAAGAGATACATACTATCAACAATAAGATTCAATTGATTCGGACTCCTATAGAATATGGGGCATTTTTCCAAAACATGTTTACTATGGATGATACGACCTTATCGGGGTTAAAGACCCATGACTAGCATAACGTTTTGAAACATATTTGACCTTCCGTTATCCATGGATGTACAATGAAAGGAGTACGAGATGTGATCTATCATCTTGGATCGCTTATAAGGTAATTATGATACTTTTATATTTAATATGTATGAATATTTGATATCTTTTATTTTTGAATTAACATCTTTATGATTTTTTTAATGATATGTATAGGTGGATTACATCAAAAGAGATTGACAAGAACTGGATCCCACAAAAAAAATGTGAATGCAAAGAGCTACTATCTTTGATGGAGTACGCGCTTCCTACTTCATTTTTTGATATTCAAGTTCATTTATTAGTCCATCTTGTAGATGAAATAGAGATCCCACGTGTTGTCAACACTCGATGGATGTTTTGGGTCAAGCAATTTATGGGAATATTAAAAAGTTATGTGTGACAAAGAGCGAAACTAGAAGGATTCCATGGCAAAAGGTTGGATGCTTGAAGAGTGCATGTATTATGTTAGTGAGTACCTTGAAAGAGTTCATGAAGAATCTCCACATGCGTGGACCAATGATTCTTCTTCAAAAATAACAGATGAGGTATTATCAGGTAAGGGACACTACAACATATGAGGGGCATACAGACGTTGCCCATACCGACGGTCACCCCTCGGTGTCGGTATGACCGTTGAAAATGCTTGAAAAACCATGGATGCAATACCGACGGTCATTTAATCGTCGGTATATATGGCATTGGTATGAGCGCCGGTATACGCGTCGGTACTTTACTGTAGGCTACCGACGCTTATACCGACACTTGTACCGACGCTCATACCGACGCTTATACCGAGGCAACTTTTCATCGGGCCCGAGAACAAAAATTCGACATCTGCTTGCATTTTGAACCAAATTTTGCTATTGCCGAGTTTGCGCGCGCGAACTACATTCCGAACCTATTGTGTACACACATCTCTCTCTTTCTCTCTCTTTCTCTCTCTCTCTCTCTCTCTCTCTCTCTCTCTCTCTCTCTCTCTCTCTCTCTCTCTCTCTCTCTCTCTCTCTCTCTCTCTCTCTCTTTCTCTACATCTCTGTTTCTCTAGATCTGAAATTTTGATAAGAATTGCACATACTGTAGCACCCTTTCTCTTTCTTTGTGTTTTCCTTTTCTAATTTCTCTTCTCTTTTGTTTTGCAGGAGCTTTTTGGCATCAAATCTTTGGAATTTGACAAAGGGCAACATTAAGTGGACCTTGATGACAACGCTCCAAACAATTACATCGATGTAAGTGATTCTTTTGTTTTCGATTGATATAGAGTGAGATAGAGAGAGAGAGAGATGAAAGAAAGAGAGAGATCTAGAGAAACATAAAGAGAGAGAGAGAAAGAGAAAGAGAGAGAGATGAAAGAGAAAGATAGAGAGAGAGTGAAAGAGAGAGAGAGAGAGAGATGAAATAGAAAGAGAATGAGATAGAGAGAGAGATGCATACATACATACACACACATATGCATACACATACTCACATACATATTACATACACACATGCATATTACATATACACTCACATACATATTACATACACACATGCATATACATACATATACATATTACATACTCACATGCATACACACATATACATACATACATGCATATTACATACAAACATGCATATTACATACACACATGCATATTAGATACACACATGCATATACATACACACACATATTCATTCTCATACTCACATACATACATACATGTATACACACATATACATACACACGTGTACACACACACATGTATACATACACACATGCATATGCATACATACATACACACATATTTGCATGTACACACACACATACATACATACACACATGCATATTACATACACACTCACATATGTATACACACACATATGTGCATACACACATGCATATGCATACATACATACACACACACATATGCATGTACACACACACATACATACATACACACATGCATATTACATACACACACACATATGTATACACACTCACATATATAAACACACACATGCATACATGCACATACACATACACACACATCACATATACATACACACATACACACATATACATGTTTTAGGGTTAGGGTTTTAGGCTTAGGGTTTATGATTTTCTCTTTTCTTTTGTTTTTCAGGAGATTTTTGGCATCAGTTCTTTGGAATTCGAGGAAGGAAAACATTAGGTGGACTTTGACGACAATGCTCCAAACAATTACATCGATGTAAGTGATTAGTTTTGTTTTCGATTGATATAGAGTGAGATAGAGAGAGAGAGAGATGAAAGAAAGAGAGAGATACATACGCACATATTTGCATGTACACACACATACATGCATACACACATGCATATTACATACACACACACATATAAATACACACTCACATATGTATACACACACATATGTGCATACACATGCATATGCATACATACATACACACACATATGCATGTACACACACACATACATACATACACACATGCATATTACATACACACTCACATATGTATACACACACATATGTGCATACACACATGCATATGCATACATACATACACACACATATGCATGTACACACACACATACATACATACACACACATATTAATACACACTCACACATATTAATACACACACATGCATACATGCATACATGCACATACACATACACACACATCACATATACATACATACACACATACACACATATACATGTTTTAGGGTTAGGGTTTTAGGATTAGGGTTTTAGGATTAGGGTTTTTGAATTTCTCTTTTCTTTTGTTTTGCAAGAGATTTTTGGCATTGATTCTTTGGAATTTGACAAAAGATGATGTCAATTGGGCTTTGATGAGAGTGCTCAAAGGAATTACATCAATGTAAGTGATTGTTTTGTTATTTATTATAAATAGAGATTGAGAGAGAGAGAGAGAATAAGAGAGAGAGAGAGAGAAAGAGGGAGACAGAGAGATGAAAGAGAGAGAGAGAGAGACAGAGAGAGAGAGAGAGATATAGATAGAGAGAAAGAGAGAGACATAGAGATACATACATACAGATGCATACATATTACATACACATATGCATATGCAAAGAGAGAGACATAGAGATACATACACACAGATGCATACATATTACATACACATATGCATATGCATACATACACACACACATATACATGCACACACGTTTACACACACATGCATACATGCACATACACATACACACACATCACATATACATCCACACAAACACACATATACATGTTTTAGGGTTAGGGTTTTAGGATTAGGGTTTTTACTTTTACACATATACACACATAATACATACACACATGCACACATATACACATGCATACACACATACACATACACATACACATACACATACACATACACATACACATACACATACACATACGCATACACATACACATACACATACACATACACATACATACATACATACACACACATGCATACATACATACAGACACACATACATACATACATACACACACACATAGAGAGAGAGAGAGTCACACACACACATGCATACATACACACACGTGACATATACATACACACATATGCATGTTTTAGGGTTAGGGTTAGGGTTTTTGACTTTTACATATATAAACACATGCATACACACATATACACATATGAACACATAATACATATGCACATACACATATATATACACGTGCATACACACATACACACATACACACACACATACATTAATAGGCACACACACACACATATATATACACGTGCATACACACATACACACACACATGCATACACACATACACATATGTGACATATACATACACACATATGCATGTTTTAGGGTTAGGGTTTTTGGATTTTACATATATACACACATGCATGCGCACATATACACATATAAACACATAATACATATACACATACACATATATATACACATGCATACACACATATACATGTTTTAGGTCTAGGTCTTCAGAATTAGGGTTTTAGGATTTTTACATAGATACACATATGCATACACACACATACACATATATATATTCACCTACACATATGTATACACAAGCATACACACATACACCTGTTTTAGGTTTAGGTCTTTAGGATTAGGGTTTTATGGTTTTTACACATGCAGATAAATATTTACACATATAGAAATATACACACATAATATATGTACACATACACATGTATATACATAGGCAGACACACATATACATATGTTCTAGTTGTTTATAAATATCATGTCTATGTGTCCCATTTCTTTGTACATGATTCATGATTCATTTTGCTCATGTCTTTTGTATTTGACAGTATGTTTTACTTTATCAAATCATTTTTTGTTGCCTATCATACATGTCACATGTATTTGGGTTTTTCTTGGGCAGAGTGGATTGTCTTTTGCTACACAACAGCATGGGAATGGTGCTGTAGCAAGAGACAACACACTCTGCCAAAAAAATTTTGCAAATATGGTCGTCAGTATAGGCGACGGTATAAGCGTCGGTATCCCCAGGCACATACCGATGCTTATACCGACTATTTTGCCCAGGGGCATACCATGGCTTATACCGTCGCTTATACCGTTGCTTATACCGACGCATATACTGACGCTTATATCGACGCTTTGGTTCCGACGCCTACACCGACCCTTACACCGACATCGCGGCAAAATTGTGCCCGTTCATTTTCCTCGGTAGAAGCCTTGGTATACGCTCGATATGTTGTAGTGGGAGTTCCATTTTTATTTACATTTCAAGAAAAAATGATGTTTCTACTTTTGTAGCATATAATAGCAAATGCATGCAAGCATTCCTTAGCAACTTCAAAATGTCCAAAGTAAAAGACAAAGAAACAAAATATATAGACGTAATCTCGATAATAATGAGATTACAAATATATCTTCTTTCACGGATTGGTTATATAGTCATTTGCAACGTGCCAACGCAAATAATGAAGAAATCTCAGATGAGTAGAGAGAGTTAATGATAGGTTGTGAACGAAAGGTAGTTTTATTTTAATCATATTTTGTTTTTTCATATATGTATATTAGTTTCTATTTACTAATTTATTTTCTTTTGCAAGCTCAAATCTTCACTAATATGTGGGCTTTTGGACAGCATATTAGAATCAAAGCCATTGATTCTTTATGTAAAACAGAGGATTCTAGTATTGTTGCTTCTTTCAAGCAACTATCACGTGCTAGCTCAAAAGACAAGAACCTTATAGATGGTGAACTTGGTTACGTGGGAATTGTTGTTGGTATCTACAAAATATCATTTCGTACATTCAAACAAGTAGAAAAAAGTTTATATTTTTTATGATAGAGTTAGTTATTTTTTTAAGCACCTAATAATGGGTTTTTGTTTTTATATATTTTGATAGGTCATTTTGAAGGTTGACTGGTTTCGAGCCGAGTATAAAGGTAGTACTTCCACATTAAGAAAGGAATTATCTGGGTTTTGGGCAATTGATTCTTCCAAGATAATGCGATCTACTGAAGAACCATATATTCTTCCTAGACATATTGAACAAGCATTTTTTTTATAAAAACCAAGATGTCATTCATGTTCAACCTAGAGGTAGGTCATTGTTTGAACATTTTATTGTTAGAGAGATCAAAGAAAGTCCTCTTGATGATTCACCATCAGATACTGATACATCAACATCTGAAAGAGAAATTAGAATCATTATACATGATAATGATACTAATCTTTTTTATGAAGAGGATAGTACTCTACATGCTGATTCTACTGACAATGAAGAGGAATTACTAGAAATCGATATTAATCAGTCAATAGATGATGTGACTCATGAGAACACAGATTTGACAATAGAAGAAAGAAATGAAATTAATAAGGATAATGAATATGAGACTACATTGATGTCTTACAAAAATGATGGCAATAATGAAAACATATGAGCAAATTAGATAGTATATTCTACTCTAGTTATCGATCAATAACTTGAAGCTTCTAAATGGATATCAGATAATAGATTCTTCTTTATTCAACTAGAATATCAATGAATCCTACTAGAGAGATGAAATCATGTTCTTTTAAGTTAGAACATGAAGCTCGTGGGAATGCCTAATTATTTTATATATAGCTTTATCTTTGAGGAGAAAATTTTTGTCATGTATGTATGCATATGTGTGTGTATTCATGTGTATTATATGTATACATGTGTTAGTATGCATATATATGTGTTTCATGTATATGTATGTGTGTGCATGTGTGTGATATATGTATACATGTGTTAGTATGCATATGTGTATATATGCATATGCCTTGTGTAAAATATACATGTATTCATGTAATATATGCAAGTGTTTATAATTGTGTATGCATGTATAAGTATACATGTGTGCATGTCGGCATGTATATGTGATGTGTACATGTATATATGTATATGTGTCTATGTGTAAATGTGTACATGTAAGTATGTATGCATGTATATATATTTATGTGTGCATTTAGGCATGTATGTGTGATGCATAATGCATCTACTCCATTTTATATTTATGTATGTGTATCTACATGATGTGTATATATCTTTATATATATTATGATCCCCGTTGATTTGAGTAGCTATATATAGAAGCATAAGGTTGGGAGGAGAGACATCTCTCTAGTAGGACGTCGGAGGAATAGATGCAATGTGTACATATACTTCAATCATATGGGTAAAAGGCTGAATTGGAGTTTCTAAATTAGGGTTTTTAAAACCCTAATATCAAAATTAGTGTTTTCAAATTAGGAATTTTGAAATAGGATTTTTGAATTAGAATATTTATAATAGGGTTTTTGAATAGATATACATACATATATACACACACACACACACACACACACACACACATATATATATATATATATATATATATATATATATATATATATATATATATATATATATATATATATATATATATATATATATATATATATATATATATATATATATATATATATATATATATATATATATATGTGTGTGTGTGTGTGTGTGTGTGTGTGTGTGTGTGTGTGTGTGGTTATGTATTGATTATAATGAGATATATATACTGTAATTTATATATTTATAATATATATATATATATATATATATATATATATATATATATATATATATATATATATATATATATATATATATATATATATGCATGTGTGTGTGTATGTATGTGTATCTATATGTGTGTATGCATGTGTATGTGTATATATGCATGTAAATATGATTATGTGAGTCTATGTGTGTGTACATATGATTATGTATGTGTATGTGTATGAGTCTATGTGTGTATTAATTATATGTGTGTAATTGCATGCATGTGTATGTGTGTGTAAAAATGTGCATGTATGTGTGTGTATGTATAAATGTGCATGTATGTGTATATGTGTGTAAATGTGCATGTATGATGTATATGTGTGTATTTGTACCTCTAGTCTCACTCTTTTCTCTCTCTCTCTCTCTATCTCTCTCATATACATACATACATACATAAACACACATACTCATATCCACATATATATACATAAAACCAATGAGTATCGTGCATTATCGCGACGATGAGCCATAAGTGTCCGCATCTCTGATTTTAGACACCACTTATGCGACCATCCTTTCCCAAACTCTGTCTCAAGTGAACTAAGGACCTATTTTTTATCCCTCTCATCATGCTCACTACAAAAATTTTTAAAATCATGTAAATAAAGCATAAGATATTTATTTCAATTAATATGTAAAATTTATACTTACTTCCACTGTAAGTGGACAAGGCGCAAGTAAGAATCGTATAATGCTCGCATTCTTCTCTTGAACTCCAATCCATTCCCTATGTACACAATTTTCCCCTATGGCTCTATATCGCATTCTAGCCCTAAGGTGCCTATGCATGTCCTCATAGGCACCTGTGCTCTACTATCATGATCTGGAGGTGGTATAGGTGTCTTGAAAATAGATAGATAAAACTAAATAAAAATATGTGTTATAATATCATTAAAAAATTTTGTGAAACAAACAAAAAATACCTATGAGCAGATAGCTATCTTCTTGCATGTGGAGCCGCAGAAGAGCCCTCCTCTGATTGCTAGGTAAGCATCCGGATCGTACAATCAAGCTCATCGTCAGCCATCTCCGATTACTCATGCATGATGATCCCTAGAGTATCAGGCGGAACTCTTGCTCTCATAAGACTTTTTATGAGAGTGAGTTTTGCCTTTCTCTCTCTACTAGGATCCATAATACCTGTACATATAAAACAAAATGGGTTAGAAATCAATATATATACTTGTACATATGTATGTGTGTATATGTGTATGTAGGTGTATATGTGAGTGTGTGTATGCATGTAAGCATGTATGTATGCATATGCATGTGCATTATTTATGCAAATGTATGCATGTGTGTGTATGTGTGTGTGTATGTATGCATGTAAGTATGTATGTATGCATATGCATATGCATATGTATGCATGTATGTGTATATGTGTGTGTATGTGTCTCTATGTGTGTGTGTGCATATATATGTGTGTATGTCTCTATGTGTCTATCTATGCATATATGTGTGTGTATGTGTCCATGTGTGTGTGTATCAATGTGTGTGTGTGTGTCCATGTGTGTATATACGTGTGTATCTGTATATATGTGTCTATATGCATGTGTATGTATTTGTGTAAATGTGTGTGGATGTGTATGTGTGTGTGTAAGTGTGTATGTGTCTATGTGTGTATGTGTGTGTCTATGTGTGCATGTATGTGTGTATATGTATGTGTCTATGTATGCATGTATGTGTATGTGTGTGTATGTCTCTTTACATGTGTGTGTGTATGTGTGTGTATCTCTCCACACATGTGTGTGTGTGTGTCTATGTGTGTATATGTATGTGTGTGTATGTGTGTGTATGCATGTAAGCATGTATGTATGCATATGCATGTGCATTATGTATGCATGTGTGTCTATGTGTGTGTGTATGTCTCTCTATGTGTGTGTATGCATATGTATGCATGTATGTGTATGTGTGTCTGTGTCTCTCTATGTGTGTGTGTATATGCATATATGTTTGTGTATGTGTCTATGTGTGTGAGTCTATGTGTGTATATGTGTGTGTGTCTATGTGTGTATATACGTGTGTATCTATATATATGTGTCTGTATGCATGTGTATGTGTGTGTGTAAATGTGTCTGGATGTGTGTGTGTGTGTAAGTGTAAGTGTGTATGTGTCTATGAGTGCGTATGTGTTTATGTGTACAGTGTGTGTATGTGTATATGTGTGTGTATGTGTATATGTGTGTGTATGTGTCTATGTGTGTGTATGTGTCTATGTGTGTATGTGTATGCATGTATGTATGCATATGCATGTGTATTATGTATGCATATGTGTATGTGTGTGTATGCATGTAAGTATGTATGTATGTATATGCATATGCATTATGTGTGTATGTGAAACTATGTGTGTATGTGTGTGTATGTGTGTGTGTGTGTGTCTAAGTGTGTATGTGTGTGCCTGCATGTGTATGTGTGTGTAAATATGTGTGTGTATGTGTGTGTATGTGTCTATATGTGTGTATGTGTCTATATGTGTGTATGTGTCTATGTGTGTGTATGTGTATGCATGTATCTATGCATATGCATGTGCATTATGTATGCATATGTATGCATATGTATGCATATGTATGCATATGTGTGTGTATGTGTGTGTATGCATGTAAGTATATATGTATGCATATGCATATGCATTATGTGTGTATGTGTGTATGTGTGTATGTGTGTGTGTATGTGTGTGTATTCATGTGTATGTGTGTGTAAATCTTTGTGTATATGTGTGTGCATGTGTGTTTATGTGTCTATGTGTGTATGTGTATGCATGTATCTATGCATATGCATGTGCATTATGTATGCATATGTGTGTGTATGTGTGTGTATGCATGTAATTACGTATGTATGCATATGCATATGCATTATGTATGCATATGCATTGTGTATGCATATGCATATGTATGCATGTATGTGTATGTTTGTGTATGTCTCGCTATGTGTGTGTATGCATATATGTATGTGTATGTGTGTATGTGTGTGTGTCTCTATGTGTGTATGTGTATGTGTATGTGTATGTGTGTATGCATGCGTATGCATGTGTATGCATGTAAGCAAGTATGTATGCATATGCATGTGCATTATGTATGCACATGTATGCATGTTTGTGTATGTGTGTGTATGCATGTAAGTATGTATGTATGCATATGCATATGCATTATGTATGCATATGCATATGCATTATGTATGCATATGCATATGCATTATGTATGCATATGCATATGCATTATGTATGCATATGCATATGCATTATGTATGCATATGCACATGCATTATGTATGCATGTATGTGTATGTGTGTGTATGTCTCTCTACATGTGTGTGTGTATTCATATATGTGTATGTGTGTGTATGCATGTAAGCATGTATGTATGCATATGCATGTGCATTATGTATGCATATGTAAGCATGTGTGTGTATGTGTGTGTCCGCATGTAAGTATGTATGTATGCATATGCATTATGTATGCATGTATGTGTGTGTATGTCTCTCTCTATGTTTGTGTGTGTATGCATATATGTGTGTATATGTGTGTATATGTGTGTATATGTGTGTATATGTGTGTGTATGTGTCTATGTGTGTGTATGTGTATGCATGTATCTATGCATATGCATGTGCATTATGTATGCATATGTGTGTGTATGCATGTAAGTATGTATGTATGCATATGCATATGCATTATGTATGCATATGTATGCATGTATGTGTATGTGTGTGTATGTCTCTCTCTATGTGTGTGTGTATGCATATATGTGTGTGTATGTGTGTGTGTCTATGTGTGTATGTGTATGTGTGTATGTGTATGTGTATGTACGTATGTGTGTGTATGCATGTAAGCAAGTATGTATGCATATGCATGTGCATTATGTATGCATATGTATGCATGTGTCTGTATGTGTGTGTATGCATGTAAATATGTATGTATGCATATGCATTATGCATGCATATGTATGCATGTATGTGTATGTGTATGTGTGTGTATGTCTCTCTACGTGTGTGTGTGTATGCATATATATGTGTGTATGTATATGTGTCTATGTGTGTGTATGTGTGTGTATGTGTGTGTATGTGTGTGTATGCATGTAAGCATGTATGTATGCATATGCATGTGCATTATGTATGCATATGCATGTGCATTATGTATGCATATGTATGCATGTGTGTGTATGTGTTTGTATGCATGTAAGTATGTATGTGCATATGCATATGCATTATGTTTGATATGTATGCATGTATGTGTATGTGTGTGTGTATGTCTCTTTACATGTGTGTGTATGCATTTATATGTGTATATGTTTATGTGTGTATGCATGTGTGTGTGTATGCATTTAAGCATCTATGTATGCATATGCATGTGCATTATGTATGCATATGTATGCATGTATGTGTATGTGTGTGTATGCATGTAAGTATGTATGTATGCATATGAATATGCATTATGTATGCATATGTATGCATGTATGTGTATGTGTGTGTATGTCTCTCTATGTGTGTGTATGCATATATGTGTGTGTATGTGTCCTTATGTGTGTGTGTATGTGTGTGTATGTGTGTGTGTGTGTCTATGTGTGTATATACATGTGTATCTATATATATATGTGTCTGTATGCATGTGTATGTGTGTGCATAAATGTGTGTGGATGTGTGTGTGTGTGTAAGTATGTGTGTCTATGTGTGTGTGTATGTGTATGTGTGTGTGTATGTGTGTGTGTCTATGTGTGTATACATGTGTCTATGTGTGTATACATGTGTGTGTATATGCATGTGTATGTGTGTATGTAAATTAGTGTGTATATGTGTGTGTGTAAATACGTGTGTATGTGTGTGTATGTGTCTATGTGTGTATGTGTGTGTATCTATGTGTGTATGTGTGTATGTGTATATGTGTGTCTGTGTGCATATACGTGTGTATGTGTATATATATGTGTGTATGCATGTGTATGTGTGTGTGGAAATGTGTGTGGATGTTTGTTTGTGTGTGTGTGTGTGTAAGTGTGTGTGTGTAAGTGTGTATGTGTCTAATATGTATGTGTGTATGTGTGTGTGTGTCTATGTATGTATATGTGTGTGTATGCATATCTATGTGTTTGTATGTGTGTGTGTGTGTAAATATGTATGTGTGCACATACCTTGCTTCACGAGATGTCTCTCTCTCTCTCGCACGTTTTAATCCCGGCACAAATGTGTTGGGAGAAATCAAAAAAAAAAATTGTATTCCAGAGCATCGCTTATGCAATGCTCTGGAAGACTAGGACGTCATGTATGCGACGATCCAGCATCACAAGCAATTTACCAATGTCATTAAAAGCATCGCTGCTTAGCGATGCTCTTTGTGATGCTTATTTTTAGCATAGCATAAGTGACACTGGCATCACTCATGCGACAACATGTCTTTTTTTTATTATTAAAAACAAGGTCGTCGCTTATGCGACACTAGCGTCACATAAGTGATGACCCCCACTTTGTTTCCAATTCGAGGGCGTCGCTACGACCCCTATTTCTAGTAGTGCCTCTATCACTTCTCAAAATCTGGATCTTTGATTGAGTTTCATTTTCAACCATAGTTAAGAACTTCTTAAAAGTAAGGAAAACTGCTGACTTCATTTTAAGACCATAAATCCATGAATATCTTGAGAAATCATCAATGAAAGTCACAAAGTATGTGAAACCTTGAATAGAATCTATTCTCATTGGACCATTCACATCTGAATGTATGATCTGCAACTTCCTTGTGGATGTGATATATCCATGCTTCTTGAAAGGTAGTTTGTAAAGCTTTATTTCAAGACACCTCGCACATGACTTTGGATAATCTGGTAAAGCAAAAGTAGGCAAAGTCTCCACCATACCTTAATCTTTGATGTGCTTGAGAGCTATGTAACCGATATGGCTAAATCTAGCATGCCATAAGTTCATGTTCTCCTCAGGTGTTATAGACCTAGCAACATTAGCATGACTAATTTTGGATAGATCAAACATGCCACTTATATTTTCACCTTGATGTAGACAATCCTCCTCATTAGGTGAGAGGATCTGACATGAATTGTTCTTAAAAGCAACTTTATAACCATCTAACAAGAAAGTAGATATGGAAAACAAATTCTTCTTCATGTCTGGTACATAAAGAACATTGGAAATTGTGAAGTTTCCACATGATCTTGACTTTGGGTTCCCTTCTCCAACACCAACAACATCCAAATCATGACCATCTACAATGGTGACTCTTCTACCTGAAGAATTAGAATTCCGCAACTTGTCATATGCTTAGTAGCTCTAGAATAAAAAATACAAGGATTATTTGAGATTGCATTTAATGCTACCTAATCAAAAGCTACCTCTTCAATAGTAATACATGCATGAATCTACCTTTCAAGATTTAGGTTTTGGATCGACTTTTGTACTATTAGTTGATGCTTCTTCTTCTCATTGAAAATCTTTGTTTTGCATTCTGCTATGTAATGACTTGGTTTCTTACACTAATGATATACTCCTTTCTTTGAATCAGATGTAGTTGAAGACTTTTCTTTGGGTGTAGAGGAAGCATTAGGGGTAGGACTGGAAGACTAAGGATTAGAAGACTTACTTTCCTTCTTCGATTACTGACTCTTCTTCTCCTTCTTCTTCTTTCCCTTTGATGATAATAACATGGCTTCATCATTCTCTTCCATACCCTTTTTTTTATCTTCATCTTGAAGTAACAAGAATTGTATCTCTTCAAATGAAAGTTCTCTATCTCTTATCAAATGAAAGTTTTGTATCTCTTATAGGGAGAGATAAAGAAGTAACAAAAGCATGATATGTAGATAGAAGTGAGTTTAGAAGTGCATTTTCCATCTCTTCATCTAAAATGTTGACTTCAAAATTGAGTAACAGATCTCGTAAATCTTTGAGCTTCAAAATATGTGACTCAACTAACTCATCAACTTTCATTCTTATATTGGCTAGTTGTCTTCTTAGATGAGCTTTCCTAGCAGGGTTTCTTCTCTGATAGACATTCTCTAACTCCAACCAAGCCATAAGAGAGGTTTTGCATGACCTCATTTGGGGTATAATATGCCTCTTAACTCCCATAGCAATATATGAAAGCATTTTTACATCCCTTGAATCCCATCTAGATTGCTCTTCTATAGGAAGTAATCTGATAGTCATACAAACTCTTGATGATGAGAGCATTTCTTCTTCTTCACTAACCTCCTGTTGAGCAGAAATAGGAATAGGGATTCTTCTAGAAGATGAAGTAGCCTCTTCTTTGACTTGTCTTGGCCTTGGATAAGTTCCCTTGATAATATTCCACAAGTCATTAGATACTAATAGATTCGTCATCATAAAACTCCACATTGGATAGTTAGACCTTCCTTCAAGCTTGTGTTCATTCTCAAGTCTATAATCACTCATCTTGTTAAGGGTGTATGTAAACTATGCTCTAATACCAAATGTTGGAAGTGGGGTGGAGCTCAATAACAATTAATCATAGGGTCACAAGATATTCCAACACATGAACCTTAGCATATGCACCTCAATACTCAAAAAGTTGATGAGTGAGAGATAGAGAGATAGTAGACAAGATTTTTCAAATTATATAGTAAGCTAAGATGCTCACCTACACTATCTTATATTCTTGTTTCAAATTACACTGTGTGAATATGATACAAACTGACAATATCTGATTCTAGATAGAAATAGGAACTAGATACAATAGATTGTGTGCCAAAGAGGTATGAAGAGTTGTTGATATATTTAGGTGGTGATGTGTGTGAACACACTAGGACTATCAGGGCACTTGTTTCCCTCCTTAGGAGGTCCCCCCCCCCTTGTATATACACATATATCCCTAATGGGTTACTTATCTTTGTACATTCTAGTGGTAATACATTTAGTATTGAGTGTTATGATCCAAGCTTCTTCTTCATCCATGTGTTGTTTGCGTGCTTCCACAGACCTTGAACTCCAACAATTGGTATCAGAGTAGGTTTCCACTTCATCTTGGGCATCGTCAACACCTCTCCAGTCACAGTCTCAAAATTGCACGAAATTTGGTGAGCATACTCAGGGTGATTAGGAGATCAAAATTTCTTCACTATGTGGTGCCAAAATCGCGATCTAAACTTGTTTTAGCCTCCAAACACACTTTCATAGTGCTTATGCAGGCTATTCCATCTTTTTTTGCCAAAGATATATACAAGTTTTGGTTTGCCAGTATAAGCATCTCGAAGTCTGCTACATGTTTAGTAGAACTCGACAGGGTAGATTTGCTCAACTTTTTGAGATACAATCAATTTTTTGCATCAGTGTATTTTAGTCAGTGGCCATGGCTGAAAGCAATCATGTATTTTGTATGTTGGCTATTGAGGATAAGTTGGATGGTACAAATTACCCATTGTGGGTTTATATGATGCATTATGTATTTTTAGCAAAAGAACTATGGAATATTGTGCAGGGTGTTGAAAAATATCCTATTACACCTGTAAATATAGGTATTGAAGATCATGCAGATAGTGTCAAAGATGGTGATATTCTATAGATTCATGTTCATGTTACGATTCTTATTGCACCTACTATAGAGAAAATTCGTTGGGATGGTAGAGATGCTCAGGCACATGCATTTGCAGCCTTGTCTGTCAAACGTGCCATTATTCCTCACATTCGCTCTTCTAGAATAGCTAAGGATGCTTGGGATACACTTACCACATTGTACCACGAAAGGAATGAGGCTCGTGTTGCTTGTCTCCGAAAACAGTTGGAGAGTGAGCACATGAATAAAGATGATTCTATGGACAGTTTTTTGACAAAGATCAAAGACTTGAAGGAACAATTGATTTCTACTGATGAAGTTACACCAGGTAGCTCACTTGTGCAGACCATTCTGAATGGTCTTCCTGATTCATATCAGAGTTTTGCATCTACTCTTTGTTTGATAATGAAAAGCAATCCAAATGCCTTATCATTTGAGGAGTTAGTCTCTATTCTATTGCAAGAAGGTCAATCTAGAACATAACATATCCATTATGCATGTTGTAGATCAAGCTTTCTTGGCTAGTTAGAAGCGAAAAGGTAAATGGAGCTCATCTACTAATAAGCAAAAATTTGCAAATGTTGCACATTCTAAGAAGGAAGACAAAGATGAGAAGAAATTAGAAAAGCAGAAATTCTTTTGCAAGTACTATAATGGAAAAGATCATGTCATAAAGAACTATCCAAAACTGGTTGCAAAAGAGGCAAAGAAAAAAGAGGTTGGAATGGTTGTTGTAGAGGCCTCTACACCAAAAATAGAGTTTGCTAATCTTGTGCAGAATGAAGAATGGGCATTTACTACTGTTCGCAGTTTTGACCCATCTTCTCCTTAATAGTGTATGTCTGTAGTAGACTAAGATGTTTAGTACTTTGATAATGGGGAAACCAAACATATTACCTCGCATTGTATTTTCTTCACTTCACTTGAGCCTGCCCCTATAGGAAATACTATCACATGCACCAAAGAAATCCTCTTTTCTAGTCATGGGAGTTGGCAAGATCATTCTGACTATTGTTGATGGTAGTTCCTTCACATTGTTGGATGCTTTATTTGTGCCAGGGATCAAGAAGAATCTATTATCAGTTTTTGCATTAACCAAGTTTGGTTTGGTTGTGAAATTTGTTGATGATAGATGTGCAGTTCATGATCTATCAAATGGCAACATGATTATTGCTTCTGGCATTTTATGTCATGGGCTATATAAGCTCATAGACTATGAAAAATCTGTGAATGATTCAACATGTGCAGTACATGATTCTCAGGCTATGTCAGATGCAAAGCTTTGGCATGCATGCTTTGGTCATCTGAATTTTGCTAGTTTGCTATGCCGACAGAAATCTCAAATGGTGTCCTCTTTGCCAAACTTGAGGCACCCGAAAAACATGTTTGTGAAGGTTGTATTTTGGGCAAAATGAAGCATTCCTCCTTTCCAAAAGATGGTTTAGTTCGAGCTACTCACAAATTGCAGCTTGTTCACAGTGATGTCTGTAGTCCTATGTAAGCACCCTCTTTTGGAAACTATCTTTACTTTGTGACTTTCATTGATGATTTTTCCAGGCATGCATGGTATGTACTTAACATGTGTCCCACTAAAGCATTGCAGTCTATCACTCCATATGAGGCTTGGCATGGTCGAAAGCCATGTGTGTGTTTTGGTTGTTTGGCATATGCATTAGTGCCTGAACAACAACACAGAAAATTGGATGATAAGCTAGTGAAATGTATTTTTGTTGGGTACAGTTCTGAAAAGCAAAGGCTATCGTTTGTATCATCCACAAATTAAACACATTTTGGTTAGCCATGATGTTTTTGTGGAAGATGTTATTCAATCGTTACTTTCATGTACTAAGGAGACATCTGTTAGCTCCAAAGACATGTATGATACTTTGTTGCCTCTTTTTACAGGTGGACAGTCTAGTGCTAGTCCTAATGAGGCAACTTCTCAGCCTTTATAGGTTTCATGTGATGATGTGGATCATTCCATTTCTGATGCAGATTTGCATGATGCACTTGTTGATGAGAGAGCTGATATTGAGGAGGCAAAAACTATGCCAAAATGGCTGGCATGGACTTCGCATGACAGCAAATTAGATGCACCTCTGTCATATCATACTGAGTGAGTCTCTCATAGTGCCTCTTTTCAATTAGATTGCTATGTTTTGGCTACGTCTAGTCTCTGTAATGAGAATGAGCCTGAAGCACAAAATTCTGAAAAATGGATGGCCGCAATGCTATCATGAAAAATGGTACGTGGTCTTTATGTGACACCTCCTGGCAAGAAGGCCATTGGCACAAAGCGGGTATACAAGTTGAAGTGTAAGACTGATGGAACTGTTGATAGGTATAAGGCTAGGCTTGTTGGAAAGGGTTATGTGCAGGAAAGAGGCATTGATTGTGATGAAATCTTTGCACCTACATGTTGAGTGACTACTGTTCGTAGCATCTGTGCACTTACAGCTCATCATGGTTGGAATATACATCAGTTGGATATTAGAACAGCATTTCTGAGTGGTGACTTGCATGAAGAAGTGGATGTTTTTCAGCCCTGTGGCTTTATGCAGAAAGGGAATGAAAATCAGGTGTGTTGTAATAAAGTAATTCTATGATCTAAGGGTCTGGAGAGTCCAAACAGATCTGAAATCAGACACCGTTTGGTCACTTGTGTGTATGGCCAAAGATCTTGAGACTAGACTTAAGTATAAGTCCATGTGCTCTCTTAAACAAGTGATCCACTTAACCTAGTGGTTAAGTCTCAAGGTTATGAAGGAGGAGGTCTTGGGTTCAACCCCCATGGGATGGGGACAAAATTTTGCCCAAAGAGCTCTAGAGCATTTTAACTCAAGTTAATGTGAGTTAACTTGAGTCTAGTGAGACTTAACTCAAGTGGTGAGTACACCAACCATTAGAGGACTCTAGTGGAAGGTACTAAAGGAGTGGTCGAGATCACTCTAGCCACTAGTAGACTCTAGTGGAAGATATGAAAGGAGTGGAGGAGATTGCACATGCACTTGCAGACTCTAGTTACATTTGTGGTCCTTGTAGATTTGAGCAGCTATATATATAGGCATAAGGTTGGGAGGAGAGTCATCTCTCTAGCAGGTGGTGGTCGTAATCATTAGTTTCTTGCATTGGTATCAGAGCCAAACTTTCATGGTGATCTTGGTGGCTCATCATCTTTCTTAAGCACTCATGGAGTCCTTATAGGATTCATTATGATCTTCTTCGCAAGTTGGAGCTTCTATGGAAAGCTTAATATTGCATCATCTTCTTTACGATTATGAGATGATCAAAATTCTATGGAAAGCTTAATATTGCATCATCTTCTTTACAATTATGAGATGATCTTTCGATCAGTTATCTCCGATTATGTGCATCACATTTTCGGCCGTGGGTGTGTAGAGATTGCGGAGGCTGTGGAGGCAGAATCGAACCCGAGTTCGCATGTATATGCAAAAGCTTGGAAAAGCTTTAAACCCAAAAAGAATAGCCTATTTGTCATGCGCACTCAAGCCTTACTCGATCACATGACCATCTGTACACGTGAAGCAAAAAAATGCTCCTTCTTAAGGAGGAATTCGCTGAATTGAGCTAGAGATTGAACCTGTAACTACTTCTTTGCCAAACGCTGCTCTAACCACTACCATCGCCATGAGATCGGTGCTCTATAATCGAGCATTATTTATCTTTAGTCTATCATGATCGAGCAAAAACCAACAAAAGCTTATGGCGACAACTGCAAGAGCCGAGCATAATCGAGTGGAGCCCATTTGATTTTCTGTCCAGTAGCCCAGCACAATCGGGGATTCCCGCTTGTGGCTGAGTTAAGACCTACCACTAGGAGGCATTAAAAGCTGAGTGACGTTAAATGCAAATTTTGAATTTCTAGTCTCAGACGTTAAAAGCCCTACCACTACGACGCGTTCGACTCTGATGCGGTGTAGCTTTTTAATATATCATTTTGGCTCTACGGCTACATCCGACAAAGCTAAGTGACCCGATTTCTCCTCGTTTATTTAACCTTCACAAAACTTTGATCATTGAAGTCCTTGTTTCATCTCAAGCCTAGATCAAGTGAATCACAATCCACATATCATCTCAAGGAAAAGGATGGGCTAAGACAAGTGTAGTCCAAGGAAGGATTCATTTCTTCAAAGAAGAGGACAAGAGGAAGCAACGGTTTTCAAAGAGGAGTATGTAGTTCTTCTCATGGATGGAGAATGGCTCTTCCTGAGGATCAATGGAGGGACAAAGCTCTATCTAGAGATAAGTATTTTCTAAGTTGATGTTTTCGTTTCAATACTTGCTTAATTCGTTGTTTTCATGTAGATTGCATCTAAATATCATTGAAGCATGGTAGTAGTCTTCATTTTGATTATGCAAACGCTACGAATTCAATGAAAGCTAAACGGACACAGAAGTATTGGGAAATACATCAAGCACTTGCATCCATCTAAAAGTTCATGCCCAAAAAAAGAATGATTGGTGGTGCATTTTTCCTTTCAAACGAATGTTTTCATGCACAAAACATGTTTTCTTCTTGCTTGAAAAAGATAGTTAATGCTCAAGATTATCCACATGAACGGTTACGTCTTTTTAAAAAAGCTAGCAAGTAGAATGTTTGTGCATGGATGATTGGGAACATGCATTTTCAAGCTCAAGAATTTCTTGGTTTAGGTTTAGTGCATGAATAGGAAAACATGGGCAAATACATGAATACACCTGCATGCATTTGCATGCAAGAACATGCATTGGCATATAATGAAGCATGGTTTTTTGCTGATTTTTTTCTACATAGTTGAACAAATATACTTTACTAATCGTTACCTACTTTTTCTAACTCATGTTAGACATGAGAATGGCAAACTAGTTAGTTGTAAAGCTCTTAACTACTATGCAACTCAAGTAGCTAGTTCATTTTCCTGAAAGTGATACTTAGGTATCACTTATGAGGGATCTTGATTAGGAAAAGTAGGTCTGTTGAAAGTCAAGTGTTCAATTTTCTTACTCATCTGAATGGTGAGAAAATAGAACTACTTGCACATAGGATGGTTTGGCATGCTTTTATCTGATTATATCCCAAGACGTGATAGCGAGCAAATAAAATCAAATAAAACTTAAACTAATTGAACTTTTAAAGTTCAAAACGTAGTTGAGATGTTCCAAATTTGTAAAAACCATAGAGTTTTTGAATTTTTCACCTTGATTCCATCCCAAGAAGTGAAATCCAAGACTGAACCTTAGCATCAATTGAACTTTGACGTTCAATAGGAGGGTGTTAGGTTCCATCATTGCATCTCTAGTAATGATGCAACTTTCTAAGCAAGCATGGAAACTTTATTAAGAACTTTTTTGAGGATGAGAATACTATTTTTGGTTTTATTTAAGCTAAGTGAAGCTTCAAGAGGACACACGGTTGGAAAGAAAATTAGACTTCAGAAGCATCTCAGTTGGCAGCAAGCCCTGCTGGGAGAAGCGATCGGCTGCTCCGCGACTCTCTGGAACGCCATCAGAGGGGAGGTCCTATGGAAAATGTGGCGTGAAAGATGTGCTTTCAACTTCGGTGACTCCCCTAAAGAGTGGTCAATTGAGAAATTGTTGTTCCTCCTTGGCAAAATGATTGTTAACTGTAAGAAATCCCCCCCCCCTTCAGGCATCATCAAGTACTCCTTTTGATCAATAACAAGCTTAAACCCAAGTGGGCCCCTCATGAGGGTGATGAGAGGGTGATTAACCTTCTTTGTAATGCCATCTAAGCTCTGTAAAAGCTTCCCCTCCTTTGTGGGATTTGGGGGGACCCGTGGGCACTAGTCCCCTGCTCTTGTACTTTTCTTTATTTAATTCAAGTCCGGGAGAGTAGGCTAATGCTGAACTTCCTTTATATTATAAAAAAAAAATATCAACCGATCTTTAGGAAATGAGTAAATTCCTAAAGAAATAACTCAAACTATGAAATTTTTATTTAGGAATATAAAGTTTCAAGATAGGGATCTCCAATCCATGAACTTTTCCTAAACAAGCTATAAAGTTCAAAGTTATGTGTTCATAGTAGCGTTACTATTGGATCAATCGTCAATAGATGCTTGGACTTTAAACATACTTTTTTTTGCCAAAATATGTTTAAAGTACTCTAGTAACATCTAAGGATTGATTAATAATAATAAATATCGTATCAAACTCAAGAACAGGAATCAATATCACATAAATGAAAGTTCAAGAAAAACTTTCATAGTGGAATGGGAAACCATATCCAAAAGGTGATATTTATTATCTAGTTTGATACTCAGGAAATGAGCACAACTGAATTAGTAAATTTGTTGGATATTGTTTGAAAGAATCCTTTTGGAATTGCAAAAGATTCCAAGATGAATCATTTGCACAAGTTAATTGATTCCCTAGAATGAATCTCAAGATCTTGAAGAATAAGATTCTCCCAATTAGTGAGAATGAAATTCTTCATACTCTTTAGACAATAAGTAGCTCCCTAGAAGTTCCAAACCACCAGAAATGGTACTCAAAATTCAAATGGTTGATATCACTTGGATGTGTATCAAATATTCTTAGCTTCAGAATCTGAAAGGCATTAGTATATGCTTGGACTTGAGTAGGGAAAAGATCTGTAAAATCTTGCAGGTAAGCCAAAAAGCTTAGAAAAGTTAGAGAGATCTTAAAGATAAAGAATAAGTCTTTATTTTTGTCGCAAGATCAACAAGACTTGATCAATATTGGCAAGGTTTGTCCAAGAACTTGAAATTGGAACTACTTTGATGTTTGCCCAAGTATTGGCAATCAAAATAGTAAGTTGTTCCAAGTCTAAACGAAGTAAATATTCCAAGTATGTATTCTACGATCGTGATCACAATAATTAAATTTGTGGAAGGTAAAACATAAAGCTTACCTATCCTTAAAGGGATTTCTTAAAGGTGAAATCCAAAATCATGAGCAAATGCTTAGACTTAAGCAGTAGAGAGATTCATATAAAGTCCCCGGGTAGCTACTTAAAGCTTTTGTTAAAAAGGAATCTAAAGACAAGTAGTTAACCACTTTTGTCACTATAAAATTGGCCAAGTATAACCAATCACATTTGAATTGGAAAAAATTCAAGACCTTGGAATGATAATTGGTTTTCCTTTTGAAAACCCCAGCAAAGACGGATGGATATTCTATCAAAAGGTTTTTAAGTTCCCAAAGGAAAGCACAAGATCATGAAACGATCATGTGAGGGGATCAAAACCTAAAAAATATAGTTAGAGGTAACGCCTGAATCTTCAAAATTTTTGTAAGAATTGAAGCAAGAAGGTACTCTATCAAGAGATGTTTAGACTTTAGGATAAATATTATCCACACATTAATGTGAATATAAAATAGGATGGTATGGGATGTTGAGATATCAAGCTCAACATGTGATGATCCAGGATGATACGTATTAGTTTTTTGTTTTTCTAACATGTATAGTGGTCACACTAGTATATGTCAGGGATGCTTCATTGAGTTGTACTAGATTTATCTACCGAGAGTGATGGCACATTTGTTTCTTGCTAGCTCACTCATTTGTGGACATAGGTTTTTTCGTATGTACTAGTCTTTATATATTGCACTTGTTGTATTCTTGTTCTTAGGTCATTCTTGTACATTCCTTTTTATGTAATAGAAGAAGAAGAAGAAGAAGAAGATCATTCTTCCTTGCCTCAATATGAGTGTGTGCTTCTCTTTGATTATGAGAGTGTGTGTGTGAGCTCTCTTTCTTATCTCCTTCCTCGTGACATGGTATCAGAGCCAATGCGGCTGTGGAGAGCTCGTGGAGAACGCCAACGATGAAGAGTATGCTAGATGGCATGGAGAAAGCACGATTCACAAACGACTTCACAATGTTACAAAAATTGGCGTGAAGTTTCGGAGCCATCTCGACCTCCATTTTGAGCCTGCAAGGTGGGGCCCACAGAAAAACGAGGTTAGTTTTGAAAACTATAACTTGCATCATGTTTGGCAACACTCATATATTCTAGATCCATAATTTCGAGCGATTCTTTGTACTGTTGATACACAAAAATTGTGTTTTTCTAAGATCTAAATGTTACATCATAATGTTGTTAAACGTCTAAACACGGGACTAACTGTCAGTAGCGCGTTTAAACATTTATTGGGTTCTTGGGAGTGGAAGCGGTCTGTTAGACAGAGGCCCTATACTTAGTTCCCAAACTAACCACTTACACACAGCAATACACTGATGCTCAAAACTCTATCAAGACTCCGTTATACCTACAACCTTACAGCACTCAGCCCAAACTTCCCCAATGTTGGCTGAACACACTGCTTCCGCTTATGCAATATTACTTGATGAACTCAAGACTTTTTCCGAATACAGAATACTGTAGCACTAGAGACAACATCAATAATTCAACCTTCACCGAATGGGTACGAACAATCAAACAAAACCGAAGATACAGAAGAACTCAACAGTCTCAGACACACAGTACTAGGGGGGAAGTACAGTGTGCAACTTAAGACGACCCTTACTGTAGCTTAACCTTTGCCGTATGAGGACAGACAGCAACACCGAAGACAACACAATACGACTCAGAGTTCTCTGAACACTACCGCAACTACACAGATTTCATCCAACACGTTACAGCACCTTACAAGAAATAGCGACACCACAATATACTTAATCAACAAAACAATCGCAACCGAATACCGCATAACAACTCGCTCAGACAGACAGTCTGGTGATCTCACAGAACGTCATCACTATAAATTACAACCCGAACAAATGTCGAATCAACACCACAGAAATTAGACAAGATACTCTAAATTAACCAACTCGACACACAGTAACGTCACAGACAAATCACCCAGACAGACAGTCTGGTGATCTCACGGAACGTCCCCTGAGCGTCTCTTTTTCATTGCTTTATATAAAGATTACAACGTATTTGTGTAACAACCTTTCGTTCGTGCGAACAAGATTCAGTTTCGTTTTTACAATCGCCAATCAGGCGGCCGACTAACATTGGCACGCACGGCGGACTCGAACCCGCAGGTCTAACAAAACTACAGTTCATCTATAATGCCTTCTAAATACACGGCTCCGGCTAATCTAAAGGTTCGGGCGATTTTCTTTTTTAAAGCTTCTAACATCTGTTTCAAAGTATCGGGTTCTACTAATTGTGCATCGGTTCTTACAGAACTTAGGGAAATTACTTCGGTCATCAAAATTTCTGTCTGCGTCTGCAAAAAGGCCTCTTGTAGGTAGAAATCGTTCGATAGGGCCGCATCTCTGGAAACTTTCATTTCTGTCACTTGTTTCTCTATCTTGCTTACTCTTTCTTTCTGATTGTCCAGCTGATTCTCCCTTCTTTCGATCTCTTGATTCTGAAATTGTATGGTTCTGGAATATGCATCCCTTTCTCTTCGGAGATCTGTTATGACTTTTTGTAATTGTGCTTCTAATGTCAGTTTTCGCCGTAGAATGTTGTTTGCCTCGTCGAATTCTATCTTACATTTTTGGAGTTCTTCGGTTGTTTTCATCGCCAAATCGTACTGTTCTTGGCCTTTTTGTACCACTTCATCTAGCTGCTGTCTTGTTTCTTCTAATAGATTTCCTAAATCGACTCTTGCATCTTCTTTGTCCTGTATCTCTTGCTTCAACTGGATGATTTCTGTATTTGCATCATTTAGTAACTCGTCTTTCTTTCTGAGCTCAGCCAGTGCCGCATCCCTTTGAGTTGTAATTTCTACCTGTTCGGCCATTCGGGATTGTAACTCCTTCAGTTGTTCTTATAGGGCTTGATTTTTCTGCCTTAGGCACCACCAATTCTTCTTGTAGAGGACTAATATCTGCCTCCAGCACATCCACTTTATGTTGGAATTCTTCTCGGATGCTATCAGTGACATGTTTCATCTGTACTGGTAATTGTTGTGATAGCTGAATTAGCAATTGACCCATATTTGCAAGCTCAGAGATCATGGGAATCGAAGGAAGTGGAAGATGAGGACGAGGTTGAGATGAGGATGCGGTGAGTAGCTACTGGGAGTTCGGTGGAGAGTAGTTTGGGGATGAGGAAGAAGAGGCAGTGGGTTCTTCGAGAAGAATGGGTGGAGTAGGGATAATTGGGTTGAGTGGAGGTTTCGGTGGTGGAGTGGGAAAAACAGAGTGAGATTCTGTTACCTTTTCTGTGGGTTGTTGTGTGTCAGCGGTGTCGGCAGTTGTGGACTCTACTGCTTTAAGCAGTTCCTCGAAGACTTCTTTGATTATATGTTCTTCATCTCTTTGCTTTTCCTGCTCCGATTGTTGTTGTGATGCTCCTTGTGATGAGCTTGTGTCAGATTCGGTGGGAGCCTCCTGTTCTTGATGTTGTTCTGAAGATGACTGTGCTGAAGATTCATGATGCATGGTAGTTGTGGTGTCATGAAAAGTTTCGTCTTCGTTTGCTTCTTCTTCTTTGTCGTTGGCCTTATCATTTGCGGTTGAACCCTGTACTTTGCTCTCGGATGAATTGATTCTAACTCTTTTTCGTCGGAAGAGTTGGAATATTTCCTCTTCATCTTCTTCATCGTCCTCTAAAATCTGTGCAGACTCTTCATGGCGCAGGATGGGTCCTCGGGGTGGGGGTTGTGCTGCTTGGATGGCCGGAAATAAAAAGCTGAGGATGTGCGGTAGCCTGGATCTTGGCATATCCCCCTTATTTACCTGCTTGATGATGGAGACGCATTCTTTGTGTATTCGCCGGAAGAAATATGATGCAAAATTGACGGGTTCTCGAGTAGCTAAATCTATAGCGGAGTAAAAAGGACGAGAGATTCCATAGGTTCGCTTTTGCACGTTAAGAATGGCTACTAGGAATTGTAGCACGGATCTCTCAGGTTCAGGACGGCAGAGGAAGGCGTAGTCGTTTGAGGAGCTCCTAGGGAATAACTGATTCATTGTTGCAATTGGTAGATTTGGGCCATTTTCCCGACCTACTGGAGCGAGTCGGAATGCATCAGAGAAGGTTTGCATAGTGATAACTACGCGGGATGGTAATGACGTTATCGGCCAACTCCGCTCGGTGGCAGGTGTGGCAGTGATGGCGGCGATTATAGGGGCATAAAACGGGTGGGATTCCACTGAATGCCAAGGCAGTTCAGCGAAATTGGATAACCCACGGATGCGCAGGAACTCTCCCACGTCGGCAGGGAGTCCGTCACGGAAAGCGGCGAAGTTTGCCAGAGCTTCCATGGCACACACAGTAAACGCAAGCACAAGGCACAAAGCACAGGGTTTACACAATCATACAAATTACGCAAACACAATAGTGATTTTTGGCGAAACGGAAAAGGTTAAGTAGATGCTTTGCAGTGGAGAGCAATCAAAATCATTAATCATCGTGCGACATTGAGATGATAACTTCATAACTTCGGTGGGCATGCATGAGCGGATCCAATAAGGCAGAACGGCTGTTAGTCATAATTAAGTATCAAAACATGGATAATTACAGACTTATTTTATTAGACACGCAAAACAAAAGAAAAGAAAAGAAAAGGAAATGCAAAAGACGCGGCCAATCTGCGGAACATTTTAGTGTAGATCGGTTGCTTGTTGGTACGGCCGCAGTTTTGAACCATTTATCACCTTTGGAAGAGGATTTCCAGTCAAAGTAGTCAACCAAAAAGTGAATGGGCCCACCTGTTCAGAAATCCGATAGGGACCAAACCATCGTATCTTAAATTTGATAGCAGAGCGATTTGACTTTGCATTGTAAAAGAGTACAAGTTGCCCCACCGTAAAAACTGGAGTCCTTAGATATCAATCATGTGTTCGAGCTTGTCTTAACTAAACTTCTTGGATGGTCAGAAAACTTGTCCAACGATGCTCATCCAGTTCTCTGAGTGTATCTAGCCAAAATGATAAAGAATCTGCTGGTATCAATTTCTGAGTGAGAGCTACACGTAGACTTGGCACAACAATCTCCATTGGTGTTATGGCTTCCAATCCATAAGCTAGTTTGAAAGGTGTTAGTCCTGTTGCTACCTTGTAGGTAGTTCGGTATGCCCACAGGACTGCAGGTAACAGTTGGTCCCATCTTTCCGGTGCTTCCAGAATCAGTTTTCGAAGCTTTATTCAACAGGGTCTTGTCTGTACTCTCATCCAAACCATTTGCACGAGGATAATATGGTGAACTGAATTTATGCGTGATCTGAAAAGAATGTGTGAGTACTTTCATTAGATTGTTAACAAAATGAGTGCCCTGATCTGTAACAAGTTCCAGAGGTAATCCAAAGCGCGGAAAGATATCTTTCATTAGGCAATTTGCCACTGAAACAGCTGTGGCAGATTTTAAAGCCCATGCTTTTGCCCATCTGGTAGCATAGTCTGTACATGTTAGAATATAACAATTATTACTAAGTATGGCAGGAGATGTAATAGGTCCAACAAAATCTAGGCCCCACTTCTGAAAAGGCTCCAATGGCAAGACCGGTTGGTTGGAGAGGGAAAAAATGGTGTTGTAGAGGCTGTCCAGACCGTTGGCAAGTATCACATTGTTTGACAAACTGAGATACATCCCTATACATAGTAGGCCACCAAAGTCCACTTTGTAGAATTTTCCGGTGCGTTAAATCTACTGCAAAGTGTCCGCCGGAAGGAATTGAGTGAGCCAGAATAATGACTGAGTTAACTTCGTGTGGAGGAATACAACGAAGTAAAACTCCAGTGTGATCCATATAGTATAATTCCCCAGGAATTAACTGAAATTTGCGACTGTACACTGCAATCTTCCTACACATTGCAGGAGATGTTGTAGAAGGAAGACATCCATCAGTCAAAAAAGTTAACAACTGATCATAGTAATTAGTTGTTGCGGGAGGATTTGCTTCTTCATAAATAGTTGGTTCAGTACTGTAAATTGCTGGTGTGGTGTAATCAACACCCACCGGAGCTTCACCGAAATCTAAGCGAGAAAGAAAATCTGCTAAGGCATGTGAGTTGTCGGGCCGATGGATTACTTCAAAATCAAACTCTTGTAAAAAGTAGAACCCAACGTGCTAGTCGACCACCTAAATGCTGTTGTCGTACCAGATAGACAAGTGCAGCATGATCTACATGAAAAGTAAATCTGCGGCCAAGTAAATAGTGTCTGAATTTCTTTATTGAATACACTAAACCCAGACATTCTCTTTCGGTTACAGAGTAATTCTTTTCTGCAGGAGCAAGTCTCCTACTCGCATAGTAAACAGGCCGGAACCACTTATCGGTTTGTTGCATCAGAACACTGCCAATGGCAATATCTGATGCGTCTACGAAGACATGAAATGGGCGATCCCAGTCAGGAGGCTGTAAAATTGGTACCTGTGTTAATAAACACTTTAGACGATCAAATGATGTTTGACATTCCGGAGTCCAATCAAATTGTTTAGGACTCTTCGTGATTAATCAATTAAGTTGAATGGCTAAATGAGCGAGCCACCGTAAATGACGACCATGCCATCTTACTTGACCCATGAAACGCATTACTTCCTTTGGTGTAGTAGGTATAGGTGCTTCTAACACAGCTGCTACCTTATCTGGGTCGACTTGTATGCCCTGTGCAGATACAGTATGGCCAAGCAATTTACCACATGAAACCGCAAACACAGATTTGTTTGGGTTCAGGCAGAGTCTGTATTCTCTGCATTTCTCAAAGCAGCACCGTAAATGGAACAAGTGTGCTACCATCTTACCGAACAAAGAGAAATCATCAAGATATACTTGCATGAACGAGGTAAGATAAGGGGAGAATATTTCCTGCATACACCTCTGGAAAGTACTGGGGGCATTTCTTAATCCAAACCACATAATAGTACAAGCAAATACACCCCAATTGGTGATGAACGCTGTTTTTGGTATATCTTCCTCAGCCATTCTTACTTGATTGTAACCACTGTATCCATCTAAGAACGAGTACATTTCGTGTCCTGCTACTCTATCAAGCATGGTGTCCAGAAATGGCAGAGGAAACGGATCTGGCACTGTAGCTGCATTTAGCTTCCGGTAATCCACACATATTCGCAGTTGCTTATTCTTTTTAGGGACAATAACAATGGGTGATATCCACTCAGCATGCTCTACTGGTACAATAAATCCAACCTTTATAACCTATCCAGCTCTGCCTTTACCTGTGTTGCATAATTCAGATTCATCCGGTAGCTGGGTTGTTTGTTTGGTTTTGCTTCCAGCTTCAGCATGACCCTGTGTTGATAAATGCGGGGGTCCAAACCCTTCATATCTTTGTAATCCCATGCAAAAACATCATAGAACTCTCGAAGCAACTGTATTAACTCTGCTTGAAACATTTCAGGCAATCCCTCCTTTATTTTTACAGGTCGCTGATTAACTTCATCACCTAAATTATATGTAATTAATTGATCTTCTGGAACATAGAATTTTCAGGACTTCTCTGTAACATCGGGTGGGTTTAAAAGTTGGTGTAGATCAGCGTCATCTATAGCAGTAGTATCTTCTTTTTTGTCTCCTTCCGTCACAGGTATCACCGTACAAAATCTCGGGTTCCAATTATCTACAACAGATTGTAGATCAACAGTTCCTAGGGAGATTAAATCAATATTATTCTTCAAAAATTCTTCTTCTTCCTCATCTGACAAACCATCTAACATATGAACTGGTTCTGCAAAATAAGGTCTAGCATGCAATTCACAAGGCTGTATAGCATCTAACTTGACGACATATTTACGATTATTATCCTTGAAAGTGAGTTCCTGTGCAGACCAATCTTGTATCACCTTGGCTTGTTTCAACCAAGGACGGCCGAAAAGTAAATTATAATCCAAGCTAGACTCTGGTAGCTCTAAGACGACAAAAGTCATCTTAAATGTTGTGCCTTGCAGAGTTATGGGCACATCTCGTACTAGTCCTACTGGGTGGACACTGGACTGATCAGCCATCCTTACAAAAAACTGGACAGGCTCAATTTTCGTCCATCCTAACCTTTTACACAGAGCGGTAGTAGCAATATTTACACCAGACCCTCCATCAATTAGTACTTGATTGATTTTATGATTTTTGTACCATACCGTAATCAATGGGACCGAATGATCCACCGTAGCGTTAGTTTCTGGTTGTACTATTGCTGTTGCTGGAATGCAGGCAGACTCAGTACTAAACTATTGCTGGAATTGTTGGCAGACTCCTGGTACTAGTGCAAGTAATTGTCCAAGAGGAAGAGTAATGGACGCTTTAGATAAGATTTCCCATGCTTGATTTACTTGATTAGTACCTTTCACCGATTCTGAAGACGATGCGTCGGATACTGGAACTGACTCTTGCTCCTGTGTAGTTTCTTGTGATAGTGGAATTGGTGTCACCGGAATAGGCTCTGGGAACACCGGAGGTTCTGTGGTGGTCCACTGACTAGCCTTGTCATATGTTCTTTGCTGTTCTAGGATGCCTGGTTCAAATATTTCAGCTGCTGGTTGTAGCGGCCTACCAGACCTGGTCTGAACTACTGCAGCTTGTGTCTCTATGGGTGTGATCTGAACCATATTTGTCATAGGGTTCTGGCGCTCTTTCTTCCTCTGATCGTATTCAGCCGCATCCTTACAAAATCTTCTAATGTGGCCAAATTCACCGCAAAAATGGCAGCGAGGTGGTGGTAAATTAGTATTTTCCTGTGCTGGTCCTGCCTGCCAATGGTTCGCATTGTAATTATTAATTCTCTGTCCTCTGTAATTTCGGTATCCCTGCTGCTGGTTGTTTCTCATTTGTGGAGGAACATAATGATTGGCCGGCTGCCCTAGTTCTTGTATGATTGCAGTTACTATTGCCGTTCCCTGCATTTTAGCATTGTATGCACAGTTTTCGGTGGTATGTCCGATCGTGTTATAGATAGCACAAAACAACTGGTTGAGGGTGCAAGTGGCACTGGTATGCCCTGAATTCTTGCACGTGGTGCAGTAAATCTGTCTGGTCGGATCTTTTGCGACATTTTTACTTGTTTTTAACCATTCCAGGTCTTCTGTAAATCCTCCAACCTTGTTTTCCAACTGCAAAGCCATTGCGATCACCGCATCTAGCGTCATAGCTCCTACACAGCGTATGATCATAATCTGTTTAAGCTGTGGAGTCAAACCATTGATAAACCATTGAGTGATAACGTCATCCGGTAGGTTGGCATGTGCTGGGGGTGATGGGGGAAGTATCTCAACCCCTAAGCAACGACGAAGCGTGAATGACCTCCATAGGTATCCTTCTTTGACCTCTGCACACCAAAAATGCTCTTACTCAGAGCTTATGCAGAGAACTCCAGTGAGCTTTTGTAGACCTGTAGTAGACACCAAGAGATTTCCAACAAAACAAATTTCACTTCAAATGGATGCTTACACAAGGAGAAACAATGTCTACAACATGAGCTAGTTGAATGCTCACAATTGCCAGTCAAGCAGATACCTCACTTCACTCCAGCAAGCTTTTCTCAGAGATTATACAGAGAATCAATCTCAAACTTGGGTCAACTTTAGAGGACTTTAATAGCTACCCAATGACACCAAAATCATAGCAAATGGATACATAGAGAAGGAGAACCAGCCCTTACAACAGAGAGCAAAATATTTCCAACAGAGCCTACACACCAAGAGAGATATCAATCACACAACTTCACTAAAATGAATGTTGCTCCCAGATTACTCAGAGAATGATCCAGAGACTTTGTGAGCATAAAGTAGACTCTAATAGCTATCCAATGAGACAAGAATTACATCAAATGGATACAATATGAGGGAGAACCAATGCTAATAACTCAGGGGTAGAGAGTTGCAACACTGCCTGCGCACACACATAGATATGCCTACTAAAAGAAAACAAACAAGCAAGCAAGGGGCTAGCTTAAGCAAGGGGCTTGCTTATCACAACTCCAGCACTTAGTGCTCACTTTACATGAGCTAAAACTCCAAGAAGATGGGGCAAAAGAAGTCGGGATACATGCTCCTTTTATAGTGAGAAGTGTGCCCCTAAAATCTAGGAACTACCTTTCCAAATCAGCCTCCTAACTTGGAGGACTTAGTTGAGATGACTTGGGGAGTGGTTGAGTGACTTTTCTTGATGGAATCTCGTGGCTTTTGGCTTCCTTTGATTGCTCCACATGTCCATAAAAGATTCCCCACGAATTTGTAGCTTGAAGCTTGACTTTTAACAGGGGGTAATTGCCTCAAATGTGTTCTGAATAGGGTGGTATATTCGTGCACTGTCTGATTCATCTTCTATCTATTGTTTTGCAGGTAATCAAAAATTTTGGCTGGATTCTTCTTCAGCCTGAATCTCTGCAAAAATGCATCCCTTACTGCTTCATAGGTGCCGAAATGGTTAATATCATATTCTGTAAGCCATCTGGCTACTTCATTAACCAAGGTAGACTGGAATACAATAGCTTTATACGCCGGATCAAGTGGATGATTGAGCACTGCATAACTTATCTCAAATGTGCGTACATGAGCGTCTGGGTCATCACTTGGGAACCCACCAAATTTAGTGTACGTTACTCCTGTTGGAGTCAGTCGGGGTGGAAATAGATGTTGCTGTTGTTGCTGCTGTTGCTGTTGTTGTTGTTGCCCACTCATCGTGTTGGTGGTGGTATTGTGACTATCTTCTGTACTCCGAGGCTGAATATCTGAATCGTCGTAATCTGTATCATCCGCCTGTGCACTTTCCGGGTCGATAATCTTGTATGTTTCGAATCTCGGTCTCGAACAAGCTACCTTCCTTCTTGATGTCAAATGTAGGAAAGCTTACTCCCAATAGCGGTGATTGGGCTGATGATTCACCAAAACATGGTAAACCGCAGTCGGAAAACTGCGATGTTTCAGCAACTGGTACCGAAATAACACCGGAAGGTGTCAAATTTTTACCAAAACAAAGTGCTTTTTCACCTCCATTGATTTCTTTGGCCACGACGTTTCTATCCGCAGACTCTGGAGTCACTATTTCTTCGACAGATTGTGCCAAAATCGTACCGAAATCTGCCAGAAGGGTAGTACGTTCCACCAAAATACTACCAAAGTCACTACTTGTGTTCTTCAATGCCTTGACAACTGGGTTAGACTTATCTGCGCTTCTACTTCCTGGAGGCGTCCTTAGCAAATTCGGTATCGCCCAAGACCGTTGGTTTCTTCTATGCCTCGGGTATGATTCACCGGAACGAGTAACCGGCATATACTATGTTTGCAATACTTTGTGTACCTTCTTTACGGTCGATTCACAGTCTATGACCACTTTCACAATTAATCAACGAACATTCTTGATGCTGCTTTCGCACAAACCAATGACAACCATCTGGTGTCATATTCCCACAGACGGCACTAGTGTTAAACATCTAAAAGCGGGACTAACTGTCAGTAGCGTGTTTAAACATTTATTGGGTTCTTGGGAGTGGAAGGGATCTGTTAGAAAGAGGCCCTATACTTAGTTCCCAAACTAACCACTTACACACAGCAATACACTGATGCTCAAAACTCTATCAAGACTCCGTTACACCTACAACCTTACAGCACTCAGCCCAAACTTCCCGAATGTTGACCGAACACACTGCTTCTGCTTATGCAATATCGTGACACAGAGTTACTTGATGAACTCAAGACTTTTTCCGAATACAGAATATTGTAGCACTAGAGACAACATCAATAATTCAACCTTCACCGAATGGGTACAAATAATCAAACAAAACCGAAGATACAGAAGAACTCAATAGTCTCAGACACACAGTACTAGGGGGGAAGTACAGTGTGCAACTTAAGACGACCCTTACTGTAGCTTAACCTTTGCCGTATGAGCACACACTGCAACACCGAAGACAACAGAATACGACTCAGAGTTCTCCGAACACTACTGCAACTACACAGATTTCATCCAACACGTTACAGCACCTTACAAGAAATAGTGACACCACGATATACTTAATCAACAGAACAATCGCAACCGAATACCGCAGAACAACTCGCTCAGACAGACAGTCTAGTGATCTCACGGAACGTCGTCACTATAAATTACAACCCGAACAAATGTCGAATCAACACCACAGAAATTAGACAAGATACTCTAAATTAACCAACTCGACACACAGTAACGTCACAGACAAATCACCCAGACAGACAGTCTGGTGATCTCACGGAACGTCCCCTGAGCGTCTCTTTTTCATTGCTTTATATAAAGATTACAACGTATTTGTGTAACAACCTTTCGTTCGTGCGAACAAGATTCAGTTTCGTTTTTACAATCGCCAATCCGGCGGCCGACTAACAATGCGACAGTGTTCAAGTAGAAGTGTTGCTTGTAGTGTTTTGCAGTGTTGTGAATTGCTACAGAAATGACAAACGCAGATGGAATGTGTCAGCTTATGAGCAATAAGCTAGACAAGAACAATTTCCATGCTTGGAGTTCAGAATGACAAATTTCCTAATGGGAAAAGGCTATTGGAAGTACATCGAAGGAGAGAACGAAAATGCTCGTAGTTACGAGAGAGAAATCAGATTGCAAAACAGTTAAGGGCATATGAGGAATGGAATCAAGAAGCACGAAAGGTAACATATTGGCTATCTGGCCGCATACAGGATAGCATGATTGGGCACATACAGGATGCCAAGACTCTGAAAGAGGCTTGGAATAGTTTGGTCACATTGTACGAGACCAATACAAAGGCATGGAAATTGCAACTCAAGAACGAGATGCATACATTGGAGAAAAGAGTATGTCGATAAGTGACTACACTCTAAAAATCAAAAGCATATGTGAGTCACTTGCATCTATCAGCATGAATGTAGATGATGATGATGATAAGGTAGAATTGTGCCTTCGTGGTTTCAGAGCTTCATATAAGCAGTTTAGGACTTCTATACAGACCATGGAAAATATTTTGAATTTTACTGATCTGGTATCTATGCTGATTATTGAAGAAAAGAATCTTGGTGAGGATTCAAACTCCCAAGGAAAATCTAGTTCTGAGCAATTATTCTACTCTAGCAGAGGAAGAGGCAGAGATAGAGGTTTCGGAAGTTGAAGAGGAAACAATAACCAAGACCAAAGTCAACAAAAGAATCATGCAGGAGGAAGAGGACAGTTTTGAGGCACGGGGAGCCAAAGAGACCGCAGAAGTTTCCAAAGAAATGATTGAGGTAATGATAGTAAAGGATGTTGGAGTTGTGGTAAACTTGGATACTTTGAACGTGATTGTAGGTTGAAGAATCAAAATAACAAATGGCAGCAAAAACAACTATGCATCCATAAGTGTAGATTTAATCTTCCATCCCGTTTGTATTCTTCTACATATAACCCATCAACATTGAACCTGACTTGTAATCCTGGGTCATCCATTCATCCAATAGAAACCAAATACTTTGTTATATTTGGAACATGCAGCACATCAACAAGGTGTTTTACCTTCCCATCCTCCATAGACAGTGCTATATTTCCTATATGCTCAATAGGGTGTGATGTGTCATCACCTGTTTCAACATATCCAAGAACTAGCAATTTTTGCAAAGTACTCAACCATTCCACATGATTGGTCATGTGATTTGAAGCACCTGAATCAACATACCACACATTATCATTCGATTTTGAAACACTAGCAGACATCATATTCATCATGTGATGTTGAACCATGAACAACTTCTCCCCAAAGGAAACAAAGTGGGTAGGATGTTGATTCTTGAAATGAATGCAACCATGTTTGCAAAAGGTGCAAGAGTTATTGTTCATATAGAGGTCTGGCACAAACCGATTGGACATGCAAACTTGCATAGGCTGAAATTGATGCAGTCAAAGGAGATTGTCCATGGACTACCAAATTTCAAGGTTGCAGAGATGCAAAAGGTATGTGCAGCATGTCAATTTGGTAAACAGTCAAGATCATCATTTCCGCATGACAAGCATGTTAGTGAGAATGTGCTAGAAATAGTACATACAGATGTTTGGGGTCCTGAAAAGACCACATCTATGGGCGGTTGCAGGTTTTATGTTACTTTCGTTGATGGCCATACATGAAAAGTGTGGGTATATTTCATGAAAGAGAAGAGTGAGGTATTCACTGACTTTTAGAACTTCAAAGCTATGGTGGAAAAGCAAACAGGGAAATATATTCACACATTAAGATCTGATGGAGGAGGTGAATACATATCAAATGAGTTCAGCAATTTTCTAAAAAGTCATGGAATTCGACATCAGTTTTCATGCAGGTACACACCACAACAAAATGGCATTACTAAATGCAAAAATAGACATGTTGAAAAAAATAGAAATGTTGCAAAAATAGCAAGAGCATTGATGGCTGAGAAGAATATGCCTCATTGTTATTGGGCAAAAGCTGTGCATACAGTTGTATACATCATGAACAGAACTCCAACCACTATTGTACATCAAGTTACACTTGAAGAGAAGTTCACAGGTAAAAAGCCAAACTTATCACATATGAAAGTTTTTTGTTGTATTGCATATGTACATATTCCAGATGAGTTGAGGACGAAGCTTGGTTCAAAAGCAGAAAAATGGGTCTTCATTGGTTACTCCCTTGAGCAAAAGGGATATAAATGTTATAACCCACTCACACGACAAGTGAGGGTGAGAAGAGATGTGGTATTTGATGAAATGTCAAGCTTCTATGTAGATGTCAAAGAAGGACTGAATCTTGAACCAAATGACAAAGAAAATGCTGAAAAATCAAGTGCACAATCTCAAGCTTTGAGTGGACCACATGCATCACCAAGCAATACTTCCAACTCAAATCCATGGAGTGGAAGATTGCGTGGAAATTTCAGTCCATCAAACTCATCAAATACATCCAAGAAAGGTAAAGAAAAGCTTTCTACTGGTCATAAAACATGTGCAGGTTTGAAGACATTGATGGAGATTCAAGCGGTTCATAAAAGAGTCTTGATGAGGAACTTGGATTGCCCTCGATGAAGACTCCAAGAGTAAGAATAAGTCCATGTGCTCTCATAAACAAGTAATCTACTTAGCCTAGTGGTTTAGTCTCAAGGTTATGAAGGAGGAGGTCTTGGGTTCAACCCCCCATGGGGAGCTTGGGGAGAGAGTTTTGCCCAAAGAGCTCTAGAGCCTTCTAACTCAAGTTAACTTGAGTTTAGTGAGACTTAACTCAAGTGGCGAGTACACCAACCACTAGAGGACTCTAGTGGAAGGTACTAAAGCAGTGGTCGAGATCACTCCAACCACTAATAGACTCTATTGGAAGATATGAAAGGAGTGGAGGAGATTGCACATGCACTTTTGGACTCTAGTCACATTTGTGGTCCTCGTTGATTCGAACAGCTATATATAGGCATAAGGTTGGGAGGAGAGTCATCTCGTGGTGGTTGTAATCATTAGTTTCTTGCATGTGTAGGTTAAAAAAGGCATTATATGGTTTAAACTAACACAAATTCTGATTATCCCTAAATCAGAAACTAGTGAATGAATAAGTGAGGACATATGTAGGGTTGTTACTCACAATATGTTGGCTGACACAAACTCCTCTAGATAACTCGAAGAGTAGAGCACACCTCCTGATTGTTTCCATCTTGTTCACTTTATTGTAGGTGCTTGTTGAAAACTATTTATGATGATGCATAAAAAATATGTTTGAGACAGGTCCTTCCCTTCTATGTGGGGGATGTCTAATTCCCAATATTGCATTAAAAAAATGAAGAAATCATGCAAACTTGAAACTCTATCTTCTACACTCAAAGGATGCCTCCAAACTCTTCCATGCTCAGAAAATGATTTCTGAGAAAATTGTTTCATCAAAGTTTGTTCGAAGGTATCTTGCTATTGAAGAGTGGTTACCCTAAATGATGACTTTTTCACTTTAGAAACTGGAACTTCTAACCGATTTGAAATTTGGCACAATGCACAATTGTAATCAAGCCTTGTGAGGCAAGTACTGTTCTTTTGAGGTATTGAAGGAGCAAACTTTATCAAGATGAGTGCATTTGTGTTAGCAATGTTTGCAACAACAAGAATCTTGAAACATTTTGCTGCATATTCTTCCAATGCAGATGCCTGATACTTGTAGATGGATAGGTTCTTTGACATGGCATCCTTCTTGTTCATCCCTTATTTCCGAGGGAGCCCACCCACCATGATTGCAATGTTTACCTCCTTTTAGGCCTCGACAACATGAGTGGTGGCCACCACACCTTTTAGGGCAGGGAAAGTTGCATCTATAAGGGTCAATTCACAATGTTCTGATGGCAAAACATGCTATATACTATTTCCTCTGGCCTGAAAATGGAGATTGAGTGGTATTGATAAAAAATGAAAAACTACCTTAACCATCAAATTGATTGCATGGAATTTCTCAACCATCGATTCGTCATGTGCCGCTTGTCTCGTATCTCTTCCGAGGGGGTGAAGTCGTACACAATGAGGTGGGTCCGGAACATTTTTAGATTGATCTAGACCAATAATCTTTTGCCATATTGTTTAACTGTTCATCATTATTTGAGCATTCAAATTATGCAAGCTAATGGAGGAATAGATTTGTGTAAAAACTATTGTAGCATTTTGGCGTTGAAGATTGCAAACCTATTGCTATTCCCATGGAAATAAGTTTACGGTTGAGTCTTCATGATTTTGGAGATGCAACGATGTTGTTATCTATCAACATGTTGTTGGATGCTTTATTTACTTATGCATAACTTGGCTTGATATTCAGTTTGCTATCCCTCAGATGAGCACGTTTATACATTGCCTGTGGTAAGCATTGGAAGGCGTCTAGACTCTAAACACATATTTTCTACTTGAGTGGTACTCAAATACTTGGATTTTTTTATCCCAAGGGGGGATCATTACCATGACAATTACATGATTTTTTTGAATGAGACTAGGATGGTTGCTATGACACTCATGTTCCCATGAGTGGCTTTTGTTATGCACCTCAATTGAGCAAGAAGTAGCCTACTATCTCCACTTCTAGTTGTGAGGATGAGTAAGGGAAACTTTCATAATGATCGTTGAATGTGTTTGGATCAAACACCACTTGGGTGATTTAAGTGTTGGTTAGTTTTTTGCCACCAACATCTTTAGTGAGAGTTAGAGTGCATTAGCGATTGCAAGGAACCCTGTGTTCCATGCTTGCACAAAGCACACTGAGGTGCACTATTATTATCTTAGGGAGAGATTCCCTATTAGAGAGATCAATTTGTCTTATGTGCCCCACACAGGATGATATTTTAGACCTTTTTACAAAGCCTCTACTTAGGGATAAACTTGAAGCTTTTCACAAAGCTCTAGGCTTAATTCCTTTTGTGGATTGATTTCTTTCCACATAGGTTGGCACATTCATATACTTGAGTTCTTAATGCTTGCCAACTACATCATTCTTAGGAGGGATTCATTGATATATTTTGGTAGTGATGTGTGTGAACACACTTATGACCATTTGGAAAATGTTTTCCCTCTTTAGTAGGTTTTTTCCCTTGGCTTATATATGTGGTATAAGCCTAAAGGGTCACTTATTTTTTTACGTTCAATATGTACTAAATTCATTATTGTGTTGTGCTCCAAGCTTCTTCTTCTCCATTGTGTTCTTTGAATGCTTATGCATACATAAAAATCCAACATCTAAAAGCAAAGGCTATCATATGTATCATCCATAGACTAAACACATTTTGTTCGCTCTGATGTTTTTTTTGTTGGAGATGCAACTCGGCCCTTACTTTCATCTACCAATAGAAAACAATTAGCTCAAAGGATGTAATGGAACTTTATTTCCTCTTGAAGACAATCAAGTGCTCGTCCTAGTGAGGTAATTTCTTTAGCCTTTATAGTTTTCAAATGATGATGTAGATCATTCCATCTTTGATGCAGATGTACATCGCCACGTATTGATTAGAGTCCTATAATAAAAGAGGCAAAAATATTCCTAAATGGTTAGTGTAGCCTTTGAGAGATAGCAAATTAGATTCAACTTTATCATACCATACTTGTTCATGCTCTCGTAGTGTTTCCTTTGCATCAAAGTTTTATACAATGGTTGTTTGCCACAAGCATAATGACTATTGTTTGTAGCATCTATGCACTTGCAACTCATCATGATTAGAATGTCCATGAGTTAGACATTAATAGTAAAATTTTGAATGGTGATTTACATGAAGAAGTGTATGTATTTCAGCCCCATGGTTTTGTGTAGAAAGGCCATGAAAAAAAAGTATGTGGGCTGAAAAAGGAAATATGTGGGTTGACACAAGCACCACACATGTAGTTTGCAAAAGGCATTATATGGATTGAAATGTATAGTTTGAAAAAAGGTATTTTATGGATTGAAGTGTGTAGTTTGGAAAAGGAATTGTATGGATTGAAGTAAGCACCACATGATGGGTATGAAAAGATACATGCCTACTTGGGATCAGATGGATTTGACAACAACCCAACTTAAAGAACCTTATATGTTAAGCATGGAGATGATGTATTTTTTATGATTGTTGTATATGTTGATGATATTCTGCTCACTATTTGATGGATTATGAGTACTTGGCATTCACAATCAGCAATTTCTCATAATAAACATGGAAAACATCTTTTGAGCAACTAGAAATTTTTGAAAGATCACAAATACACAATCAAGCTAGAATCCAAGTACTCATAATCCATGATGAATGATGGGTAAGTGTGTTAGTGCATGGGTTGAAGAAAATATGTGCCTTGTGCATGGCCTCGTAATGTGGCCCTATGCATGCTTTCTTGGGGAATGCATTGTAAAAAATATGGTGCAAAGAATTGGGTCTTGAGCTAAGTGCTCAAGGGTATGTTGACGATGAGGTTTCCTAATCTATCATTGTTATAGTGTTACCAAAGTAGCAGATTCTTACCATGGTGAAAGGTTGGTCGATATTCATCTCTTCATGTTGTACTCCCATCGGGGTGATTGACTGTTGGCTTGTCTTTTGTTGTTGATGGATGTCCTTGTTGATGGTTCACTGATGAGATTCTTGAGCACATGAACTTGTCCCTTCGTCGAGTCCCTTACATCCTTAATCCTTTTGTTGGTTGAAGTGCCTTGCTTTGTTCCATGATGATCTTCCTTTGTCCATTGAGTTGTATAGAAAATGAGCTCCTTTGAATTTGGTTTGTGCTTCCATAAAAATAATGGTGCTCTACTCCAAGTGTTCTCTTCATTTTCAAATGTGAGGGTTGTCATCTTTATCCTCCATCCTATAAAAAAAAAGATTAACAATGCAAAGAAATTGTGTACATTGTATTTATATGTGCCCTCTTCGTGCATGGGTTTTGAAACTTGGGATGCCAAATGCATGGCCTTTGGATGAGGCCCTATGCATGAAGAGACTTTTGTTTTTGTGTACTTGAACTGTCTTTAGGATTGTAATTATTTTGAGATCCCAATTCAAAAAATTTAGGAATTTTAGGCCTCCATATCATCTTTTCCTTCTTTTGATTTTGCTTTGCTATTTTGAATTCTTGTTCTCTGTGGCCTTTTGGATGCAAGAGACTTAATTATGCTAGGCCAAATGGATGTATTCTAAAAGAAATATTTTGATGTATAACTTAGAGAAGCATGAGAAAGGATTTTCTTTGGGACCCAACTGGATCTCTGATTTGCTTGTGCTTTACGAAGTTCCTTGGGCTTAATGAGAGACACAAGAGTGCCTATATGCACACTTTGGAGAGTGCCTAATCTCAGCTTACATGTCATACTTGATGATGACTCAACTTGGGCATGGGACGTTTTAGGTACCCATTTCCAAGTTGCTCTAGGAATAGGATTACATGGTGACTTAATCAAAAGAGGTGTATGTATATATTTTTGGGGGCTTGAAATATGCAGAAAATGATTGGAACCTAAGAGCCTTTGTGATGATATCTGAGCTCGCAAGTCTTAGGCACCCAAACTTTTATGTTATTGTGGTCAGCCTTCATTGACCGCTTCGGTACCCAAGTTTCAAGTACTCGTTGTGATAGAGATCTTCGTTGTTCTACTACTTGTTGCCTTGGCTTTCTCCATTGCTTCTTTAGTAACATGTTTGAATTCAATGGCATGATTGATTGCTCTCCCTTTTGTAGCTAGATCTACTTCATGCCTATAACTACTTTCTTCTTGAATTTTGTTTGTCTATTTGATTGCTAGAATTTTCTTATACTATTTCACTTGCCTTTATGGCTGAACTACTGTAGTTGCATTAGTGTTTGAAAAAGGAAAGAGATCCACTCACCCGAGCCTGTTCTTCCATGATTGAGTCTTTCTGCATCATAGAGCTTTTGACACATACAACATCTTCTTCTCTAAGATTAGTCTTAGAAGAACTAAGAGAATGTGTGATACCTGGATTTATGATCGTGTAATTCTCTAATTCTAATGTATTGCATTGTTCATTACCCAAACTTGAAGAAGTTGACTTCTTAGGTTTAGGTTGACTGCATGGTCATAGATCCAATCTTTAACCAAGACAAATGGCTATGTAAGGTCCTCATCTTGACACACTCAAATTTTGACTATCATTGGGACATCTTGAAGGTAAACAAGAAGCTCCACCTTGCCCAAACAAGGGGTTTCGACACCTCCCAATCCTATGTTTGGCACATGGCCATGTGATATCTTGGGGCATTGGGATTGAAATATAGGCCTTTTCACCTTAACTTATTTCACCTTATTTTGCCTTATGTGCTCTCTAGCCTCTGCATGTGCTTCTTCTCCAACCCTTAACTCTTGTTCGTTTTGCTTATTGGTAGTGTTGAGTCTCATTAGTGTATCCTCTGTGAGAGGTTCTTGATATAGCTTGACTTACATCCACTAATATAGCTTGGCAAGATGTCATCTTCTAGAATGACCAATTGAACTTCATCAATAGTGGGAATTCTATTAATGACAATGGGTCCATATCCTTGTTTTTCCAATTTATGGGCATGTTGCTTTAGTGTGTAAACCAACACTAGGTCTCCCTCTTTAAATCATTTATCCTTGATTTATGCATCGAAGTATGCCTTTTGAATTTTCTTTGCAACATAGATGCCTGTTGTTGCTCATAGTCTAGTTTCACGTAAGTGTTCTAGATCAAATATCTTAGAGCACAAATCGTGTCCATTCCAATCGTGCTCTTGTGCTACTTTAAAGTCGGGATCGGCAAGTCTAATGGTAACACAACATTATGTCCAAAGGCCATTTGAAATGGGGTGGCATTGATTACCATTTTGTAGGCAACTCGATAAGCCCAAAAAGCATAATGAAGTTGTTTATCCCAATCAGATCATTTATTATTTACTAGTTTTGTAAATACTTTACATAGGATCTTATTTGTGCTCTCGACACTTGTGGATGATCAGGGGTAGAGTTCTTATGTATCACCAAGAATTCTTTGAGAAGGTTTTCAATGACTTCGTTCAAGAATGTACCTCTATCACTTACTAACTCTATTGGTAACCCGTTTCTAGTGAACACGTTTTTGAATAAGAACTTGGCTATCATTTGAGCATCATTCTTTGTCGTGGCTTTTACTTTTGCCCACTTTGTAAGGTAATCTATGGCTACAATAATGTACTTTGCATGGGAGTTTCTCGTTGGGGGATTAATAGGACCTACAAAGTCTATACGCCAATTTGAGATTGTGCATCCTCCCATCATTGGCCTCAAAGGCATCTCATCTTTTCTGATCAGATATTGTGTTCATTGGCATGTGTCACATCTCATCGCATAGGTATGTGCATCCATATGAAGAGTGGGCCACCAAGGACCTGAGAATAGAATGGTCTCAATTACTCGGTTAGGCCAAAGTGTCCACCTGCAATACACTATGTGCAGTTTCTAAGATTTTCAGATAGTCTCATTCATGAACACACAATCTTAAGTAACCATCTTTGCCTCTTTGGTATAGGATGTCTCCTACTAAGGTGTAGTCCTGAGCCTCTTGCTCCATGCTTCGTTTTCTTGCTAGACTAGCCTCACTAGGTAGTGTTCCCAATCTCATAAATTCTACCAATGGAGCACTCCATTCTAGAATTAACGACACGTGATAAAGGTTAGCATACTCCACTAGGGGTCTCTTTTGGCACACTAGAAAATTATTAATCCTCTCATGTATTTCCCTATCCATACTAGGCCAATACAGTCAACATTTTATATTCTGCAATGTTCATTGTTTAGAATAGTGATTTCTTAGCAATCCTTCATGGGCTTGTTACAATGAATTGCTATGCTCATCCTCCACAACACAACAAGCTAATACACCCTCTGTATCTTGTTTGTACATACTTCCTGAGAATATTTGATATTCTTGTGATTTTATAGTTTCATCTTTGTTCGTTTTCACATTCTTATTTGGGGGTCCAAAGGTTTGGACAGATACCAACTTATTTTCCCACTTAGGAACAACTTCTAAATTGAATAGATAAGTGTCAGGTGATTCCTTAGACACTCCTTGTGGTGAATCTCCTGAAGTGATGCGAGAAAGGTGATATGCACTGAGGTGGGTCCTACCTTTCCTAAAAACCACTTCAAAGTCATATTCCGTTAATAAGAGGAACCATCTTACTAAGCATCATGTATTGCAAGGTTTGTTGACCAAATATAATAAATATTGATGATCATTCTTTTGGTTGATATAGTTTTGTTCAACTATGTTTAGCTAGCATATGCTATAGGCAAATCTAGGTTTCCTTCACCTGTGGGTTTTCCTAGCACACATCCTATTGCATAATTTGATGCATCTACATGGACATGGAATGGATTATTCCAATCAAGAGTGGTCAATATTGATGGTGTGCACAAACATCTCTTCAGCTCATTGAAGGACTTTTTGCATTCATCATTCCACTCAAAATTTTTCAATAGAGCATAAAGAGTTTTAGTTATGATCCCATACATGTGGATAAACCTATAGTAATATCCACAATGGACCATAAAGGCTTGTACCTCTTTAATAGTCATTGGCATTGGCAACTCCACCATGGCTCTTACTTTTTCCTCATCTATTGATATTCCATTCTTAGAAACAATATGACCTAATATCTTACCCAGATGTAGCATGAACGCATACTTTTCTGGGTTCAAACCAACTCGATATTCTCTACACTTGTTAAAGATATGTCTCAGCTCTGGGATGTGGTGTCTTCTTTCTTGAGAATGACCACATAAATCATCCACATATAGTTCTAAGATCTTTTGCAAGAACTCTTTGAAGACATCACATATGAGCCTTTGGAATGTTCCAGGTGCATTGGTGAGCGCAAATGGTATCACACAAAATCAAAAGATTCCCCATTCTGTGGCAAAGGCCATTTTGTGTTGATCTTCTAGGGCAATGGATACTTGGTTGTAACCTCAAAATCCATCAAGGAATCTATAAACTTCCTTGCATGCAACATGCTCCTATAAATGTTCGGTGATTGGAAGCGGATAGCTAACTTTGATCCTAGGAGCATTAACTTTTTTAAGGTTAGTACACACCTGCAACTTTCCGTTCTTCTTGGGCACCACTATGATGGGAGACACTTATTCAGTATGCTCAATCTCATAGATAAATCTAGCTTCAATCAGTCTATCAATTCTTCTTTTATTTTGGCTACATAAGTATCATTATATGTGTAGGGCTTCTGTTTGGTGGGCTTGGCATCAACCATCATGGGGATTGTATGAGAGCATATTTCTGGATCTACTCCCTTCATGCCTTGATAGGCCCACATAAACTCGTCCCTATACTCCCTTAATAAAGCTTTACTTATTCTTCAGTGTTTGAAATGTAAGGGTCATGTGACCTTACCCCCATATTTATCATATATATAGCATTGCCTCAAAAGATAGATCATTATGTGGGTTTCGAGGCTCCCACACATGTGTCTGCGTCTCCCCTCTCCTCTCTCTCCTTCCATCTCCTCCTTACTCCTCTTGTTTTACACACCAAAGCCCTTCATTGGTATCAGACCATGTTGAAGGCTTGGGTGCAAGAAGCTTCAATGGAAGCTTAGGTCACAAAAGGTGAAAGTATAGGTCAACATCTCTCAACACCAGTTCAATATTTCGGCCATAACTCGAGCTAAAAAGCTCGAATTGATGTGTTTTAAATTTTTGTGCATAGCTAACATGAAAAGGGCTACAAGTTCACAGAAGGAAGCAGAACCTAGTTATGAGTTTTAGATTGCCAGAAATTCAAAAAACGTAGACTGATGTAGAAAATGAAGCTATAATCACTTGGACAGCAGGTCAGTGTTTTGGTTATAAGTTGAGTTTTACAAATCCGAATGAGATGATTCAACTTGGTATGTGTAGGTTGGAATAGCTTTTACAAATTTGTAAGAATACAGGTTCCAAATTCTGAGTAATAGGTTGCTGAAATTGCAGAATACAGAGCAATAGTATTGCAGATGAAGGTGAAATTGATAGCTGATGCTTGTTTTGTGGATATCTTGAGCTACGCACCTCCGATTGAGGTGTTCTTTATCTCGTTACATAGGCAAGAATGAGTTTTTGAAGTTTGCTGAACATAAAAAGTTCAGATTTAGAGGTTATCAATTCTAAAATACAAAAAAACAGAGTAGCATATTTTCACCAAAAGAACCCTAGTTGCTTTTGGAGTTCCATTTTGGTTTGGAACTTCTTCGAGAGAGACTTTTTTTGTGTGCAAACTCTTATTTTTAGAGCTTCAAGACATTTTCCATGTATGATCACTGTGGTAGCTCCTCAATATGAGAGTACAGCATGATTTTATCATGTGTTTGGCATGTAAGATGGCATTGTGATATACCTTTTTTGAGGTTTATGTCATCATAAGTTCGATCATGCATGTACAGTGGCATTGTGGTTTATATCTTGCTTATGCCACTTGGTTATGGATTTACTTGTCGATTGCACACATTTTATGAGAGATTGATTGGATCTTGTTTGGTACTTGTATCTTTTGTTTTCTTTGCAGATACATGATTCAGATTGGAGCCTTAGTTGCATACTTATTTGTCATCTTGATTTGCTATTCTAGTAGCATATGTTCATTGATTGATATCTATTTGCCAGTGTGATTCTTGGCATATGCGGATGGTGATTCTCACATGGTTTATTTGGTTCTAGAGTCCATTTTACACAGGAGATGCTATCCAAATTTTGATAGCTTTTATGCTAGAAGAGAACTCCAATGGATCTTGAAGCTTATGCGATAGCTTTATATCATTGTTTATCTCCATTCACTTGGACTTGGTCACACGTTACTTGTGATAGGTTGGACCATCTTGCAAGATTCATTCTTGAGTGGGAGGTGTATCACCATTGTATTAGCATGTATTGCCATTAGTTTTTTGGCATGTGTATTTGCCGCTATCTTTGATTGGATTAGTGACAGGTGGTTATAGACTACTCATTGTTCTTTTTCTATTGATTATCTTGTTTGATTGCTCAATTTAAAGGGGATACTCTGTTGAATTTTTCCCAGGATTCGTTCACATCTACTTGGTTAGTTTGGAGACTTGATGAGAAGGCTTATGCTCATGGTTTTATGTGCATGCTAGATGCATGGTTATGTGACAGGTGGTTCACATGGTTTCTTCTCCAACGAGACAGTTGTGATGTGAGTTATGCATATAGATATGCAGGTGTGATCCTATTGAGGATAGAGTATTATTTTTTAGTCTCTTGTTACATTGCTAGTCTCTTGGATTGCCAGCATGGTGTCTTCTCGGTTTGATGGCATTGACTTTTCGAGATGGAAATCTCAGATGTGGCATACATTGGTTCGTGCAAGGTTACACATGTATGTGCATAGAGATGCACAGAGGCCTCGTGACATGCCCGACCACGTATGGATGGATATGGATGCATTGGCCAGCTCCACTATTTGATTATAGCTTGTGGATTCTATATAAGAGTCTATTATGTGTGTAGTGCATTATGGCAGAGACTACATGATCTGTATGCGAGTCCATTGACTCATGTGAGACATAGATCACATCGATGACTTCGATGTTGGCATTGTGGTCGTGATGGCCATATTTGACGATGTTGCTTCAGGCAGATGCGACAACGACATCAGAGATATACACGTGATGCAAGTCAGGTAGTGATTTCAGGAGAGTCTATGGCAGTTGATTATGCCAATGATGGTGATATCACTTTCTCTTATGGTTCATCTCATGATTCCTCTTGTTCATTGGATAGCACACATATGGCTTTGTTTCTTGATGCATTCACCACTTTTCATGATACTCCACATCGTGAGTGGTTTTATCGATTCTCAGGCAAGAGTTGTGCATGTGTGCACATGCCTGATGGTACGACATATGGCATTGAGGGTGCAAGAGATGTATGCCTTATGCTACCTAGTGGAGTATCACTTATTCTCAGACATATACGTTATGTGCCTTCATCCCCTATGGTCTTGATTTCAGAACCAGTTACAGGAGAGCATATTTTATGCATTCCTTGGTGAGCATTATTTTCAGTTGCAGTTGTGACAACTTATGCTTGTCAGAGGTGCTAGGATTGGGCACATGTATCCACTACAGGTACTTCATGTGAGAGATAGTCTTGTCTTAGTGGGAGTTCAGCCTCATGTGCAATGTGAGACTCGACATGTCTCATTTTGTCTACCTACAAATAGGTCTATGGATATTCATGATGCACATGCATGGCAGGATTTAGATGCTCAGATGGATGCACATGTAGAGCATGTTTTGGATGCTTTAGAGCATGATGTGGATGCTCAAGTGGAGCATTGTGATGATACTCAGTTATAGTGTGATCATCACTTTGACCTTGGTATTGATGTTGTGCAGCTAGCTCATGTGGAGCATGATGATACACTTGGTGTGGTAGAGCATGATTGCTCTCATGGTACATAGTGTGTGACAAAGCATACTAGCTCTCAGGATGCATAGCTAGAGACATCCTTGGTTGAGAGGATGACTAATTTAGATGTTGATGAGTCAACAATCATGCGGTCATTCTTGGATTCGCTCATGCTAGATGTTGACACATATATGTCAAGACATGTTCGTCTTAATGATGGTGCTTTGGATGCCTTGGATACATGTATGGCTGACATGCTTAGGTTAGCCAGGATAGCATATGTTTCATCAGTATTTGGGAGTTTGATGTATGAGTCCATGCTCGAATCTAGATATTGCAATTGCTATTGGAGCATTTGCACTTGGAGTTGTCAGTCATTCGATGATTGACATAGGCATGGAGCAAATGGGAGCTTTGCATGAACTTCATCAGTTCTTGCATCAGTCAGATATGAGCTCGACTCTTATCGATATGAGTCTAGAGAAGTTTGAGGTGCATGGATACACCTTGTTGGAGGCAGTTGGTGTAGGCTGATCCGTATGGGTAGAGATCCAGACTCTTCCTGTACATTATTGTATAGTCCTACAGCATTCTTTGTATGTGTTACCACTTACGGTCACATTGACTCTTAAGTGGGAGATTGTTGGGGATGTAAGGGTCATGTAACCTTACCCCCATATTCATATATATACATCATATATATAGCATTGCCTCAAAAGAGAGATCATTATGTGGGTTTCAAGGCTCCCACTCATGTGTTCGCATCTCTCCTCTCTTCTCTCTCCCTCCATCTCCTCCTTGCTCCTCTTGCTCCTCTTGCTCTGCACACCAAAGCCCTTCATTCTGCACTTAGGTCTTCTCCTATGTACGTACATCAATCTTCCTTCTCTTCAATGGTTACTACAAATTTTTTTTGTCTTTTCTTTATTATCATACCTTTCTCTTGTGATGGCTTCTCTTTTAGGTATTCATACCAAAATCTTCCTATTTCCAACTTCATATTTCCTGAAATTCTCTGGTACATCAAACAATGATTCCTCCTCTACTTGTTTCACTACTTTTCTTTTCTTTTTCTTTTGACTAACTTCACTTTCCTCCCTTGAATTCAAAGTTTTAATGCTTGTGAGAGTTTCTTCTTCTTTTTGGGTAAATACTCCTACATTTTCCAGATAGTGTTCTCTAAGTCAAAGCAACTATCCATCACAATGGACTCTAGATTGTCGTCATCCTCTTCTGCTTCTATGACCTCATTAGAGTCACACTCCTCTAGCAAGGGTTCACACATGAACAAAGAGATATCATAACCCTTCTCATCACAATGAGATATCCACTATTCTTCATTGACATTGATGTCTATGGTGGCTAAGATTTCTGCCCAACCATTGGGCTCAAATTCCTCACCTAGAAAGACAATCAATGTGTAGGTCGGGTCTCTAATCAGTTTGGCTCCTTGAGAAGTTCCTTCTTCGCGCACTTTTAGGCACCTTTCCTCTTCCTCTGCGAGCTTGCACATCCACAAGTGAGTATCTTCATGCATCCAGGATGGACCAGAAGAACTTATAGAATGCACAGAGATTGAATCTTCTTGCACCTTGTGGATAGGATTCCATTGTAGGGGTGGTACATCTCTAAAGGTGTAATCCTTCATATTGACCTTGGTTGTGACCCCTAAGTGCTACAAATACAAGGAGTTGGTTCCCCTCTTCCTAGGATCATTTCATAGACATTATTTTTGCCAAAGTCACATGTCGCAAAGGTGTGCTCAAACTCTACACCACAAGTGGTTAAAGTTATCCCTTCTAGCAATCCTTGGTGTCTTTCAATATGGCTCTCAGTCATTTGAAGCTTCATTCTAGTTCGTCTTAATGCAGGTTTTCCCCATTGCTTCCACAAGCAGGTGGTTGTAATTGCAACACCAGCACCAAAATCTAAGATAGATTTGGTTGTGTAACCTTGGTAGGTGATTGGAAGATAAGTGTTACCTTCTTTACCTTCACTCATGTCTCCTATTTTGTCTAGAGGTATATCTGGGATTTTTTGCTTAGAGTATGCTTTTGACATATTGGAACCAAGTTCTAGAACCTGATTCACCACATGTTTCCATAGCTCAAGTTTTACTTTGAGCAGCTCTTCTAAGGTGAGGTGACAGTGCACCTTAGTGTTCTTCATGACTTTAGTGTTTCTTGGAACCACTAAATCTTCATTTCTTATCAATATTGTGGGATGTTTGATCTGAAGAGATTTAGATTCCCATGGGTCTGTGAATTGTGGAAACTCTTGTATAGGATTAGATTCAAAATCTAATCTTTCATCTTCTTGTTGCTCTACTTGGTCTTTGTAAATAGGTCAAATGTCTTGGGGAAATTCATCATGAAGATCATCAATTTTAGGAATAGGAGGGGGATTACCCTTCTCCTTGGCCCATGGCTCTTCTAGTATTTCTTGCAAGAACTCTTGAGAATACATTTCAATTGAAGGGCTATTCCAGCATCCATGGAATCAGGAACATAAAATTTCATTCGTGATAAGCTTTCTCTTTCAACAATTGGTTGAGCTTGTGAAGATAAAGAAATGTGTGGCTTGTTTACCAACCGTTCTAGTCTTTCTAATATGCCCTAGAGATGCAAAGCTAGTTTGATAGAATTTGTTAGATTGAACAATTGATTGGTCTCAAGCATAGCCCGAGCTAGTTCTACCATTTTTATGCACATTTTTGTTCGTTCAATCTCTAAATTTTTTCGAGGATAACTCTTGTCTAGGTTTGCAGTTGTTGGCCCTTCTTGAAGTCGAGCCTGGTAGGCCTTGAACATCATGTCCAAGCCTTCTGGGGTTGGATCTCCAAGAATAGACCCCGGTTGTGGTCTATTCACAATGAGTGGTGGGGTGGGATGAAGTGAAGTGCATGGGGTTATGGCATGCAAGGGGTTTTGAGATGCAATGTCTGCAATTTTTATTTTTATGTCTCTCAAGCTTTCTTCTCATTTAGATAACTTTCTATCCCACTTATGATTGGCCTTCTCCCTAGTATCCTTCCATCTTGTTTGTACTAGGATCTCCTAATTCACTTGACTCTGATTGTTCAACTGCTTTAACTTGTTTTAAGGTTTGTGCCCTCGTGAGTGCCTGTATAGAGTCCACGTTAACACTACTTGAACTTGAATCCACCACTAAGCCTACCACATTAATGGGTGTAACCTTGAGCTCACTAGAGGGGTTCCTAGGACAATCTCTCAAGAGATTTTCTTTGTTGCACTTAGGACAAAAGCCTTGTATTGTGATCGTATGTCCTTCTCTCGGAGTCGATGGGTGGGGACATTTGCGAATGAAATGGTTGCCCTGGCATCTAAAACAAGGTCCTCTAGTGCTTGTGATCTCATTTATTTCGATTAGGGCCTGGGTTTGTATACATGAGATTGGAGTATTCTAGCTCCCAATTTATTTCCATTGGTAGTGCCTCATATTGATATGGATAAGTCTCACTATGCTCGGAGGACTCTGTGTAATGAGCGCATGGGCTATCTTCATGTGTGTAGTTAGACCTTTGAGCATGAGGGTCATTTTTTGAGACCAAAGGGGTCATTGACACCAATGCTCTATTAGGGTTCTCCTCTTCCACTACATACTTAATTGGGATCACATTGGTGGGAGGTGGCAGTTTGTTTCCTAGGAATGGTTGTGCCCTATATGGTGCTTGATATTATTGTTGGTATTGAGGTTGATATTGATATTGTGGCCTATAATATGGCTTTTAGTATTGGTTTTGATACCTACCTTGTTGCTAAGGTTGTTGATAAGTTTGTATGACCACCTGCCTATCGTACGAACCATCCTGAGCCATATGGTTTGTGTATTTCCTCTCAATAGTGCAATATGGAGCATTCATTTCTCTCACCTTTTGGTTTTGCATTGGGCATACATTAGCCATGTGGTCATCTCTACAACTATAACATGGATTCAATTATATGACCTTGGTGTTTGTTTTCTTTGAACTCCTAGCTTCTTGGCAACCTGCTGAGCTAGTTCATCTATCACAGTGGAGGGTCTGGAAGTATGACTAGTCGAATTGTCAGAACACTTGTAGAGTTTGCACAATTCTAACTCCTTACTCAAGTTGTCTTCTATGTCAATACACATTCTCAAGCATTGATGTAGTGTGATTGGATCCTTGAGATATACATATGATCTAAGTTTCCCGCTTAATAGTCCATCTAAAAACAGGGAAACTCGTCTTGCTTGTGTAGGTAATTTAGGTGTGGGATAGCTTTCCATGTATTTTTTGAATCTCTGTTCGGCTAGTCGAACTGTTTCTTGGGGTGTCTTCTTGAAGCTGTGGATCAAGGATGATGTGTTATGTCTCATGCCACTCTTGGAAAATTCTACGATGAATGCTTCTAGCAGTTGAACTATATTTTGACAGCTGTGAATGTTTAGGGGCTGAAACCAAGCTAAGGTGGTACCCTTGAGGGTCAAACCAAATGCCTCAAACTGGGAGAACAAGTCCTTGACATATTCAGCTCTTAACACTTGTTTGAACTTGACCACATGATCATAAGGATCTCTTGGCCCATCAAAGTAGTTTTTCATTATCTTGACCACTTGAGAGGGTCTAAGGGTTCCTAGGTGCTCTCTGGTTCTAGGCAATGGAAAATCATGTTCATCTCTTTGATGCCTATGTGCTCTATGTCTCTCTCTTTCATGTGTTTCACTTTCAAGTCTTGATCTATCACAACCTACAGTGTATGCAAAGCTTACCTTAGGTCTCTCTCTATCTATCTCCCTCTGGGTTTCATGAGCGTGGGATGATCCTACACCTTGGAGGCCATGGGAGACATTAGATCTTGGTGGAGGGAAAATCAATTCATCCAAGTGTATGCATGCTGGCCATGCTCTGTTACCAAGAATATTATATTCAACGTGTTATCCAGATACACAAATTTGCCTAGTATCTCAAGATCTTTGATCTCTCTCTCTCTCTCTCTCTCTCTCTCTCTCTCTCTCTCTCTCTCTCTCTCTCTCTCCCTCCCTCCCTCCCTCCCTCCCTCCCTCCCTCCCTCCCTCCCTCCCTCCCTCCCTCCCTCCCTCCCTCCCTCCCTCCCTCCCTCCCTCCCTCCCTCCCTCCCTCCCTCCCTCCCTCCCTCCCTCCCTCCCTCCCTCCCTCCCTCCCTCCCTCTCTCTCTCTCTCTCTCTCTCTCTCTCTCTCTCTCTCTCTCTCTCTCTCTCTCTCTATTACAGGTTATTGAAGAAGTTCACCAAGCATAAAATATAGCTAATTATTGTAAGTACAATTTTCATTGTTTCTATATCATTTAAATTGTTTTATTTTAATTAATTCACATACTCACACTTACTCATTCATATGCATATGCACATATGCATATGCACATATGCATGAACATGCACGCTCATACATACACATGCACATACACACATACACATACCCATGCACATACACACACATACATGCACATACACTTACATATACACATACACATACACACACATACACATACATACACATACAGATATGCATATGCACAAACATATCTACAAACACATAAAATGACATGCATGCATTATTGCATATACACATACACACAATAACACATACTCATATACATACATATGCACATTCACATGCATGCACATACACATGGATGCAAATGTATATGCATGCACATGCACATGCATGCTCATACATATACACATGCATATGCACACACACACACACACATATATATATATATATATATATACATACATACATACGCATACACACACAACATACTTATACACATACATATGCACATGCATACATAGACACACATATACACATACACATGCACATACATACACACACATACACTTACACATACACATGCACATACATACATATGCACACACATACACATGCACATACACACACAGATGCACATACACTTACACATACACATGTACATACATACATATACACACACATACACATGCACATACACTTACACATACACATGCACATACATACATATACACACTCATACACATACACACACATACACATGCATATAAACCTACACATACACACACATACATAGACTTATACACATACACATGTGCATACACACATGTACACCTCAGAAAAATGGTGTTGTCGAGCATAAAAATAGAAATCTTTTTGAAATGGCACGATGTATGGTTAAAGGAAAGCACCTTCCTGATAAGTTTTGGATGGAAGCAGTCATGTGTGCAAACTATGTGTTGAATCACTGCCCTACAAAAGCATTGAGAGTCATTAATTCTTATGAGGCTTGGAATGGACATAAGCCTATGGTTAGTCATATGCACGTGTTTGGTTGTTTGGCATATGCTCTTGTGCCATCACAACAACATCACAAACTTGATGACAAGGCAAAGAAATGTATATTTGTTAGTTATCGTGTTGAAAGTAAGTGATATCTTTTGTATCATCCATTGACAAACACAATTATTGTGAGTCGAGATGTGGTATTTGCTGAAAATTCAGTTTTCCCTCTACTTGAATGCAAAAAATAGCCAACAATTAGCTCACAAGATGTGTTTGATACACTCATGCCTTTGTTCCAAAATGGTGCACTTGACTATGGCCATGTAGACCAGCCAACTGAGGCTCAAAGGGCTAAAAAATTACAGCCAAATAGGGCTGAAAATGCAAAGAATTTCCAACCAAACATGGCACAACATTTTCAGCCAAAAATTATCAAAACTGCTCAAAATTTTCAGCCACATATGGCTGAGCATTTGCATCAAAATATGGCTGAAAATGAGCATGAAATTCGGCCCACGCATGATATACATGATGATGTATTACATAATGAATGCATGTCTATCAAGAGTGCACAAAGTATGCCAAAGTGGCTAAAACAAGCTTTGCAGGACAGCAAATTGAGTGCACCTTTACTTGATAGAACAAGACCAAGCGATCACCATGCATCAAGTAATTTTGTGGATTATTCTCTCATAGCAATAGCACGTAATGAAGAGCCACTTACTTTTGAAGATGCATGTGATGATCTATAATGGATGAGTGCTATGCAATCAAAAATGGATTCCATACATAGGAGTGGTACTTGGGAGTTATGTGAATTTCCAAAAGGAAAAAATGTCATTGGTACAAAGTGGGTTTACAAGATTAAGAGAAAGTCTGATGGTAGCATTGATCGCTAAAAAGATAGATTAGTTGCCAAAGGATATGCATGACAATATGGCATTGACTATGAGGAAACTTTTGCATCTACTTCACGCATGACTACCATTCACATCATGGTTGCATTGGCAGCCCATCGAGGTTGGAAAGTGCATCAGTTGGACATAAAAATAGCCTTCTTGAATGATGATTTGCAAGAAGAGTTTTATGTGAAGCAAACTCCTAAATTTGCCATGAAAGGGCAAATGCATATGGTTTCTCACTTGCATAAAGCCTTGTATGGTCTCAAGCAAGCTCCACATGCATGGTATGACAAAATCCATAAGCACTTCATTGCCCTTGGCTTCACATGTAGTCCAATTGAAAGCACACTCTATGTACACAAAGATGGGGCTGATCTTATAGTGCTTGTTCTTTATCTCGATGACATACTTTTGATTGGGTCATGTGATGCAAAACTTGACATTCTTATGGCTGATTTGCAACATACTTTTGATGTCACTTATCTTGGTCTTTTGAGCTACTATCTTGGCATCTAGTTTGTATACATAGAGGGGGGAATTGTTATGCATCAAGCAAAGTATGTTGAAAAACTACTTCAACTTTTGAATTTGAGGATTACAAGCAAGTTTCCACACCACTTGATTTAGGTTCTCAGTTGAGGATTCCAATGATGTATTTGACAGTTCTCTTTATCACCAAGCTGTGAGATGTCTTATCAGCAAGCAGTTGAGTCTTTTGAGCTACTATCTTGGCATCCACTTTGTATCCATTGAGGGGGGAATTTTTATGCATCAAGCAAAGCATGTTGAAAAACTACTTCAGTGTTTTGACTTTGAGGATTGCAAGCCAGTTTCCTCACCAGGTGAGACAGGATTTAGGTTCTCTGTTGAGGATTCAGCGGTGCATTTGACACTTCTCTTTATCAGCAAGTTGTGGGATTTCTTATATATGCATGCAACACAAGGCCAGATGTACAGTATGCAGTTTCTTAGTTGAGTCGATTCATGCACAGCCTTAGCACTAAACATTGACAAGTGGTGAAACATGTGTTTAGATATCTCAAAGGCACTTTGAGCTTAGGTCTCTTTTATGGAAGAGATATTCAGTTATGCTTGCATGCTTTTACAGATAGTGATTGGGCTGGTTGTTATGATACTCCCATGTCCACTAGTGGTAATTGCTTTTTCTTTGGAGGCTCATGCATATCTTGGTTGAGTAAGAAGCAACCTACAGTGGCGACATCAAGTTATGAAGCTGAGTACATAGCAGTTTTCATAGCTACAGTGGAGTGTATATGGCTGAGACGCCTATTGATGGATCTTTGCATGGAGATTGATGTTGTTATGCATATTCCCACTAATAGTCAGAGTGCATTGGTTGTTGCATGAAACCCATTGTTTCATGCATGGACCAAACATATTGAGGTGCATTATCACTATGTGAGAGAGCGCCTTCATGAAGGATCTATTGATTTGGTACATGTGCCTACACAAGATAATGAGGCAGACATATTCACCAAAGCTCTCCACGGGAAAAGTTTGAAGCTTTTCGCAAAGCTTTAGGCTTATTACCTTATGGGGTTTGATCTGTCACTCCCTCTATGTGTTCACATCATTCGCTCTAGGGGGTTTGTTACACTTACGTGTTCCTCGAGTAGCCTTGATGTGAATCTTTTCCCTATACATGGGTACGTTTTACTCTAGTGTTGGCTAGAGGTGTTTTCCCCATGTTACCACGTGCTTGATACACTCATATGTGGTGGTACTTTATAGTTAGGGATAATATTCAGCTCTTATTTCAGTTCAGTTCATCGCCAATATAGAGAGCTATTCCAACCATCCGTCTTCTTTGTGTGTCTTGTTGCATTTGTGCTCCTTGTGTGTGCTTCTTGTGTATCTCTTGCACTTCTACACACACCCAACATTCTCCACACTCCTGTATATTTTCTTTGCCTCTTGAACTACATAGTTTTTAATCCTTTTCCCTTTCATCTTGGTCATCATCTGTATCACTTCTTGGATGCTGCACCTGTGTATCATGCTTGCTTCCTAATTGATGAGAATCATGGTAGAGTTAACTTTTGTTTGTCTTCATCAAACCAAAACATGTGTTCTTCAAACACAACATCTCTATTTGTAATGAGTTGCTTGGTTGAAGGATTATAGAATCGGTAACCCATCTGAGTTGAGTCATACCCAATAAACGCTACCTTTGTTGCCCTTTCATCTACTTTACCTCTTATTTGTGATGGTACACGAACATAAGATAAACAACCAACCACCTTGCAATGTCCAAGACTAAGTTTTCTTCCATGCCATGCTTCATAAGGAGTCATACCTTGAAGTGATTTGGATGGTAGTCTATTGACAAGGTACATAGTAGTTGAAATAGCCTCTACCCATAGATAATGATGCAACCTCTTCTCTTCAAGCATTGTTCTGGCTGATCCAACCAATGTCTTATTTCTCCTCCCTGCAATTCCATTCAGTTGAGGAGGGTACCTGGTACTCACTTACCTTTTGATACCTTTATCTTGCAAGAACCCATCAAACTCTTTGGATAAGTATTCTCCCCCTCCATCAGATCTGAGCTTCTTGAGTGATCTACATGTATGATTCTCCACATGTGCTATATACTTTTTGAAGCAATCGGACACTTCATTCTTACTCTTGATAAAGTATAGAATAGTCCACCTACTATGGTTATCAATAAATGAGACATAATACCTTGATCCTACCAATGAAGGCTCTTGACTTGGTCCCCATACATCTATATGTACTAAGTCCAATAAGTTGTTGTGGATGTAGCCTTTGTGGTTGAATGGTTGTCTTTGTGCCTTTCCAATCTGGCATGCATCACACATGTTAATCATGTGTTGCTTTGATATATTTGGCAGTCCTAGAACATTTTGATCCCTGTATATATCCTTCAAGGTTCTTACATTCACATGAGCAAGTCTCTTATGCCACACTTCAAGCTCGCTTAGGGTTTGAGACCCAAAATTGAATAGATCTATGTTCTTGGTTTCTCCTACTTCAAAAGTAAAGAGCCTACCATGCTTCTCACCTTTGTCTATCTTCTTAAAGCCTTGACATGGACCTTCCACAAAAGCTCCGTGTTGGGTGAACCTAACTTGCAAGCCTTTTTTAACTATTTGTCCTATACTTATTAGGTTTTTAGAGATAGTGGGTACATAGAGAACCTTACTCAGAATGTTTGTCTTGCCATTGGAAGCTTTGACATTACCAATCTTCTCCACATTGTGCTTTGTGTCATCCCCAGTTTGAACTTCATGTTTATGCTTTGTACTTTCCAAATCATATAGAATAGCAATGTTGCTTGCAACATGATTTGAACATCCTGAATCTATGTAGAACAAATGATCATCTTCTTTACCTTCTTTGTGTCTTAGATTCATTAGAAGCAATGAGTATTCATGTGCTTGATCTTCTAAATAATTGATGGAGTCCCTTCTATTGTGACCTCTATTGTTATTGTTGAAGTTGTGACCACCTCTATCTCTATCGCTGCCATATCCACCTCTTTTACTGCCTTTCTAGGTCTTCCCATTGAACTAGCAATTCTGAGTGGTGTGGTTGGTCTTATCACAAATGGCACAAGGTTGAACATTCTGACCTTTGGCTTTGTCATGCTTTGGTGCTTTCTTCTTCCCTTTCCACTTGTTCTTGCTTGTGAATTTGGCTTGGGAAGTCTCCTTTTTATCTTCTTCCTTCTTCTTGCCTTTCAACTTCTTGTCCTTCTTATCTACATATAGAGTATTAGTTGAATTACCATGATAGGATTTACCTTCCTTTATGCTATTTTGGCCTCTTGATTGAAGAGTTTTCCAAGAAAGATGTTGAATTCTAGAGTTTTCACATCCATGATGAGATCATAAGCCGTAGTGAAAGATTTCCGTTGCTTATCACTTCGAATACCATTGCAAATTTGTCTCATGATATCCTCTTCTTCAATGACGTCTCCAATGGATGCTAACTGATCTGCAACCTCCTTGACCTTGGTAACAAACTCTGTGATGGTTTGTTTAGGTTTCTTCTTCATTTGGTTGAACACATTCCAAAGATGATTCTTTCTTGCTTTGGTACTAGCAAAAAGGAAAGTCTCTAGGGCATCCCAATTCTCTTGAGATGTCTTGCGTCCTCTAATATGTGGTAATAGAAAGTAAGAGATAGATTTTAGTATGTATGACCTTGCTTGAGCATCCCTTGTGCACCAAAGTGTGAGCTTATCTGTCTCCTCTTATGTAGGTCCTACTTTGGATCTTGGAAGAGGGATAGCTTCATCACCTACTACAATTCCATAAAGATTTCTACCTTGCAAATAGGCCTCAATTCTCATTTGCTAAGCCATGTAGTTGTGTTGATCAAGCTTCTCAACCATTGAGGGAAAGTCGTCACCCATTGTAGCTCAGTGATGAGTAGCACCTCCTTTAATGTAAATCCGGGAAGATGTGAGGATGGTATGAAGACCTTGAACAAGTGATGGCACAAGTATGTGAGTGAGAAGCACACTAACATGCACACACATACACACACGCATGAACACTAGGCAAGAACAAAGAGAGAGACAATGAAGTTCTTTAGATTACTCAAAAGTGCTCTTACAAGTTCAATTCTACAACAAGCTAACCTCAAAAATGAGCTCTCTAGCTCTATTTATAGTTTTTGACTAGCTTTGGTCCTGTCCAGACCTAGTGTCCGGCCTAGTTAAAAATTAGGTTCCTAGGCTATTTTGGAGGCTCAAACGAGCTCAGAAAATTATGAAAATTGGGACATAAATACTACTAGTACTCCTCAAGCTTGAGGACTCCTCGACTTGCACAAAATGGAGTAGGAATAATCAAAAATGGAATGTACAATGAAGTGAAGTGACCACAATCACTATTTGGGAAATATTGTTACATGGAAAAGTTATGGGGGCTATTTGCCAGATCTGCGTTGACTACTCTGCCTGCTTGTTCCTTGCTCCGTCTCCTTTCGTTGACTTCCTTGTCATGTAAGTCCTTGACTATCCTGACCACTGCCAACACTCCCCCCTCTCTCGCGTCTGTCGTCTCTGACAGACCCTTGTTTGGCTGAGCGTTTCACATAATATTCCACCACGTCAGTGGCCAAGTGGTGCTCTACTAGCCTCAACCCCTTTGCTAAATCTGTTAGGAGGCATCCCAATCCACTAGACCTGGAACATCCGGGTGTGACAAACGCAATCGTTCCGAATGTAAGGTTCGCTCCGTTGCAAAGAGGTGGAGGAGATGGGAGGGTCTGGGAACAAAGATTTCAGAGTGGTATTCCCAGAATCCTGTGATGAACAGCTCTTCAAATGTTTGCTTGTAGTAGGCTGGGAGGCATTTTATTCGTGCATGCCATGCATATTGTTGGTGCATGACAATCATCAATTGAAGGATTATGGAGAAATGAAGCCAAGAATTCAAGAAGAAAACAAAGTCAGATGGTTGAAGGAAGGGCATATTCAGAAAATCCAAAGACATGTACACATATGTATATTAGCTGACTTATACCTTTGTCTAGTCATACACTTGTATATATTCATCTATAAATATGTTGGAAAATGTCGGGCAAAGAGAGCAGAAGAAGAATAGTGAATAGGAAGAGAGAAAGGAATAGTAGAGAGTGTCATTAGACACATGAGAAGTGAGTTGAATTCATCAACTTCACTCAGATGTAATTTTTCTGAGTAATAGAGAAAACTTGCGCCCGATATTTTGCTGTCTGCTCCCTCTGTGTTTAATCTTTTGAGAAATTCTTTTGCACGTATCTAAGTCCATAGCTAATCTATCTATGGCTAGAATTTGAGAGGTTAATTGTAATCAGGCTGTGAGAATTTTGATTAGGAACATTCATATGTAAGAATGTTCTAACAGTCGAGAAATCTGGCGCACATTTCATCTTCAATGAAATGATCATTGCTCAGTCTACAGTGTAAAGTTTTACACAAATGAGGGCTTAAAATCTAAGTTGGAAGGTAAGCTATCTATGGCTAAAAGATCTTGATCAAACGGGATTTACTTTGGGAGAATCAGTGCTAAGAAGTTGCAGGTGTCAAAGTCGCCATTGCAGAGAAGCACTTCCAGACATAGGTAAAGTGTTTCACACATTTCTCAGTGTGTACTTAATCTTTTTGAGAGATTTAACTTGGCAAAGTTGCGCAATCTTAAGGCGAAGTGTTGTGCAAAGTTTTATCAAAAACTTTACAGGATTGATTAGTCAATGAGTGACTAATCTGCAGCAGACTTTTCTGAAGAAACTGAAATTTTCAGAATAATCAATTTTCTGATAATTTAGTGAAGATTCTCTAAATTAGGTGGAGTCTAAAGTTGATCTTGATATAGAGGTGATCTAAATTCAAGGTTAACTTGTTCTTTTGGAGATTAACACTCTCCATCAGTGGTATCAGAGCAGGTTGTGTCAAAATTGAAGTGAAGAAGACTCCGACTATTGCAGAAGTACAAAACTTTACATTTTGAAGGTGCAGAAGGGTAAAGGTTGAAGAAAGATCAAAGGAAGACATACAAAGAGCATCAAAAGGATCAGAAGGAGCAACATTCGAAGTAAAGGTACATTTATTATCTGTAAAGGTTAAAGTTTTGAGACTACAGGTGAAGCAAGGATGGGAGATAGTCTCCAAATTGAAAAGTTGGATAGAGAGAACTATCCTGCATGGTCTATGAGGATGGAAGCTCACCTTATGAGCAAAGATCTGATAGGATACATCACAGGAGATGAAGAAAAGCCAGAATTCAGAGATCCTAGTGTTCCAACTAGGGAGGAGCTTGCAGATTTGAAGAATTGGATGAAGAAGGATGCTCAAGCAAGAAGCATCATCTACATGGCAGTCAATGACTATTTGCTTCCTCACATTAGAGGACTTGAAAGTGCTTGTGACATTTGGAATGCTTTGGAAGAGCATTTCCAAAATACAACCAAATCAAGGAAGGCTTCACTATGGGCAGAGTTTACTACCTTCAAGAAGAAGGCCTCACAATCAATTTCTGATTATGTGACAAAGATGAAGGACATTGCATATTCTTTAGGTGCAGTTGATGAAGATATTGAAGAAGACAAATTGGTAAGACAAATACTCACAGGACTAAGAGGAGATGAGAAATGGAAGCCTTTCATTTTATCTACAGAACTTTCATTAGATCACTTTACTCCTGATTTGAATCAATTGTTAGGACATATGCTAACTTTTGAGAATGATATCAAAGGAGATGTTGATAAGAGTGCAGGTCATGCAATGTATTCTAAAGACAAGAAGAAAGTCAACAAAGGGAAGCAACAATCAGGTGAAGAAGAAGGTACATCAAACCAAGCAAACTTCATAAGAGGAAGAGGAAATGGCAGAAGTAGAGGAAGAGGCAGAAACAACAAAGAGAATGCAAGAGCTTGTTGGATATGTGGTAAGACCAATCATCTATCTCATGATTGTTGGCATAATAATCAAAACAATGGTAATTATCAGAACTTTAATCAAAGAGGAAGAGGAGGTAGATTTCAGAGAGGAAATTTCAGAGGTAGAGGTGGTAGGAATTCTTTTGGAAGAGGTGGTGGAAGAAACTTCCAAAGTCAATCCTATAATAACACCTACTACAACTATGCATCAGATCAAAAGGAGGATTCGACTCTCATTATGAATACATGTGAAACCTCACATGAGGACATGAGAGTGTTCTATATTGATTCAGGATGTAGTAATCATTTAAGTGGAAATATTGCTTTGATGACTGACCTAGATCATAATGCAATTAATCATACAGTGCAGACAGGTGATAATACAAAGCATAAGGTAAAGTCAATTGGTTCAGTCAAAGCTAAGGATGGGAGCACTCTTCTGAGTAAGGTACTTTATGTTCCCACAATTCCAAAGAATTTGATCAGTGTAGGTCAAATTGTGGAAAAAGGATATGAGGTAAGGTTCACAAATGATGGAGTTTATGTGGAAGACCCTAGTCAAGGGTATAAACAAGTTATTGCAGGAAAGAAAGAAGGAAGGCTTTTCACATTGAAGGTACAAGGAAATGTTGGACATGCTATGTTCACATATGGAGAGCAGAAGGTGTCAGAATTGGATCTTTGGCACAAAAGACTTGGACACTTTAATGAAAGAGGTATCAAAGAAATGATTAACAATGATTCAGTGCTTGGAATGCCTAACATTGCAGGTCAACACATGACATACAGATGTGAGGCATGTCAATTAGGTAAAGCTCATAAGCAATCCTATTCCAAGCATGGATTTATGTATTCAGAAAGACTTGAATTGGTGCATACAGATGTGTGGGGTCCTTCAAAGGACTTTAGTATAAATGGTTCAAGATATTATGTCATATATGTTGATGATGCTACCAGGTGGATCACAATTTATGTGATTAAGGAAAAGTCAGAAGTGTTTAATACATTTAAACACTATCATGCATATGCAGAAAGGATTACAGGTCAAAAATTGAGGAGACTAAGGTCAGATGGAGGGGGAGAGTATTTTTCAAATGAGTTCAATGATTATTTGTGGAATGCAGGTATAAAGAGAGAAGTTACTTGCAGGTACTCTCCTCAACAAAATGGGGTAGCAGAAAGAAGAAATAGGACTCTTGTTGAGTTTGCAAGGTCCATGATGAAAGAGAAGAATTGCCCAATTATTTGTGGGCTGAGGCTGTTAATACAGCTACATATTTGGTTAATAGATTGCCTTGTAAAGCTTTGCAGGGTATGACACCATATGAAGCTTGGTGGGGTAAGAAACCTACCTTGGATCATTGCAGAATATTTGGATGCTTGGCATATGCATATGTGCCATCTCAATTGAGGCATAAGTTGGAGCCTAAGTCAGAAAAGTATGTATTCATTGGTTATGATGATAAGCAAATGGGATACAGGTTGTGGAGTCCATCCACAAAGCAATTTATTGTATCCAAGGATGTTACATTTGATGAGCAAGGTACTTGGTATGCAGGTAAATATAATGTACATGCAGATGATGAAGAAGTTGTGGATCAAAGAAAAGGTAAAGCAAAGGTTCAATTACTTGATGAAAGTGAGAGTAATGAAGTGCAGATTGAAGTTGAAGAGAGGCCAAGGTTTGATCCAGAATGTGATGAACCAGAGACCTCAAGAAGTGCAGAAGTTAGGAGATCATCTAGGCACAAATGGCAACCTACAAGGTATAGCTATGACACTTCATTCTTGACTACTAAAGATTATGCTTATTTGGTAAAAGCAGATGAAGACCCTTCTACATATGAAGAAGCCAAAGGGAAGAAGAATTGGGAAGATGCTATGCAAGAGGAGTATGATGCATTGATAGAGAATCAAACATGGGATTTGGTTCCTAAACCTAATAGTCAGAAAATCATTGGTTGTAAGTGGGTTTACAAAACCAAAAGGTTTGCAGATGGAAGTGTGTCTAGGTACAAAGCTAGACTTGTTGTGAAAGGGTATGCACAGACATATGGAGTGGACTATGATGAGACTTATAGCCCTGTGGCAAAGATGACAACCATCAGGACACTCATTGCAATTGTTGCTTGTAAAGGTTGGAAGTTGTCTCAATTAGATGTTAAAAATGCTTTCTTGAATGGTTACATTTCAGATGAAGTCTACATGGAGCAACCAGATGGGTTCAAAGATCAAGTGAGTCCAAATTATGTGTGTAAGCTCAAGAGAGCTTTGTATGGGTTGAAGCAAGCCCCAAGGGCTTGGAATTATAGGCTTGTAAAATTCCTGAATGATCTTGGTTTTCAAGCATCAAAGGCAGATAGTAGCTTGCTAGTCAAAGCAAGTGAAAATGGATTCATTTATGTGTGTATTTATGTTGATGACATAATACTTACAGGAACAGATGATAAGGGGATACAAATGATCAAAAAGCAGATGGAGAAAGAGTTCAAAATCAGTGATTTGGGGAACCTATCATTCTTCTTGGGAATGGAGATCTCTTATACTCAACATGGAGTATATGTGACCCAAGAAAGGTATCTTAAAAATTTGCTAACCAAATTTAAAATGGAAGATTGCAGGGTTGCACCTACACCTTTGGAAGTGAACCATAAATTGTCTAGGTTTGGAGGAGAAGAGTTCAGAGATATGAAACTCTATCAAAGTTTGGTTGGTAGCTTGATTTATGCTACATTGACAAGGCCTGACTTGTCATATGCAGTTGGTGTGCTTTCACAATTCATGCATTGTCCTAGAAAGGAACATTGGATTGCAGGACAAAGAGTACTTAGGTACATCAAGGGTACACTCAAAGAAGGGTTGTATTATGGGTTTACTTCAGATACAAGAATCAAGATATATAGTGATGCAGATTGGGCAGGTAATGTGGATGATAGAAGATCAACACATGGATACTTGTGCTATGTAGGAGACAAATTGATTTCATGGTGTTCCAAGAAGCAACATACAGTTGCTTTGTCATCTACAGAGGCAGAATATAAAGGTATGGTGGAAGCTGCAAAAGAGGTAATATGGCTAAAGACACTTTTGAAAGTTTTTGATGTGATTCAGAGTACTCCTATTATTTGTGGAGACAATATGAGTTCATTATACTTGGCAGCTAATCCTGTATTTCATGCTAGAACTAAGCATATTGAAATACAGTATCATTTCCTGAGAGAGAAGGTTATTGAGAAGGAGATTGAAGTCATACACACTCCCACAAAAGATCAAGTTGCAGATATGATGACAAAAAGTCTAGATGGACCAAAACTACAAAGATTCAAGGATATGGCAGGAATCAAGAAGATAGAGAAGAACCTCAATTAATGATTGAGGGGGAGCTGTTGGTGCATGACAATCATCAATTGAAGGATTATGGAGAAATGAAGCCAAGAATTCAAGAAGAAAACAAAGTCAGATGGTTGAAGGAAGGGCATATTCAGAAAATCCAAAGACATGTACACATATGTATATTAGAAGACTTATACCTTTGTCTAGTCATACACTTGTATATATTCATCTATAAATATGTTGGAAAATGTCGGGCAAAGAGAGCAGAAGAAGAATAGTGAATAGGAAGAGAGAAAGGAATAGTAGAGAGTGTCATTAGACACATGAGAAGTGAGTTGAATTCATCAACTTCACTCAGATGTAATTTTTCTGAGTAATAGAGAAAACTTGCGCCCGATATTTTGCTGTCTGCTCCCTCTGTGTTTAATCTTTTGAGAAATTCTTTTGCACGTATCTAAGTCCATAGCTAATCTATCTATGGCTAGAATTTGAGAGGTTAATTGTAATCAGGCTGTGAGAATTTTGATTAGGAACATTCATATGTAAGAATGTTCTAACAGTCGAGAAATCTGGCGCACATTTCATCTTCAATGAAATGATCATTGCTCAGTCTACAGTGTAGAGTTTTACACAAATGAGGGCTTAAAATCTAAGTTGGAAGGTAAGCTATCTATGGCTAAAAGATCTTGATCAAACGGGATTTACTTTGGGAGAACCAGTGCTAAGAAGTTGCAGGTGTCAAAGTCGCCATTGCAGAGAAGCACTTCCAGACATAGGTAAAGTGTTTCACACATTTCTCAGTGTGTACTTAATCTTTTTGAGAGATTTAACTTGGCAAAGTTGCGCAATCTTAAGGCGAAGTGTTGTGCAAAGTTTTATCAAAAACTTTACAGGATTGATTAGTCAATGAGTGACTAATCTGCAGCAGACTTTTCTGAAGAAACTGAAATTTTCAGAATAATCAATTTTCTGATAATTTAGTGAAGATTCTCTAAATTAGGTGGAGTCTAAAGTTGATCTTGATATAGAGGTGATCTAAATTCAAGGTTAACTTGTTCTTTTGGAGATTAACACTCTCCATCACATATATCACCTGAATGGAGGGGGTTGTACTCATATCATAGACCAGGTCGAGGTTACCTGATGTGAATCCAACTCCTGGGAAATGTGGATCTTTAATATTTTTGAAGGTTCTGAAGGTTACCAACATCAACTCGAATATTTTCATGCACATCTGTGCCATTACATCTGGGATGTTTTGCAGTCTGACTCCCCAGTGGCGAATGGTAGAGATCATGTATGCCACTGTAGCTTGTCCCCGTGTCGGTGCCAGGTATACGTAATTGAGCCACTTTGCACAGCATTTAACATTCTTCATAGTGATGGCAAAGTCAGGCCATGTGTGTCTTCTGAGGACGGGAGCATAACAAGGATTATACTTGATGAATTGTGGCATATTATTCCAAGTTCGAACGATCTCAGGGTAAGTTTCTAGGAGTCGTAGCCACAAGGTAGGTTGAAAAATGGATCCTTGTGTCGCACTTTCAGGTATATCATCGGGGCCAAATTGAGCGGCAAAGGTTGGGGCCTTGCCACATCATCATTGAATTTCTGCGTTGTAGTCTGCTAAGAGCACACACTAGGGCACAAATTGATCGTCATTTGTGCCTATCCATCGGTGATGAGACATACTTCGGAGATATTCTGATTTGATAATAGTGTCCTCAATCTTAGACATTGACTCAATCTAGACCACTACTCGATCGTCGTGCGTACTGGCCATTTTCTCGAGTGTCTCCATCCATTCTGGGGCTTCTACCTCTAGTGTGTTCAATCCCTTAGAGGTTTGTTGGACACCTAACATTGGCATAGGAACACATGGCTCCTCATAAGACTCGTCTACTTCTATGGGTACCAATTCTTCCGCTTCTGGTTCAATGATTGGGGAAGGTTGTCGTTCATACTGAAGGAGCTTCCTTTGCAATTCTTGTACTTGCTCTTTTAGCTATGTTACCTCCTCTATAGGTGATGTCGACTCTGTGATCTTTGGTTGTTGTCCTTGTTCCTTTAGCTGTCAACATAGTGCATCTCGTTCTTTTTCCATATCATCATGTGCTTCCAGCAGATCAGTATAGGTTTCCAGGATTGTCTTCATCGTGTCTGAAGGGACTGCTTTAAATTGTTCTGGGTCGATCTCATGGGGGGAGCCTTCCATAGCAGCTTCTAGGTTTTCTTCGTTCTGCTTTTGAAGTCATTTATTTTCTTCTAAGGTGGTGGTCATGTGCTTCCGTAATAATGTTAGGTTGCGTCGGACTTTGACATTCTCTAATTGATATAGTTCAAGCAAAGTTGTTAATTTCTTAACTTCGGAAGACGCGGATGGCTGGGGAGCTTCCAATAAGGTCTGGTGGGTGTGTTCAAGCGTAGTATATCGTTGATTCAAGTGAGCATTTTCTTCTTCTATAGTCGCAAGCCACCTCTGTAGTTGCTAGTGATCCGTAGTTAATTGATGATGGTGAACTTCAAGAATCTGTTATTCACTCTATAGTTGATATACACATTGATGTAAAGTAGAAAACACATTATTTATATTTAAGAATGCTGGGAAAGGAGAGGATGCAGGGGGAATGGAAGGGAAAGGGAATCATGAATGAGGTGGAATCAAGTGGTGATGTGGGTGGAGGGGGTATGGGAGATTGTGGTTGTGTGTGGGGAGGGAGGGGTCCTGTGGCTGGTGATGTTTCTATGGTGTCAAAAAGTGTGTGTGACCGTGTAGATGGGGACAGTGGGTGGGGTGGATGTGATGTTCGTGAATAGTGTTGTGAAGGTGGGCATAGTAACCCTTCCAAGATGGATGCGTGGAGAGAGGGGAATTCCCATAACAGATGTGGTGATTGTGGAAGTTGGGGTGGTCGTGTCATGGGGCGAAGTGAATTGTGCAGTGATGGGTAAGGAGTGTGGTGATGATGGTGCCACCTGATGTTCTTTTGTCTGTGTGGTATCTCCAGGTGCCGGTACATCTATGTGCATTTGCTTGCCGGAGCGCATGGGACTGGTAGGCACTCATTTCTCAAAGCGATGAATATAAGCCATAGCTGAATGAATGGCTTCATCCAGGCCCACCGTGTCCCCGTGTAAGTTCAGGGATTCAATAAACAGTTCACCCACTCCTTCTTCTCCTAACATTTGACTTATTAGCATCTTTCCTGTTTCCAGTGACAGATTGTGATGCTCTTGGATTCTCTTCATAGTCTCATATAATCTTTTGATTTGTGCAGTGTATGCTGGGGCACTTGCCAGTTCTGTAATTTCTTCTTGCTCTTGGTCATGTTCCTCGTCCGCCTTCTCTTCATCAGTCTCTTCTTCATCCCTGTCTACTTCCACTACTTCAAGTTGGGTAGGAGCTGAAGTCGTTGTGATTGGTTGTGGTCCTTGGATCTGTTCTGCTTCCTTCTCAAGATTGGCTTCATTAATCATGCGGGCAATTTCTTCATTTGTCAAATCTTCCAAGGTGTAGCCCTGTGGGGACTCCAAGTCCGATGGAACCGGAGGGAAAACCAAATTGGGTCCTTCTGCACTTTGTCTGGGTAAGCGAATAGTAAATGGACGAACACGTCTGGTCTGAGGTGGTGTTACCTCTGGTGTGAGGGTGGCACCCCTTGCTTGTGCACAAGGTATTTGAACTGCATCCCTCATTTTCTTCGAAGGTGGCCCTGTCATTGATAGCCGTCGCTGGAATTCCTGGGCTCGGGACCACACTAGTGCTCTTTGAATAGGCACATCATAAGCTAAGCACATGTAAATGATCCTTGTCAGCACACAACATCCATGAATCACATTCTTATGTTTCTTATTCCAGCGCTGATGTGCTAGGTGGATTTGATCTATGATCCAGTGGGATAGATTGATTGTGAGGTTTTTTGTCTCTGCCAAGTACAAGCTAAACCAAATTCTTTTGGGTGGCATGGTGAAGCGCTCCTGGGCTAGAAAGGCAAAGTGTTGCATGATTGTACATAGGTGGAGGGCGATGGTAGGTGTCATAGCAACCATATCCTTTAACTTGTTAAGATCTTTGTGTTTCATTCTTCCAGGGATCAATGTTTCTTTCTCTGTAGGAATGTACATGCCATTCATGTCCAAGGCTTCCCGTACTAGGTTGAGGGTAAGTTTAAATCTTTTCAATTCATGGCCTGGTGTTAGAGATGGAAGAACAAATGTACTATCTCCCCCTTTGGATCTACTAGGGGTGATCTTGCTAATCAAGTAGGAGCAGCGTAGAAAATCTGGCTTAGGTAAGAGTGCTCTAAAATAGTTGTCCAAGCCCGCCTTTGTCCATACAGATCTCATTACTTCTACATCCTGATATTTTTCAAATTCACGGGTGAAGAAATGATACCTCCCCCACTTGCCATTGAATTCAATTTCTGCTTCCCAAAAGTAGGTGCCCTCACCCAATGGACTTGCGACATCGCTGAACCAATGTGCATGTTTGCCTACTTGTGATGTGTGCCCCTACAGAGGGTTCTGAATTGGAAGGACATGCACCGCCCTGAGTTCTTGAGGCCTCTTGGTGAGTTGTGGTTCGAGGAGGAGAGTTTCAATATCCACAATTTGGGCACTGGACCCCGCCTAGAAACTAGTGCCTCCTGCTTCTCAAGTGATTCTGCTCGTGCTCATGGGCGAATATGTGTCTGTGCATGTTGAATAAGAGTGAGTATCAATTATTCGAGTGAGTGAACCATGTTGTACATGATGTGGTCGGTGTGTGGCTACTTGAGCGTGCAAGCAAGCCTTAGGCACCCAAATTTGTCTTGATCGTGGGTCTGCCTTCATCGACTTCTTGGGTACCCAAATAGAATTCACTTTAGTTGAAGAATTTTTGTAAGAAGTAATAGAATTCACTTTAGTTGAAGAATTTTTGAAAGACTTCTTATTAGTGTCTTGTCGTTAAGCACTAATATGAAGTTGAGCCAGTGGTTGTGGCTTGATCGCGACAGGATGCTCGCCTTTCCGTAACCACACTTGTTTCAGTGGTTGAGACACCTTGCTTCGTACTTTCTTTGGTCCTCGAACATAGGTCATGTGCTGCTTCTGCGCTGGGTACTTTTTTGGTTGTCGTGTCTCTACCACTTTTGGAAAAGAAGGGAGTTCCCTCGTATCCTTGGCTTCTTTGTTGAGACAATCATCCCTGGATCACATAGTTTTGGACAAGAATAGCATCGTCATCTTCATGTGTACTCCTGGAAGGACCAGGAGTTGGTGCCTTTCCTAGTTCCTTCAGTGCTTTATTTTTGAATTCAAGTGTAATGCGGTTCTTATTTACCTAGACCTGAAGAATTCCACTTCTTAGGTTTAGGTTGACTGCGTGATCATATTTCCAGTCTTGACCCAACACAAGAGGCTCGGTGAGATCCTCGTCTTGACACACTAGTACCTTAACTGTCATTAGAACATCTTGAATATAGAGGGGGGGTTCCACCTCACCCATGCAAGGAATATCCACATCTCCCAATCCTATAAGGTAAGCTTCTATAGGATTGACATTTAATTTCAATTCTTGACAGTAAGAAAGTTTAACAGCACTCGTGGCTGCACCTGAGTCAATCAAGGCCCATACAGTCCTGACACTCCTTCCTTGTCCTATCTCTAAGGTTACAAAAGGACGTCGATCAATTATTCTAGTGGCACTTACACCCACTACTTCACACATAGCCATATGATATCCTGGATTTGCATAGGCATCTATCCCAGGCTGCTCTCTGCCCTGTCTTCTCAATTTCATTCTTCGGATCCAATGCTTTTGCCTGTGCTTCTTCTCGAATTTGCTTTTCCTCTTCTTTACGTTTCTTGGTAGTGTTGAGTCGATTGAGCATTTCCTCAGTGATGGGTTCTTGATATAGTTTGACTCTGCATCCGCTAGTGTAACTTGGTAGGATGTCGCCTTTTAGAGTGGCTAATTGAACTGCTCCACTTGTGGAGATCCTATTGATAGTCATGGGTCCATAGCCTCTCTTCTCTAATTTCTATGCATGTTGCTTCAATGTGTAGACTAGTACTAGGTCTCCTGCCTTCAAGCCCTTATCTTTCACATGTGCATCAAAATATGCTTTTTGTCTTTTCTTGGCTGCATAAATTTCTGCTGTAGCTCTTAATCTTGTTTCACCTAATCGCTCCAGGCCAAAGATTCTCGATGAAAGCTCATGGCATGTCCAATTGTGCTCTTGTGCTACTCTCAATGTAGGTATCAAGAAGTCCAATGGTAGCACTACATTTTGGCCAAATACCATCTGAAAGGGTGTGGCTTGGAGTACCGTTTTATAGGCAACTCGGTATGCGCAAACTGCATGGTGTAGCTATTTGTCCCAATCCAAGCGTTTATTGTTTACTAATTTGGTCAGCACATTGCATAGAATCTTATTTGTGATTACAGCTTGCCCATTAGCTTGTGGATGATAGGGGGCAGACTTCTTGTACTACCAAAACCTCTTGGAGAAGATTTTCAATGACTTCATTCAAGAAGTGAGTGCCTCTATCACTTACTAGCTCTATTGGTAGCCCGTATCTTGTGAACACATTCTCAAATAAGAACTTAGCTGTCGTTTGAGCATCGTTCTTCATTGTAGCTTTTACCTCTACCTACTTGGTTAGGTAATCAGTGCCCACAATAATGGACTCTGCATGTGAACCCTTAGCTGGGGGATTAATAGGACCGACACAATCTATTCCCCACTTAGAGAATGCACGTCCACCCATCATAGGTTTCAATGGCATCTCATCCTTGCGTATAGGATACTAAGTTCGCTGACAAACCCCACACCTCTTCACATAGGTATGTGCATCCATGTGAAGGGTTGGCCACCAAAGACCTGCAAATAGTATAGCCTTGATCACCCGATCTGGTCCAAAATGTCCTCCTACTACACCCTGGTGAGCAGTTTCCAATATCTTGAGGTATTCGCTCTCATGGACACATAATCTAAGGTAACCATCTTTACCACGCTTGTATAGATTATCACCAATGAGTGAGTAATCTAGGGCTTCTTGTTCTAAACTTCTTTCCCTAGCCAAAGTCATGTCTTCTGGGAATGTTTTCGTCCTCAGGAAGGCTACTAGTGGTTCACTCCAATCTAGCACTATGGACACTTGATATAGACTGGCATGTTCCACGGGTGGTTTAGTGCAGCAGATTGGGCATTCCTTGCACAACTTATGGCAGCAGCCTCCATAGTCGGCCAATGCACTCCGAGTCTCCTTAGTGTCTGTAAAGTTCTTTGCTTAGAGTAATGTTGCTCTAATGCACCCACATGTGCTAATCGCAACCACTTTGTGTACTCGTCCTCTTCCAAACAACAGGCTAATATTCCTTGATCTGTATGCTTGTACATACTTCCTGCCATGATGTGGTACATTTGGGCTTTCACCACCTCTCTATCTTGAGTGTTTATTACTGAGTGGTTTAGCCCGTATGTCAATACTAGCACTAATGTTTTAGCCCACTGAGGTACAACTTCCAAATCAAACAAGTAAGCATCAAGAAGGTCATTTGATACTCCTTGTGGGGCCTCTCCCGAGGTGAGCCTAGAGAGATGATCTGCTCTCAAATGAGTCTCGCCTTTCCTCACTACTACCTCAAAGTCATATTCCATTAGTAAGAGGAACCATCTTACTAATCTCCCTGTATTGCATGGCTTTTTTACCAGATATAGTAAAGCTTGATGATGAGTGAAAAAATTAAACTTATTTGCAAGGAAATAGTGTCTAAACTTTTTAACTGCATATACCATGCCTAATCCTTCTCGTTCGGTGGTCGTATAGTTTCATTCAGTTGCATTCAACTGTCTACTACCATAGGCAATCGGAAGATCCATATTACCTTCACCAGTAGGTTGTGCTAACACACATCCAATAGCATAGTTGGATGCATCCACATGCACATGGAATCTGGAGTAGTCAAGATTGGTGTCGAACACAATCGTTGTTTAAGCTCATTGAAGGAGTTCTCATATTCTTTATTCCACTCAAAATTGGTCATAAGTCCGTACAGAGGCTTTGCTATGATGGCATACATGTGTATAAAACATCGGTAATAGCCACAATGCCCCATGAAAGCTTGCACTTCCTTGACATTTTTTGGCCTAGGTAGCTCTACGATGGCTCTCACTTTCTCCTCATCCGTGGATATGCCATTCTTTGAAACTATGTATCCTAGAATCTTGCCTTGCCTCACCATAAAAACACACTTTTTTGGGTTCAAGCAGACTTGATATTCTCTACATTTGTCAAAGATTTGCTTGAGTTCAGGTATATGTGTTTGTCTAATGTTGGAATGAGCACAAACATCATCAACATAGACTTCTAAATTTTTCCTCAAGAATTCTTTAAACACATGGCACATCAGCCTCTAAAAAGTGGTTGGCACATTGGTAAAACCAAATGCATTACTCGGAAGGCAAATATGCCCCACTCTGTGGCAAAAGCTATCTTATGCTGATCCTCTGGGGCAATCGCCACCTGATTGTAGCCAGAGAATCCATCAAGGAAGTTGTACACTTCCTTGCCTGCTACCCTTTCTAGCAGATGCTCAGTGATAGGAAGCGGATAGTTATCCCTAATGGTGGATGCATTAACCTTCTTCAAGTTAATGCATACATGTAGTTTTCCGTTCTTCTTGGGCACCACTACAATGGGGGACACCCACTCAGTGTGCTCAATTTCATAGATGAATCCAGCTTCAACCAAGCGATCTATCTCTTCTTTGATCTTGGCCGCATAATTATCATTATATGTGTATGGCTTTCTTTTAGAGGGTTTGGCATCTGAGGTCATGGCGATAGTGTGGGAGCATATGTCAGGGTCTACACCTTTTAAATCCTTGTAGCTCCAAGCGAATACATCTTTGTACTCTCTTAGCAAAGCTATCAACTCTTGCTCTTCTTCTCCTGTCAGATCATGTCATATGTAAGTGCACCTCTCCTGCATCTTTGCTGAACTAGAGAAGTTAAAGAGGCGACTGGCTTCAAACATGGTCTGAGCCAATGCTACCATTTTAGCACAAAGCTTGGTTCTCTCTATCTCTAGATCAGCTCTAGGGTAGCATCTGTCATGATTTGTAACATTTGGCCCTTCTTGGATTCTGGCTTGATATGCTTTAAGCATCATGCCTATGTCCTCTAGAGTGGGGTCAGCTAATACAGATCCTACTCTAGGGGATGGTGAAATTGCATGAGGTGGGTTGGAGGGTGGTGAATGAGGTGGTGGTAGGGATGAAGGTGGTGGTGGTATATGAGAGTGTGTTTGAGAGGTAAGTTCAATAATTTTGGCTTTTGTTTCTCTTATGCTCTTTTCTAATTCGCTCATCTTCTTAGACCATTGTCTTTTCATCCTTTCCCAACTATCTTTCCAAGCTCTCATTCGTTTCTTGGTTAAGCTCTCAGTTTCACTAACCTCGGTGCTCTTTTCTTGGCCCAAACCTTGGTTCTATTGTAAAGCCTGAGCTCTGGTGACCACTTGCACTGGTGCCGTGGAAGTTACACTCCCTGTAGAGTCTACTACTAGCCCAATGGCATTGATAGGAGTAATTTTTGGCATCTTATTAGGGTTCTTCGGACAATCTCGTAAGAGATGCTCTTTTTCACAGTCCTGACAAAAGCCTTGAATTGTCACTGATTGGGGTTGTGTAGGTGCTGGCATAGGGCAATCACAAATGAGGTGATCTCCCTGACATTGATAGCATGGCCCTCTTGGAAATGGGGGCCTTACCTACCTAGGTTGAGGTCTAGAGTTAGGGTTTGCGTACATGACATTTGCATACTCTGGATCCCAACTAGGTTCACTCGGATCTTCAGAGTAATATGACTCATTATGCTTAGGTGACTACATGTAGTAAGCATGTGGACTATCCATGTGAGTAGAGTCAAAACTATGATCACTCGGGTCACTTTCCGAAGGCGATGGTGTTACTGGCACTATGGCTCTATTCAGGTTCTCTTCTATAGCTGCGTACTTTACGGGAATCACATTGGCTGGGGTTGGAGGTTGCTGAGCCAATATAGGCTGAGGCCTTTGCTGGGTTTGGTAGGGTTGTTGATAGGGTTGTTGCGGTCTGCCATATTGTTGTGGTGGGTACCGGTTCTGGTATCTTCCCTGTGGTGGATAGGGCTGAGGGTAGGTTTGCCTAACCACTTGCTTGTTGTATGGGCAATCTTGTGCAGTGTGGTTAGTGTATCTCCGTTCTATGGTGCAGTACTGGCTACTAGGATTCACTTGGGATTGAGCCATAATGGGACATATGTTCGCCATATGGTCACCTCCACAAGTATAGCATCGCTTCACTGGTGCAAATCTTGGGATTTGTTTGTTAGAGACACCTAGTTTTTGAGCTGCCTTCTCTGCAAGTTCCTCAATAGATGTGGATTGTGTGGAAGTGAGGCTAGTAAACTATCTAAATCTTTGTAAATTTTTGAAAGTTCTAATTCCTCCCCTAGGTTATCCTCAATGTCAATGCACATGCGTACACACTCTTCTATGGTCCTAGGGTCCTTCAAGTACACATATGATCTCAATTTGGTACGTAGCAATCCATCCAAGAATAAAGCCACTTGTTTGGCTGGTGTGGGTAACTCAGGAATCGAACATCTCTCTAAGTATTGCCTAAACCTTCTTCCTGCAAGTCTAACGGTCTCTTGAGGTGTCTGCTTGAAGCTATGAATCAGTGAGGAATTATTATGCCTTATGCCACTCTTAGAGAATTCAGTGATGAAAGCCTCTAGAAGTTGGTCTATGTTCCTGAATTGTCTCTCATTTAGTGGTTGAAACCATGTGAGGGTTGTGTTCCTAAGGGTCAGACCAAAAGCATTGTACTGCATGAATAGGTCCTCAACTTGTTCAGCTCTCACGACTTGCCTAAACTCGGCCACATGATCGTATGGGTCCCTAGTGCCATCGAAGTAATTCTTCATGGACTTTCCCAACTGGGTTGGCCTCAAGGTCCTAGTGTGTTCTCTAGGCCTTGGCAAAGGAAAATCATCAGCATTTCGTTGGTTTATTGGGGCTCTAGGTTTCTCAGTTTCTTCTCTATCCGTCTCTGTTCTCATCCTTTCTCTTCCCACGGGGTTGGCAAAACTCACCTCTGGCATGTCTCTACTTCTGTCCCTTTGAGCTCCATGAGCTTGGGATGTTCCAGCTCCTTGGTGGCCATAAGAGACATTAGACCTTGGTTGGAAAAAAGTAAATTCACCCTTCCAAGTGTAGGCATGTCTACCATGCTACGAGACCACAAAAATCCTCTCCGAAGTATTGTCTAAATAGGGCACTTTGCCTAGGCTATCAAGATCTTTGAACTCATAGATTGTGATCATTCGTACCTCATTCGATTGATCAAGCTTATACCTCCAAAAGGCTTCATCGGTCTCTCAGTTTAAGAGCAGATCTATGCTCTTATTGTCCTGGGGAATCCACTCTGGTGTGATAATGCTAGTGAGAACTGATTTGCCTCGAGGGGTTTTAGGCTCTCCCCCTATGTTCCCTTGCTCTAGGTCACCTATGTCCGTTTTTGGGATCACATTACCAAATTCGTATGTCCTATCTGGGTAACTACGTATATGGTTCGTTCTTTGTCCAGGTATGCTCCATTTTCAAACTTGACAACTGGATGTTCAAGTCCAATGGGTTGGTCGGGGTTTTTGATCTGGACCACAAATCTTCCTAGGCCGTCCTCAAAGATGCAAGCACCTAATCGGTTGGTCCTAAGGTATTCTAGTTGAGTCTTGTAGGGACCTTCAACCCTTTGTAAGTATGGCATGCCTGAACTTCATGTGGGTCTCTCCACACCATGAGACATCTCGAACTCGCTAATTTCAGAGCTAGGGTAGTGCGAACAGTGGCTCAGCTGCTGGGCCCAAAACCTAGCAGTATGATTGACACTAGCCTCTGAAGACCTAAGACTCCATCTATCTCTCCCTAGCTGTCATCTTGATCTAAGGTTCATATACCTAATTGAATAACCCCAATTTTCCCAAATACAACCTCGTTGCTGAGTTCTTTTGTATTAATCACTTGTTCTTTTTAATTTTTCTTAGAATGTCACTTCTTGTCCAATCAATCTTTGTCACAAGGAACACTTAGGTCTTATCGTACTTGAGTTTGGTCGCTTGATTTAAATTCTTTTCCCTCAGGTTCTTTCGCAATTGTAATTTCTTTGTACTTGCACTTGAGTGATTAGAATTCTTGGACTTGATCATGCTTAACGTAACCCTAATGAATCAAAACCTCTATCTGTACTTAGCCTAAGCTAGGAATTGACAGAGGGTGTTGAGAATTTCCAACCTTTAGTTTCTCTCCTAGGTTTCCCTTGTGTGCCCAGGAAGCGTGTTCCCAAGCTTGCACTTACTTTTGCTTAGAATGCCCTTCGATGCTCTCAATGGACCTGTAAAAGTCCCAAAGTTACTTCAAGATTTAAATTCAATTGACACAAAAAACCATCTTCATTCATGCAATTCAGAGATCAAATTGTTCTTTGGCTTTATGGAAAACAATCATGGGGCTAAAATAGGATCAAAACAGGCTAACAGGCAAACAGGAATAACTCACACGATGTTCTAAGGCATGGTTATGTTCTATTGACCCTTGATGTTTCCCAAATATTAGCCAAAAATAGACCAAGTATTTTTTGCCCTAAAAATAATGTCGAATTTGCCTCTCAATCGCGATTGATATGTCAGTCGCGATCGACATGTCGGTCGTGATTGACAAGTCCATCGTGGCTGTCGATCGCGATTGATGGGTCAGTCGTGATTGACACATGGCCCGAAATTTCAATCAGTCATGGTCAAACAATCTTTGACTAAGTCGGTCACGATTGATGGGTCAATCGCGATTGATGGGTCAATTGCAATTGATGCGTCAATCGAGAATTCAGTCAGTCGTGGTCAAAGGGTCGTTGATTTAGTTAGTCACGATTGAGAGGTCCATCGGGACTGTCGATCGCGATTGATGGGTCAATCATGATTGATGGGTCGATCGCGATTGACACATGGCACGTGTAGGCTCTGTCGATCATGGTCAGTCGGTTGTTGACTTTGTCGGTCACGATCGACGTGTTGGTCACGATTGATAGATCCGTCGGCAAGTGTCCGTCGTCGTTTGTCGATCGTAATTGACGTGTCGATCGCGATTGACAAAAAACAGAGGAATTTCAAAATTTCAAACACAGATTTAGGATGCCTTAGGCATACATATCATGGTTATGCACTTTGTTTTGCAAAAAGGTCAATTTTTTTGTCGGTCGCGATTGACAGAGGTCAACGCCTCGGGACCTGCACAGTCAAAAATTTGTACCTGTTGAAGCTGGTGCAGCTGTTGGGGATGTTGATTCCTGCAGAAAATCTCAAAAAACACAGAAAAGCACAAGCATGCAAACGCTCTCTCACTCTCTCTCACAAGTGAAATGAGGGGAAATGGTATGGGAGGGTGATATGACCAAAAAACTGAAAATGCCGCGATGATGGAGATGGAGGTGGGAGATGGTGATGATGATAATGGTGATGAAGAAAACAAAAGAAAGTAGATGAAAGTGAAGAAAATACCTATGACTCCAACGTCTCAACTCTACATCTTACCATCACACGCTCATCCTCGAAGCTCGATCCCCGGCAACGGTGCCAAAATTTGGTGTAGCTCAGTGATGAGTAGCACCTCCTTTAATGTCAATCCGAGAAGGCGTGAGGATGGTATGAAGACCTCGAACAAGTGATGGCACAAGTGTGTGAGTGAGAAGCACACTAACATGCACACACATACACACTCACGCGCACACTAGGCAAGAACAAAGAGAGAGACAATGGAGTTCTTTAGACTACTCAAAAGTGCTCTTACAAGTTCAATTCTACAACAAGCTAACCTCAAAAATGACCTCTCTAGCTCTATTTATAGTTTTTGACTAGCTTTGGTCCTGTCCAGACCTAGTGTCCGGCCTAGTTAAAAATTAGGTTCCTAGGCTATTTTGGAGGCTCAAACGAGCTCAGAAAATTATGAAAATTGGGACATAAATACTACTAGTACTCCTCAAGCTCAAGGACTCCTCAGCTTGCACAAAATGGAGTAGGAATAATCAAAAATGGAATTTACAATGAAGTGAAGTGACTACAATCACTATTTGGGAAATATTGTTACATGGAAAAGTTATGGGGCCTATTTGCCAGATCTACGTTGACTACTTTGCCTGCTTGTTCCCTGCTCTGACTCCCTTCGTTGACTTCCTTGTCATGTAAGTCCTTGACTGCCCCAACCACTGCCAACACCCATCTTTCTAGCTCTGATACCACTGAAAGAACTTGGAGAAGCTCGTAGGAAGTAGAAAAGTGAGTTGCGAAGCGACAAAGTTCAGTCTAGCCAACCGGAAGAAGACCAGCCCTTAAGCTTATGGAGACTCAAACAGACCTTATAGGCATGCGATAAAATGCACTATCTACTTTGGATCATCAAGGAGAAAGAGTCAATACAAAACAGATAGGTTTGCACATTGTCTAGCTCAAAAAATTTACTATCTTTGGATGAGACAATCAACTCAAATGCCCATAGCAACCAGCGTGATTACAATTAGAAAAACTTCTTTTGGAGGAGTGATACACATAAGTTTGAGTGTATAGAATGTGCAAGAGTACGAGAAATAAGCAAATATGCTTTTGGAATGAATTAGATATTCAATAATGGTACCTCCTCTTTTTCAGGAATGCATAGAGATAGACCCCGAGACAAAAAAAAACTAAGATTTCTCCCAATTTACTAAACTAAATTCTTTGAAACTTTAAACACTAACACCTTTCTAATGAGTCATTTGTCATCCAATTTGGAGCTATGTACAGAGAGCAACAACCTCTGCAAGCTTACTATTGTTGAAGAAAATGATGTAGAAAAATGGAGCAAGACAATGATGGCCACAAGTGTATGTATATTGCTTCCATGTAATGTCCAAATGATTTTAAGTCTTTATATAGACTGTTGAAGTGCTCAACGACTTATACAAGTGGATTTTGAATTCAAATGAAGGCGGGATTAGTTGTTGGAGGGAATCAATTCACTTTCCTACAATCTAGGAAAAGTGAAGATCTAGTTTGATCTACGTTTAGGTGATTGATTGATTCATTGATTGCAACTCAACCACCTCAAATCCGTGGAAGATTATCTCTCTTTTTCTACTTTTTCTACTTTTTCTACTTTTAGGTGATTGATTGATTCATTGATTGCAACTCAACCACCTCAAACCCATGGTAAAAGATTCATGAAATATCTTTTTTTTTAAATACAATAAATGAGCATAGGTAAAAGAACGCTTCAATGGATATTTTTGCAATAATCCAAACCATAGCTTTTTTTATGTAGATAAAATCCACCTCAATCATAGTGTAAGCTTGATATTCCAACACTATCCTCAGCCTCACAAATAGAAGTGGCCACATTAGGGTGTTTCTTGCTCAACCAAGATATGTGTTGGAGGAGATGGTGGATAATCTTCAGAGATGAATAGGTGTTGCTAAAACCTACTTCACACCAGCCAAGAACAACTACTAGATAGTGTAGTGGGCCTCTTTAGCATGCTAATGATATATAAATAATCATATAAGTGTCTTGGAACATGTTCCACTAATCAATGGATCAAAACAGATAGGTAGGAATTGATCCAAGACCAAAAAACTTGCTATTCTTGTTCCTACACATGTTCAATGTTTTGAACAGTTCTCTGATCATAGAAACAATTAGCTTAATTCCTTTTGGGAAATCAAATTAGCTTAGATAGCTACCAATCATGAGTTATTTCATCAAAAATTATGGACTACACACTGAGAATTGTGTTTAGCAAATCACAAAACCTTCCCGACAATTGTGGGGTGTATCAGTCAGCAGACTAGAGTAAAGATGTGTTAATATCTCACGATCTAGACAAGCAATGATTATGATACTTTATAGTCATATACTATACAATATGCTAAATCTACCATGCTTTAAATCATGACATATGATCAATCATACACTGAGAACAAGCTATTAGAAAGTCACTATTCTTATGTAGTTAGTAGAGAAGTGAGATGAGAATGTAATTATAATATGTATATTAAATCATATACAAATACAATGTCATTGGCAATCATATATTGCACAATGTGTGAGAGGTGAATGAGCAATGAGATGAGCTCTCACATCACACTAAATTCACTTCACAATGATCTCATGGATTCAAGATATCACATGGGTCCTTTGATCCTCTTTTTATAGTTGTGTTTGGAGCCAATGTTTGAATTCAAATTCAAACAAGGTTCACCTAAAAGTGACTCCTAAAGTGTAGGATATATTCTCTCTTTACTGAAAAACTAAAAACTTTGAGATTCGATGCTTCCTGGTTGTAGAGATGTGTCAATTAACCAAGTATGTGGGCTTGTTGTTAATTGCACCAATAGTTTCCCCTCAAGCCTAACATGCTTGCTCTTCATTCCTCCCTAATTTCCAGCAAACCAATCATCAATTTGAATCTGTTCATCTTGGTTCCATCCAAAAACTTTGTGAGCATATCTACACATTGTAAATGAGTTGATACATAGGATAGTTGAATATCCTTGCTAAGAAATTTCTCCCTTACATAATGATAGTGCACTTCAATGTGTTTAGTCCTTGCATGATATACAAGATTAGCAGCCAAATGAAGTGAACTAGTGTTGTCGATAAAGATTATTGGAGTGTAAGAGTGTAACCCCAAATCTGCATATAGTTGCTTTAGCCATATAGCTTCTTGAGTTGCATTTGCCAAACCTCTATATTTTTCTTTTGTGGATGATAAGGCCACAGTTGGTTGCTTCTTAGATGACCATGATATAAGCTTTGAACCTGCAAAAGATAGATACCTTGAAGTGCTCCTCCTATGATCCTTAGAGCCAGCCCAATTTGCATTAGAATACATCTTTATGTCTAAGTCAGAAGTGAAGGGATAAAACAACCCTTCATTCATAGTACCCTTTAGATACTTTAGCACCCTTTTTGCAGCTTCCATGTGAGGCTTCCTTGGTGCATGCATAAACTGACTCAATGTATTTACTCCATAAGCAATGTCCACTCTTGTTAGGGTAGCATAGTTGAGGCTCCCTACAAGCTTTTGGTAGCCTCTAACATCCTCAAGAAGTTCTCCTTCATGAGAACTAAGCTTATGGTTGAGTTCCATGGGTGTACCTGCAATTTTGTATTCTCCATCTTGACCTTTATCAACATATCATGTATATACTTCCTTTGAGTAATAAATATATCTGAATCTGTGTACACAAGCTCTAAGCCAAGAAAGTATGTTAACAAGTCAAGATCATTGATTTTAAATTCTTCCATTAGTTGAGCCTTAACCTACTTGATGCCATTCGCATCATTCCCTAGTATAATGATAATGTCATCCACATAGACACATAAGTAGATAACCTCTGAGTTGGTCTTCTTTATAAATAAAGAAGAATCTACCTTGCTAGCCACAAAATCTTGGTCCTATAAATAATTCACAAGCCTATGGTTCCAAGCTCTAGGAGCTTATTTTAGGCCATAAAGTGACTTCCTTAGCTTGCATACATAACGTGATTTATCTTTGTCTTCAATTCCTAGTGGTTGTGCCATTTAAACTTATTCTGATATCCAACCATTTAAGAATGCATTTTTGACATCTAACTGATATAGGTTCGAGTTCTTAGAGGCAACAATGCTTACAACCCTAATTGTTGGCATCTTTTCCACAGGTGAAAAAGTTTCTTCATAGTCCACTCTTTGGGTTTGAGCAAAGCCCTTGACCACTAGCCTTGCCTTGTACATGTTTATAGAACCATCTCAATTCTTTTTTATTTTATATGTCCACCTGGATCCTATTACCTTCATGCTTGGCTTCTTGGGAACTAAGTCCCAAGTATGGTTTTCCTGAAGTGCTTCTACTTCTTCCTACATGGGTTCTCTCCATTCTTTCCTCTTACTAGCTTCTTCAAATGAATAAGGCTCTTCTGTCATAGAATCTTTGGTGATATACACAGAATGCTTTGTGACAAATGATGTATCATAGCCATACCTTATTGGTCTTTTTCTTTCCCTTTGAGATCTCCTAAGTGCCTGGTTAGAGGACTTTGGTATATCTTCTAATTGCTTGAATTTGGTCTTGCCTCTTGACTTCCAAGCCTTGAATTCAATCTCCTCTTCATCCTTTGAATTGATATCTTCTCGTAATTGTTGATCTTCTTGAGTGAGAGTTGGAAAGTAATTTTCCAAATCATAGGGTAACCTGATCTTCCTGCAATGATCTTCAAACCTTGAATTGTTTTCATCAAACACTACATCCCTACTAACTATAAATGCTTTGTTAGTGGGATTATATAGCCTGTAGCCCTTTTGGTTTAGATCATACCCAATGAATATACATTTTTCAGCTTTAGGGTCAAGTTTTCCTCTAATCTATGAGGGAATGTGTGCATAAGCAATGCACCCAAATATTTTGCAATGGTCTACAGAGGGTCTCCTAGCATTCCATGCTTCATAGGGTTTCATTCCATCCAAGGATTTATATGGGAGACTTTTGACCAAATAAGTGGTTGTGGAGATAGCCTCTGCCCATAGGTAGTTAGATAACTTCTTCTCACTCAACATTGATCTAGTAGCTTCAACTATTAACATGTTCCTTCTCTCTGCCATTCCATTCAATTCAGGAGTATATCTTGTTGTGTCTTCCCTGTTTATTTCTCTATCCTGTAAGAATGAATCAAATTCATGTGAAAAATACTCACCACCTCAATCAGATCTGATCCTCTTCAAGCTTCTTCCTGTTTGACTTTCAACTAATGCCAAGTACTTTTTGAAACATGTAAATACTTCATCCTTATGCTTCATGAAATAAAGGATTCTCCATCTACTGTGATCATCTATAAATGAAACATAGTACCATGAACTTGAGATTGATGGATATTTGCTAGGACCCCACACATCAGTGTGTACAAGCTCCAAGTAGTCTTCATACATGTACCCCTTCTTGTTGAAAGGTTGTCTATGGGCTTTACCAAATTGACATGCTCCACAATTGTATATCATATGTTGCTTGGTCACATTGGGAATTCCAAGCACACTCTGATCCTTGCATATTTTCTTTAATGTTCTCTCTCCTATGTGCCCTAGTCTTTTGTGCCATATCTCAAGCTCAGATAGGGTTTTATCCTTGTAATTGAAGAGTGCTATGTTCCTGGTGTCTTCGGTCTCAAATATAATTAATCTACCAGATTTCTCACCTTTAGCAATCCTTTGGAATCCTTTTTGAGGGTCTTCCACATATGCTCCATGCTTAGTGAATCTAACCTGTAAGCCTTTCTCAATAATTTTTCCAACACTAATTAGGTTTTTGGTTATAGTTGGCACATACAAAACTTTACTCAAAAGGTTCATGTTACCATCAAAAGTCTTGAAATTTCCAATTTGCTTGAGTGAGTGTTTAGTGTCATTACCTGTCTGTACTTCATGCTTCCCTTTGGGTTCTTCAAGATCAAACAATAAAGCTACATTTCCAGCCACATGATACGAACAACCTGAATCAATATAGAAAAGATGCTCATCATCTTTACCTTGCTTGGATGTTGTTGGAGCAAGTCTATGACAAGCCTAAGTATTGGCTTGAGTCTCACAAAGTCATTAAAGAAGCTTCAAAATGAAGACTATGTAAAGTTCACTTGTGAACTACCTCTTGTAACTTTTGAAGAGTTTACTTAATGTAAAAGTAAGAGAATCTTAAGTGGTTGAGCCCACATGATCAAGAATGGAAAGAGGAGCCACGAATTCGTGATTTGTGGTAGGTAGAGAATCAAATCAATCATTGATTGATTGGAGAGTGATTGAGGGAAGTTAGCCTCCCAAACTCAACTATAAATAGATGGCAGTTTTAGTCGTGGTTAGAGAGACCTATGTGAAGACCTCCAAGAGCTGAGCTTTATGCCATATCAAGGTGTGATTACAAGGCACACATATGTATCAGTAAGTCATTGTATTGTACAAGCAATATACTTTCATTTTCATGATTATTTGAGTTCATCTTTCCATGTTCTTGTGATGTGTACTACTCACTGCCATTACTTCAGTTTTTCTCAGTCAGCTTGCAGAGATTGTTTCTCTGCACTTGGTTCATCATTTTCAGTGATTTAACTTGGTAAAGTTAGCTCTATAAGTCTACTATATGCTCACAAATTTTCATGTCATTTGGATGTTGGAATCTTCAGTTATGTTCATTTGAAGTCAACAGGGTATGTTCATCTTCACTTCTCTGTCAGGTACCCGACTTTTTCAGTCATCTTGTCAGATTTATTTCTCAGTGTTTACTCATCCAAATTCAGTGATTTCAAGCTTGTTGGATTCAGCTTACTGTCTAGTATAAGCATACAAATTTTCATGATCATTGGATTCTTATATCTTGAGTTATGTTAATTTTTCTACTCACTGGTCTATTTCTGTAGCAGCCCGTGAAAATCGGGATGATGTCATCACTTGTTAAAAGTCATTCTCAGTGTGTGGTTTGTTATTTTTGATGAGATTACTCTCTAAAGTTAGCTCTTTAAGCTACCTAGCCTTCCCCAAGAGGAATTAATCTAATTGCTGCTGTGCTCAGAGAATTATGTAAAACACTGGACAGGTGTATCAACCAAGAATAGCAATTTTTCACCTCTGAGCTAACTCCAACTTATCTGTTTTGATCTATCTTTTTGAGAGTGATCTTCCAAGGTACATAGGGTGTCTAATACATCCATTGGCAAGCTAAAAGGGCCCACCATCTACTCCTGGAGTTCATTTGGCTGGTGTAGAGCAAAGATTTTGCAACACCTCTTCATCTTCAACACATACCTATCCATCTCTTCACAGTGGTATCAGAGCAAGGTTGGACAACATGGCAGATGGATTTCCTTCATCAATTGACAAATTGGACAGAGGTAACTACTCAGCTTGGTCATTAAGGATGGAAGCTTATCTCCAAGGTAGAAGTTTATATGGTTATGTGGCTGGAGATGAAGTTATGCCAAGTTTCAGGAACAAAAGTCAACCAACACAAGAAGAGCAAGAAAGATTGAGCACATGGTGCTCCAAGGATGCACTTGCAAGGTCTTATCTCCTCAACTCTATCTCAAATTTTTTGTTGCCTCACATTAGAAGTTGTAAGACATCTCAAGAAGTGTGGGATGCACTTGAAGCTTTCTTTTCTTCAAGTACTAAAGCTAGGAAGCATCAACTATGGCTGGAGTTCACAACTCTCAAGAAGGCTCCCAAACAAAATGTGACTGATTTTGTCACAAAGCTCAAGGACATAGCGGATCAGTTTGGAAGCATTGGAGAGGTAATAGATGAAGAGCAAATTGTAAGGCAGGTCATCAATGGCTTGAAGGCAGATGATAAGTGGGAAGCATTCACCACAGCTATGGATTTGTACATGGACATGCATGTACCTGATTTCAACACACTCATTGGACAACTACTTACTCAAGAGGCAAAGCTTATCAAAAATGGAGAAAGCTCTAAAGGTAATCAATCTTCAGCTTTATACACGGATAAAAGCAAGTCTAAAGATAACAAAGGAAAGGCAAAGAAAGTGGATGATGAAGCAGGTACATATCAAGCTAACTATGCAGGTAGAGGAAGACATGGCAGAGGTAGAGGAAGAGGAGGTAGACAAGGCAGGGGGAGATCCCAAGACTCCAACTCATGTTCTATTTGTGGATTAACTAATCATACAACTGAAAATTGCTTTAGGAATTCCAGGAATCAAAGAGGCAGAGGATACAATAGAGGAAGTTATGGCTACTCAAGAGGAAGGTTCAACAACTACCATGGCAACTACAACAACTACAATCATTCAAACTATCAAGGAGGCTACAAAGGAAGGAGAGACTACAATAACTACACAGAAGACTCAAACAAAGAGGATTCATTATTGATCATGAACATGGCTATGCCACAAGGTAAATCTGATGAGCATGTTTTCTACATAGATTCAGGTTGTTCAAATCATGTGGCAGGAAATGTGGCACTCCTATCAGATTTAGAAGATCCAAGGAATAAGCATGAGGTACAAACAGGAGATGATACAAAACATCCTGTGGAGAAAATAGGCAATGTCAAAGCACCTGATGGAAACATCAACCTACTCAGTAAGGTACTCTATGTCCCTACCATTACAAAGAATTTGATAAGTGTTGGGCAGATAGTAGAGAAAGGGTTGCAAGTCAGGTTCACAAAGGCAGGAGCATTTGTTGAAGATCCAAGTCAAGGATTCAGAAGAATTGCAAAAGGTGAAAAGACAGGTAGATTGTTCACATTTGAATTACAGGACACTAGAAACATTGCTCTCTTTGATTATGGCAGTCAGACACTCACAGAATTGGAAGTATGGCACAAAAGGTTAGCACATATTGGTGAAAGGTCATTAAAGCAAATTTGCAGGGACCAAAGTGTACTTGGACTCCCTAACTTGTCAAAACAACATATGATTTATAAGTGTAGTGCATGTCAGTTTGGAAAGTCTCACAGGTTACCATTCATGAAGAAAGGTTATATGCATGGAGATCTCTTGGAGTTGGTTCATACAGATGTATGGGGACCAAGCAAGGAAGCTTCAATATCAGGATCAAGGTATTATGTTTCCTTTATTGATGATTGCAGCAGATGGACTATCCTATTCTTTATGAAACACAAAGATGAAGTTTTTTCATGTTTCAAAAGATATTTGGCTCTTGTGGAGAATCAAACAGGTAAATCACTAAAAAGGCTAAGGTCAGATGGAGGGGGAGAATACTTCTCCCATGATTTTGATTCTTTTCTTCAAGAAAGAGGAATCAAAAGAGAGGTAACTACAAGGTACACTCCTGAGCAAAATGGAGTGGCAGAAAGGAGGAATAGGACAATTGTTGAAGCTGCAAGGTCTATGTTAAATGAAAAGCATTTACCTAATTACTTATGGGCTGAGGCTGTATCTACAGCCACTTACTTGATTAACAGGTTGCCTTCAAAATCCCTTGATGGGATGACTCCATATGAGGCTTGGAATGGAAGAAGACCAAGTTTAGATCATTGTAAAATTTTTGGATGTATTGCTTTTGCTCATGTTCCTTCACAGGTTAGAGGCAAGATGGATCCAAAAGCAGAAAGGTGTGTATTTATTGGATATGACAACAATCAAAAGGGCTACAGGTTATACAACCCTACCAACAAAGGATTCTTGGTAAGCAGAGATGTAGTTTTTGATGAGAACAATTCATGGTATGAAGATTCATGCAGGAAGATCAATTTACCATATGATCTTGAAGAAGATTTTCCAAAGCTTGGTAGAGAACAATCAAAGATTGAAGAACAAGACACCTCAGAGGATGATGAAGAATCTCACATGGAAAAGATCAAAGCATGGAAGTCTAAAGGTAAAGCAAAATTGCAGGAACTCGGACATGAGGCAGAATCATCACATCATGGCCTAAGAAGATCTATGAGGGAAAAGAAAAAACCAGAAAGGTATGGGTTTGACACCTCATTAGTAACTAAACATTCTATCTACATAGCACAGGACATAAACCAAGAGGAGCCATCATCATTTGAAGAGGCCAAAGCAAAAACAGAATGGAAGCATGCAATGAAGGAAGAGATTGAAGCACTCGAGGAAAACAACACTTGGGATTTGGTGCCCAAGACTTCATCCATGAAGGTAATAGGCTCAAGATGGGTCTATAAACTCAAGAAGAATTCTGATGGTTCCATTAACAGGTATAAGGCAAGGCTTGTAGCAAAAGGCTTTGCACAAACTCAGGGAATTGATTATGAGGAGACTTTCTCTCCTGTGGCAAAGATGCCTACTATTAGGGTTTTGCTTAGTATTGCCTCTTCCAAGAATTGGAAGATACTTCAACTAGATGTAAAGAATGCATTCTTGAATGGTTGGATAACAGAAGAGGTATATATGGCACAACCACCTGGTTTTGAGAATCAAGTTTATCCTGATTATGTGTGTAAACTTAACAAAGCATTGTATGGTCTCAAGCAAGCTCCAAGAGCTTGGAATTTCAGGCTTGTTTCATTCTTGCAGGACAAAGGCTTTCAACCAAGCAAGGCAGATCCTTCACTCTTTATTAAAAAGAGTAATTCCGAGGTCATCTACCTATGTGTATATGTAGATGATATTATATTGACAGGAAATGATGCAGATGGTATGAAGAAGATCAAAGATCAGATGAGAGAAGAGTTCAAGATAAGTGATTTGGGTTCACTTACCTACTTCCTAGGTTTGGAAGTTGTCTACAAAGATCATGGTTTGTTTCTCACTCAAAGAAAGTACATTAAGGACATGCTGGCAAAATTCAAGATGCAAGATTGTAAGATTGCAGGTACTCCAATGGAGGTTAATCACAAATTGAGCTCACATGAAGGTGAACTCATAGAGGACATCACATCATATCAAAGTCTAGTGGGTAGTCTCAACTATGCCACATTGACAAGAGTAGATATATGTTACAGTGTGAGTGTGCTAAGCCAATTTATGCACACACCAAGGAAACCACATATGGATGCTGCCAAAAGGATACTCAAATATCTCAAAGGAACCATAAATGAAGGACTTTACTATCCTTATGTATCTGATTTAGGTTTGAAGCTATTTTCTGACGCAGATTGGGCTGGCTCCAAGGAAGATAGAAGGAGCACTTCAGGTTATCTTACCTTTGCAGGTTCAAAGCTTATTTCATGGTCATCCAAGAAGCAACCCACAGTTGCTCTCTCTTCTACTGAAGCTGAATATAGAGGTCTTGCCATAGCTACACAGGAAGCTATGTGGATGAAGACATTGTTCAAAGATCTTGGATTGGAGTTTGGAACTCCAACTATTTTTGGTGACAATATGAGTTCTATTCATTTGGCTGCTAATCCTATTTTTCATGCAAGGACTAAACATATTGAAGTTCATTATCACTATGTACGAGAGAAGGTTCTAAGCAAAGAGATTCAAATATCGTATGTGTCCACTCATCAACAATGTGCAGATATTCTAACCAAAGCATTGGATGGTACAAAGCTTTGCAAATTCAAGGCTATGATTGGTTTGCAGGTAATCTTGGAAGATTGAAGACCTCAAGCATACTTGGCTTGAGGGGGAGCTGTTGGAGCAAGTCTATGACAAGCCTAAGTATTGGCTTGAGTCTCACAAAGTCATTAAAGAAGCTTCAAAATGAAGACTATGTAAAGTTCACTTGTGAACTACCTCTTGTAACTTTTGAAGAGTTTACTTAATGTAAAAGTAAGAGAATCTTAAGTGGTTGAGCCCACATGATCAAGAATGGAAAGAGGAGCCACGAATTCGTGATTTGTGGTAGGTAGAGAATCAAATCAATCATTGATTGATTGGAGAGTGATTGAGGGAAGTTAGCCTCCCAAACTCAACTATAAATAGATGGCAGTTTTAGTCGTGGTTAGAGAGACCTATGTGAAGACCTCCAAGAGCTGAGCTTTATGCCATATCAAGGTGTGATTACAAGGCACACATATGTATCAGTAAGTCATTGTATTGTACAAGCAATATACTTTCATTTTCATGATTATTTGAGTTCATCTTTCCATGTTCTTGTGATGTGTACTACTCACTGCCATTACTTCAGTTTTTCTCAGTCAGCTTGCAGAGATTGTTTCTCTGCACTTGGTTCATCATTTTCAGTGATTTAACTTGGTAAAGTTAGCTCTATAAGTCTACTATATGCTCACAAATTTTCATGTCATTTGGATGTTGGAATCTTCAGTTATGTTCATTTGAAGTCAACAGGGTATGTTCATCTTCACTTCTCTGTCAGGTACCCGACTTTTTCAGTCATCTTGTCAGATTTATTTCTCAGTGTTTACTCATCCAAATTCAGTGATTTCAAGCTTGTTGGATTCAGCTTACTGTCTAGTATAAGCATACAAATTTTCATGATCATTGGATTCTTATATCTTGAGTTATGTTAATTTTTCTACTCACTGGTCTATTTCTGTAGCAGCCCGTGAAAATCGGGATGATGTCATCACTTGTTAAAAGTCATTCTCAGTGTGTGGTTTGTTATTTTTGATGAGATTACTCTCTAAAGTTAGCTCTTTAAGCTACCTAGCCTTCCCCAAGAGGAATTAATCTAATTGCTGCTGTGCTCAGAGAATTATGTAAAACACTGGACAGGTGTATCAACCAAGAATAGCAATTTTTCACCTCTGAGCTAACTCCAACTTATCTGTTTTGATCTATCTTTTTGAGAGTGATCTTCCAAGGTACATAGGGTGTCTAATACATCCATTGGCAAGCTAAAAGGGCCCACCATCTACTCCTGGAGTTCATTTGGCTGGTGTAGAGCAAAGATTTTGCAACACCTCTTCATCTTCAACACATACCTATCCATCTCTTCACAGTGGTATCAGAGCAAGGTTGGACAACATGGCAGATGGATTTCCTTCATCAATTGACAAATTGGACAGAGGTAACTACTCAGCTTGGTCATTAAGGATGGAAGCTTATCTCCAAGGTAGAAGTTTATATGGTTATGTGGCTGGAGATGAAGTTATGCCAAGTTTCAGGAACAAAAGTCAACCAACACAAGAAGAGCAAGAAAGATTGAGCACATGGTGCTCCAAGGATGCACTTGCAAGGTCTTATCTCCTCAACTCTATCTCAAATTTTTTGTTGCCTCACATTAGAAGTTGTAAGACATCTCAAGAAGTGTGGGATGCACTTGAAGCTTTCTTTTCTTCAAGTACTAAAGCTAGGAAGCATCAACTATGGCTGGAGTTCACAACTCTCAAGAAGGCTCCCAAACAAAATGTGACTGATTTTGTCACAAAGCTCAAGGACATAGCGGATCAGTTTGGAAGCATTGGAGAGGTAATAGATGAAGAGCAAGTTGTAAGGCAGGTCATCAATGGCTTGAAGGCAGATGATAAGTGGGAAGCATTCACCACAGCTATGGATTTGTACATGGACATGCATGTACCTGATTTCAACACACTCATTGGACAACTACTTACTCAAGAGGCAAAGCTTATCAAAAATGGAGAAAGCTCTAAAGGTAATCAATCTTCAGCTTTATACACGGATAAAAGCAAGTCTAAAGATAACAAAGGAAAGGCAAAGAAAGTGGATGATGAAGCAGGTACATATCAAGCTAACTATGCAGGTAGAGGAAGACATGGCAGAGGTAGAGGAAGAGGAGGTAGACAAGGCAGGGGGAGATCCCAAGACTCCAACTCATGTTCTATTTGTGGATTAACTAATCATACAACTGAAAATTGCTTTAGGAATTCCAGGAATCAAAGAGGCAGAGGATACAATAGAGGAAGTTATGGCTACTCAAGAGGAAGGTTCAACAACTACCATGGCAACTACAACAACTACAATCATTCAAACTATCAAGGAGGCTACAAAGGAAGGAGAGACTACAATAACTACACAGAAGACTCAAACAAAGAGGATTCATTATTGATCATGAACATGGCTATGCCACAAGGTAAATCTGATGAGCATGTTTTCTACATAGATTCAGGTTGTTCAAATCATGTGGCAGGAAATGTGGCACTCCTATCAGATTTAGAAGATCCAAGGAATAAGCATGAGGTACAAACAGGAGATGATACAAAACATCCTGTGGAGAAAATAGGCAATGTCAAAGCACCTGATGGAAACATCAACCTACTCAGTAAGGTACTCTATGTCCCTACCATTACAAAGAATTTGATAAGTGTTGGGCAGATAGTAGAGAAAGGGTTGCAAGTCAGGTTCACAAAGGCAGGAGCATTTGTTGAAGATCCAAGTCAAGGATTCAGAAGAATTGCAAAAGGTGAAAAGACAGGTAGATTGTTCACATTTGAATTACAGGACACTAGAAACATTGCTCTCTTTAATTATGGCAGTCAGACACTCACAGAATTGGAAGTATGGCACAAAAGGTTAGCACATATTGGTGAAAGGTCATTAAAGCAAATTTGCAGGGACCAAAGTGTACTTGGACTCCCTAACTTGTCAAAACAACATATGATTTATAAGTGTAGTGCATGTCAGTTTGGAAAGTCTCACAGGTTACCATTCATGAAGAAAGGTTATATGCATGGAGATCTCTTGGAGTTGGTTCATACAGATGTATGGGGACCAAGCAAGGAAGCTTCAATATCAGGATCAAGGTATTATGTTTCCTTTATTGATGATTGCAGCAGATGGACTATCCTATTCTTTATGAAACACAAAGATGAAGTTTTTTCATGTTTCAAAAGATATTTGGCTCTTGTGGAGAATCAAACAGGTAAATCACTAAAAAGGCTAAGGTCAGATGGAGGGGGAGAATACTTCTCCCATGATTTTGATTCTTTTCTTCAAGAAAGAGGAATCAAAAGAGAGGTAACTACAAGGTACACTCCTGAGCAAAATGGAGTGGCAGAAAGGAGGAATAGGACAATTGTTGAAGTTGCAAGGTCTATGTTAAATGAAAAGCATTTACCTAATTACTTATGGGCTGAGGCTGTATCTACAGCCACTTACTTGATTAACAGGTTGCCTTCAAAATCCCTTGATGGGATGACTCCATATGAGGCTTGGAATGGAAGAAGACCAAGTTTAGATCATTGTAAAATTTTTGGATGTATTGCTTTTGCTCATGTTCCTTCACAGGTTAGAGGCAAGATGGATCCAAAAGCAGAAAGGTGTGTATTTATTGGATATGACAACAATCAAAAGGGCTACAGGTTATACAACCCTACCAACAAAGGATTCTTGGTAAGCAGAGATGTAGTTTTTGATGAGAACAATTCATGGTATGAAGATTCATGCAGGAAGATCAATTTACCATATGATCTTGAAGAAGATTTTCCAAAGCTTGGTAGAGAACAATCAAAGATTGAAGAACAAGACACCTCAGAGGATGATGAAGAATCTCACATGGAAAAGATCAAAGCATGGAAGTCTAAAGGTAAAGCAAAATTGCAGGAACTCGGACATGAGGCAGAATCATCACATCATGGCCTAAGAAGATCTATGAGGGAAAAGAAAAAACCAGAAAGGTATGGGTTTGACACCTCATTAGTAACTAAACATTCTATCTACATAGCACAGGACATAAACCAAGAGGAGCCATCATCATTTGAAGAGGCCAAAGCAAAAACAGAATGGAAGCATGCAATGAAGGAAGAGATTGAAGCACTCGAGGAAAACAACACTTGGGATTTGGTGCCCAAGACTTCATCCATGAAGGTAATAGGCTCAAGATGGGTCTATAAACTCAAGAAGAATTCTGATGGTTCCATTAACAGGTATAAGGCAAGGCTTGTAGCAAAAGGCTTTGCACAAACTCAGGGAATTGATTATGAGGAGACTTTCTCTCCTGTGGCAAAGATGCCTACTATTAGGGTTTTGCTTAGTATTGCCTCTTCCAAGAATTGGAAGATACTTCAACTAGATGTAAAGAATGCATTCTTGAATGGTTGGATAACAGAAGAGGTATATATGGCACAACCACCTGGTTTTGAGAATCAAGTTTATCCTGATTATGTGTGTAAACTTAACAAAGCATTGTATGGTCTCAAGCAAGCTCCAAGAGCTTGGAATTTCAGGCTTGTTTCATTCTTGCAGGACAAAGGCTTTCAACCAAGCAAGGCAGATCCTTCACTCTTTATTAAAAAGAGTAATTCCGAGGTCATCTACCTATGTGTATATGTAGATGATATTATATTGACAGGAAATGATGCAGATGGTATGAAGAAGATCAAAGATCAGATGAGAGAAGAGTTCAAGATAAGTGATTTGGGTTCACTTACCTACTTCCTAGGTTTGGAAGTTGTCTACAAAGATCATGGTTTGTTTCTCACTCAAAGAAAGTACATTAAGGACATGCTGGCAAAATTCAAGATGCAAGATTGTAAGATTGCAGGTACTCCAATGGAGGTTAATCACAAATTGAGCTCACATGAAGGTGAACTCATAGAGGACATCACATCATATCAAAGTCTAGTGGGTAGTCTCAACTATGCCACATTGACAAGAGTAGATATATGTTACAGTGTGAGTGTGCTAAGCCAATTTATGCACACACCAAGGAAACCACATATGGATGCTGCCAAAAGGATACTCAAATATCTCAAAGGAACCATAAATGAAGGACTTTACTATCCTTATGTATCTGATTTAGGTTTGAAGCTATTTTCTGACGCAGATTGGGCTGGCTCCAAGGAAGATAGAAGGAGCACTTCAGGTTATCTTACCTTTGCAGGTTCAAAGCTTATTTCATGGTCATCCAAGAAGCAACCCACAGTTGCTCTCTCTTCTACTGAAGCTGAATATAGAGGTCTTGCCATAGCTACACAGGAAGCTATGTGGATGAAGACATTGTTCAAAGATCTTGGATTGGAGTTTGGAACTCCAACTATTTTTGGTGACAATATGAGTTCTATTCATTTGGCTGCTAATCCTATTTTTCATGCAAGGACTAAACATATTGAAGTTCATTATCACTATGTACGAGAGAAGGTTCTAAGCAAAGAGATTCAAATATCGTATGTGTCCACTCATCAACAATGTGCAGATATTCTAACCAAAGCATTGGATGGTACAAAGCTTTGCAAATTCAAGGCTATGATTGGTTTGCAGGTAATCTTGGAAGATTGAAGACCTCAAGCATACTTGGCTTGAGGGGGAGCTGTTGGAGCAAGTCTATGACAAGCCTAAGTATTGGCTTGAGTCTCACAAAGTCATTAAAGAAGCTTCAAAATGAAGACTATGTAAAGTTCACTTGTGAACTACCTCTTGTAACTTTTGAAGAGTTTACTTAATGTAAAAGTAAGAGAATCTTAAGTGGTTGAGCCCACATGATCAAGAATGGAAAGAGGAGCCACGAATTCGTGATTTGTGGTAGGTAGAGAATCAAATCAATCATTGATTGATTGGAGAGTGATTGAGGGAAGTTAGCCTCCCAAACTCAACTATAAATAGATGGCAGTTTTAGTCGTGGTTAGAGAGACCTATGTGAAGACCTCCAAGAGCTGAGCTTTATGCCATATCAAGGTGTGATTACAAGGCACACATATGTATCAGTAAGTCATTGTATTGTACAAGCAATATACTTTCATTTTCATGATTATTTGAGTTCATCTTTCCATGTTCTTGTGATGTGTACTACTCACTGCCATTACTTCAGTTTTTCTCAGTCAGCTTGCAGAGATTGTTTCTCTGCACTTGGTTCATCATTTTCAGTGATTTAACTTGGTAAAGTTAGCTCTATAAGTCTACTATATGCTCACAAATTTTCATGTCATTTGGATGTTGGAATCTTCAGTTATGTTCATTTGAAGTCAACAGGGTATGTTCATCTTCACTTCTCTGTCAGGTACCCGACTTTTTCAGTCATCTTGTCAGAGTCATTTCTCAGTGTTTACTCATCCAAATTCAGTGATTTCAAGCTTGTTGGATTCAGCTTACTGTCTAGTATAAGCATACAAATTTTCATGATCATTGGATTCTTACATCTTGAGATATGTTAATTTTTCTACTCACTGGTCTATTTCTGTAGCAGCCCGTGAAAATCGGGATGATGTCATCACTTGTTAAAAGTCATTCTCAGTGTGTGGTTTGTTATTTTTGATGAGATTACTCTCTAAAGTTAGCTCTTTAAGCTACCTAGCCTTCCCCAAGAGGAATTAATCTAATTGCTGCTGTGCTTAGAGAATTATGTAAAACACTGGACAGGTGTATCAACCAAGAATAGCAATTTTTCACCTCTGAGCTAACTCCAACTTATCTGTTTTGATCTATCTTTTTGAGAGTGATCTTCCAAGGTACATAGGGTGTCTAATACATCCATTGGCAAGCTAAAAGGGCCCACCATCTACTCCTGGAGTTCATTTGGCTGGTGTAGAGCAAAGATTTTGCAACACCTCTTCATCTTCAACACATACCTATCCATCTCTTCACAGTGGTATCAGAGCAAGGTTGGACATGGCAGATGGATTTCCTTCATCAATTGACAAATTGGACAGAGGTAACTACTCAGCTTGGTCATTAAGGATGGAAGCTTATCTCCAAGGTAGAAGTTTATATGGTTATGTGGCTGGAGATGAAGTTATGCCAAGTTTCAGGAACAAAAGTCAACCAACACAAGAAGAGCAAGAAAGATTGAGCACATGGTGCTCCAAGGATGCACTTGCAAGGTCTTATCTCCTCAACTCTATCTCAAATTTTTTGTTGCCTCACATTAGAAGTTGTAAGACATCTCAAGAAGTGTGGGATGCACTTGAAGCTTTCTTTTCTTCAAGTACTAAAGCTAGGAAGCATCAACTATGGCTGGAGTTCACAACTCTCAAGAAGGCTCCCAAACAAAATGTGACTGATTTTGTCACAAAGCTCAAGGACATAGCGGATCAGTTTGGAAGCATTGGAGAGGTAATAGATGAAGAGCAAATTGTAAGGCAGGTCATCAATGGCTTGAAGGCAGATGATAAGTGGGAAGCATTCACCACAGCTATGGATTTGTACATGGACATGCATGTACCTGATTTCAACACACTCATTGGACAACTACTTACTCAAGAGGCAAAGCTTATCAAAAATGGAGAAAGCTCTAAAGGTAATCAATCTTCAGCTTTATACACGGATAAAAGCAAGTCTAAAGATAACAAAGGAAAGGCAAAGAAAGTGGATGATGAAGCAGGTACATATCAAGCTAACTATGCAGGTAGAGGAAGACATGGCAGAGGTAGAGGAAGAGGAGGTAGACAAGGCAGGGGGAGATCCCAAGACTCCAACTCATGTTCTATTTGTGGATTAACTAATCATACAACTGAAAATTGCTTTAGGAATTCCAGGAATCAAAGAGGCAGAGGATACAATAGAGGAAGTTATGGCTACTCAAGAGGAAGGTTCAACAACTACCATGGCAACTACAACAACTACAATCATTCAAACTATCAAGGAGGCTACAAAGGAAGGAGAGACTACAATAACTACACAGAAGACTCAAACAAAGAGGATTCATTATTGATCATGAACATGGCTATGCCACAAGGTAAATCTGATGAGCATGTTTTCTACATAGATTCAGGTTGTTCAAATCATGTGGCAGGAAATGTGGCACTCCTATCAGATTTAGAAGATCCAAGGAATAAGCATGAGGTACAAACAGGAGATGATACAAAACATCCTGTGGAGAAAATAGGCAATGTCAAAGCACCTGATGGAAACATCAACCTACTCAGTAAGGTACTCTATGTCCCTACCATTACAAAGAATTTGATAAGTGTTGGGCAGATAGTAGAGAAAGGGTTGCAAGTCAGGTTCACAAAGGCAGGAGCATTTGTTGAAGATCCAAGTCAAGGATTCAGAAGAATTGCAAAAGGTGAAAAGACAGGTAGATTGTTCACATTTTAATTACAGGACACTAGAAACATTGCTCTCTTTAATTATGGCAGTCAGACACTCACAGAATTGGAAGTATGGCACAAAAGGTTAGCACATATTGGTGAAAGGTCATTAAAGCAAATTTGCAGGGACCAAAGTGTACTTGGACTCCCTAACTTGTCAAAACAACATATGATTTATAAGTGTAGTGCATGTCAGTTTGGAAAGTCTCACAGGTTACCATTCATGAAGAAAGGTTATATGCATGGAGATCTCTTGGAGTTGGTTCATACAGATGTATGGGGACCAAGCAAGGAAGCTTCAATATCAGGATCAAGGTATTATGTTTCCTTTATTGATGATTGCAGCAGATGGACTATCCTATTCTTTATGAAACACAAAGATGAAGTTTTTTCATGTTTCAAAAGATATTTGGCTCTTGTGGAGAATCAAACAGGTAAATCACTAAAAAGGCTAAGGTCAGATGGAGGGGGAGAATACTTCTCCCATGATTTTGATTCTTTTCTTCAAGAAAGAGGAATCAAAAGAGAGGTAACTACAAGGTACACTCCTGAGCAAAATGGAGTGGCAGAAAGGAGGAATAGGACAATTGTTGAAGTTGCAAGGTCTATGTTAAATGAAAAGCATTTACCTAATTACTTATGGGCTGAGGCTGTATCTACAGCCACTTACTTGATTAACAGGTTGCCTTCAAAATCCCTTGATGGGATGACTCCATATGAGGCTTGGAATGGAAGAAGACCAAGTTTAGATCATTGTAAAATTTTTGGATGTATTGCTTTTGCTCATGTTCCTTCACAGGTTAGAGGCAAGATGGATCCAAAAGCAGAAAGGTGTGTATTTATTGGATATGACAACAATCAAAAGGGCTACAGGTTATACAACCCTACCAACAAAGGATTCTTGGTAAGCAGAGATGTAGTTTTTGATGAGAACAATTCATGGTATGAAGATTCATGCAGGAAGATCAATTTACCATATGATCTTGAAGAAGATTTTCCAAAGCTTGGTAGAGAACAATCAAAGATTGAAGAACAAGACACCTCAGAGGATGATGAAGAATCTCACATGGAAAAGATCAAAGCATGGAAGTCTAAAGGTAAAGCAAAATTGCAGGAACTCGGACATGAGGCAGAATCATCACATCATGGCCTAAGAAGATCTATGAGGGAAAAGAAAAAACCAGAAAGGTATGGGTTTGACACCTCATTAGTAACTAAACATTCTATCTACATAGCACAGGACATAAACCAAGAGGAGCCATCATCATTTGAAGAGGCCAAAGCAAAAACAGAATGGAAGCATGCAATGAAGGAAGAGATTGAAGCACTCGAGGAAAACAACACTTGGGATTTGGTGCCCAAGACTTCATCCATGAAGGTAATAGGCTCAAGATGGGTCTATAAACTCAAGAAGAATTCTGATGGTTCCATTAACAGGTATAAGGCAAGGCTTGTAGCAAAAGGCTTTGCACAAACTCAGGGAATTGATTATGAGGAGACTTTCTCTCCTGTGGCAAAGATGCCTACTATTAGGGTTTTGCTTAGTATTGCCTCTTCCAAGAATTGGAAGATACTTCAACTAGATGTAAAGAATGCATTCTTGAATGGTTGGATAACAGAAGAGGTATATATGGCACAACCACCTGGTTTTGAGAATCAAGTTTATCCTGATTATGTGTGTAAACTTAACAAAGCATTGTATGGTCTCAAGCAAGCTCCAAGAGCTTGGAATTTCAGGCTTGTTTCATTCTTGCAGGACAAAGGCTTTCAACCAAGCAAGGCAGATCCTTCACTCTTTATTAAAAAGAGTAATTCCGAGGTCATCTACCTATGTGTATATGTAGATGATATTATATTGACAGGAAATGATGCAGATGGTATGAAGAAGATCAAAGATCAGATGAGAGAAGAGTTCAAGATAAGTGATTTGGGTTCACTTACCTACTTCCTAGGTTTGGAAGTTGTCTACAAAGATCATGGTTTGTTTCTCACTCAAAGAAAGTACATTAAGGACATGCTGGCAAAATTCAAGATGCAAGATTGTAAGATTGCAGGTACTCCAATGGAGGTTAATCACAAATTGAGCTCACATGAAGGTGAACTCATAGAGGACATCACATCATATCAAAGTCTAGTGGGTAGTCTCAACTATGCCACATTGACAAGAGTAGATATATGTTACAGTGTGAGTGTGCTAAGCCAATTTATGCACACACCAAGGAAACCACATATGGATGCTGCCAAAAGGATACTCAAATATCTCAAAGGAACCATAAATGAAGGACTTTACTATCCTTATGTATCTGATTTAGGTTTGAAGCTATTTTCTGACGCAGATTGGGCTGGCTCCAAGGAAGATAGAAGGAGCACTTCAGGTTATCTTACCTTTGCAGGTTCAAAGCTTATTTCATGGTCATCCAAGAAGCAACCCACAGTTGCTCTCTCTTCTACTGAAGCTGAATATAGAGGTCTTGCCATAGCTACACAGGAAGCTATGTGGATGAAGACATTGTTCAAAGATCTTGGATTGGAGTTTGGAACTCCAACTATTTTTGGTGACAATATGAGTTCTATTCATTTGGCTGCTAATCCTATTTTTCATGCAAGGACTAAACATATTGAAGTTCATTATCACTATGTACGAGAGAAGGTTCTAAGCAAAGAGATTCAAATATCGTATGTGTCCACTCATCAACAATGTGCAGATATTCTAACCAAAGCATTGGATGGTACAAAGCTTTGCAAATTCAAGGCTATGATTGGTTTGCAGGTAATCTTGGAAGATTGAAGACCTCAAGCATACTTGGCTTGAGGGGGAGCTGTTGGAGCAAGTCTATGACAAGCCTAAGTATTGGCTTGAGTCTCACAAAGTCATTAAAGAAGCTTCAAAATGAAGACTATGTAAAGTTCACTTGTGAACTACCTCTTGTAACTTTTGAAGAGTTTACTTAATGTAAAAGTAAGAGAATCTTAAGTGGTTGAGCCCACATGATCAAGAATGGAAAGAGGAGCCACGAATTCGTGATTTGTGGTAGGTAGAGAATCAAATCAATCATTGATTGATTGGAGAGTGATTGAGGGAAGTTAGCCTCCCAAACTCAACTATAAATAGATGGCAGTTTTAGTCGTGGTTAGAGAGACCTATGTGAAGACCTCCAAGAGCTGAGCTTTATGCCATATCAAGGTGTGATTACAAGGCACACATATGTATCAGTAAGTCATTGTATTGTACAAGCAATATACTTTCATTTTCATGATTATTTGAGTTCATCTTTCCATGTTCTTGTGATGTGTACTACTCACTGCCATTACTTCAGTTTTTCTCAGTCAGCTTGCAGAGATTGTTTCTCTGCACTTGGTTCATCATTTTCAGTGATTTAACTTGGTAAAGTTAGCTCTATAAGTCTACTATATGCTCACAAATTTTCATGTCATTTGGATGTTGGAATCTTCAGTTATGTTCATTTGAAGTCAACAGGGTATGTTCATCTTCACTTCTCTGTCAGGTACCCGACTTTTTCAGTCATCTTGTCAGAGTCATTTCTCAGTGTTTACTCATCCAAATTCAGTGATTTCAAGCTTGTTGGATTCAGCTTACTGTCTAGTATAAGCATACAAATTTTCATGATCATTGGATTCTTACATCTTGAGATATGTTAATTTTTCTACTCACTGGTCTATTTCTGTAGCAGCCCGTGAAAATCGGGATGATGTCATCACTTGTTAAAAGTCATTCTCAGTGTGTGGTTTGTTATTTTTGATGAGATTACTCTCTAAAGTTAGCTCTTTAAGCTACCTAGCCTTCCCCAAGAGGAATTAATCTAATTGCTGCTGTGCTTAGAGAATTATGTAAAACACTGGACAGGTGTATCAACCAAGAATAGCAATTTTTCACCTCTGAGCTAACTCCAACTTATCTGTTTTGATCTATCTTTTTGAGAGTGATCTTCCAAGGTACATAGGGTGTCTAATACATCCATTGGCAAGCTAAAAGGGCCCACCATCTACTCCTGGAGTTCATTTGGCTGGTGTAGAGCAAAGATTTTGCAACACCTCTTCATCTTCAACACATACCTATCCATCTCTTCACAGTGGTATCAGAGCAAGGTTGGACATGGCAGATGGATTTCCTTCATCAATTGACAAATTGGACAGAGGTAACTACTCAGCTTGGTCATTAAGGATGGAAGCTTATCTCCAAGGTAGAAGTTTATATGGTTATGTGGCTGGAGATGAAGTTATGCCAAGTTTCAGGAACAAAAGTCAACCAACACAAGAAGAGCAAGAAAGATTGAGCACATGGTGCTCCAAGGATGCACTTGCAAGGTCTTATCTCCTCAACTCTATCTCAAATTTTTTGTTGCCTCACATTAGAAGTTGTAAGACATCTCAAGAAGTGTGGGATGCACTTGAAGCTTTCTTTTCTTCAAGTACTAAAGCTAGGAAGCATCAACTATGGCTGGAGTTCACAACTCTCAAGAAGGCTCCCAAACAAAATGTGACTGATTTTGTCACAAAGCTCAAGGACATAGCGGATCAGTTTGGAAGCATTGGAGAGGTAATAGATGAAGAGCAAATTGTAAGGCAGGTCATCAATGGCTTGAAGGCAGATGATAAGTGGGAAGCATTCACCACAGCTATGGATTTGTACATGGACATGCATGTACCTGATTTCAACACACTCATTGGACAACTACTTACTCAAGAGGCAAGCTTATCAAAAATGGAGAAAGCTCTAAAGGTAATCAATCTTCAGCTTTATACACGGATAAAAGCAAGTCTAAAGATAACAAAGGAAAGGCAAAGAAAGTGGATGATGAAGCAGGTACATATCAAGCTAACTATGCAGGTAGAGGAAGACATGGCAGAGGTAGAGGAAGAGGAGGTAGACAAGGCAGGGGGAGATCCCAAGACTCCAACTCATGTTCTATTTGTGGATTAACTAATCATACAACTGAAAATTGCTTTAGGAATTCCAGGAATCAAAGAGGCAGAGGATACAATAGAGGAAGTTATGGCTACTCAAGAGGAAGGTTCAACAACTACCATGGCAACTACAACAACTACAATCATTCAAACTATCAAGGAGGCTACAAAGGAAGGAGAGACTACAATAACTACACAGAAGACTCAAACAAAGAGGATTCATTATTGATCATGAACATGGCTATGCCACAAGGTAAATCTGATGAGCATGTTTTCTACATAGATTCAGGTTGTTCAAATCATGTGGCAGGAAATGTGGCACTCCTATCAGATTTAGAAGATCCAAGGAATAAGCATGAGGTACAAACAGGAGATGATACAAAACATCCTGTGGAGAAAATAGGCAATGTCAAAGCACCTGATGGAAACATCAACCTACTCAGTAAGGTACTCTATGTCCCTACCATTACAAAGAATTTGATAAGTGTTGGGCAGATAGTAGAGAAAGGGTTGCAAGTCAGGTTCACAAGGCAGGAGCATTTGTTGAAGATCCAAGTCAAGGATTCAGAAGAATTGCAAAAGGTGAAAAGACAGGTAGATTGTTCACATTTGAATTACAGGACACTAGAAACATTGCTCTCTTTAATTATGGCAGTCAGACACTCACAGAATTGGAAGTATGGCACAAAAGGTTAGCACATATTGGTGAAAGGTCATTAAAGCAAATTTGCAGGGACCAAAGTGTACTTGGACTCCCTAACTTGTCAAAACAACATATGATTTATAAGTGTAGTGCATGTCAGTTTGGAAAGTCTCACAGGTTACCATTCATGAAGAAAGGTTATATGCATGGAGATCTCTTGGAGTTGGTTCATACAGATGTATGGGGACCAAGCAAGGAAGCTTCAATATCAGGATCAAGGTATTATGTTTCCTTTATTGATGATTGCAGCAGATGGACTATCCTATTCTTTATGAAACACAAAGATGAAGTTTTTTTCATGTTTCAAAAGATATTTGGCTCTTGTGGAGAATCAAACAGGTAAATCACTAAAAAGGCTAAGGTCAGATGGAGGGGGAGAATACTTCTCCCATGATTTTGATTCTTTTCTTCAAGAAAGAGGAATCAAAAGAGAGGTAACTACAAGGTACACTCCTGAGCAAAATGGAGTGGCAGAAAGGAGGAATAGGACAATTGTTGAAGCTGCAAGGTCTATGTTAAATGAAAAGCATTTACCTAATTACTTATGGGCTGAGGCTGTATCTACAGCCACTTACTTGATTAACAGGTTGCCTTCAAAATCCCTTGATGGGATGACTCCATATGAGGCTTGGAATGGAAGAAGACCAAGTTTAGATCATTGTAAAAATTTTTGGATGTATTGCTTTTGCTCATGTTCCTTCACAGGTTAGAGGCAAGATGGATCCAAAAGCAGAAAGGTGTGTATTTATTGGATATGACAACAATCAAAAGGGCTACAGGTTATACAACCCTACCAACAAAGGATTCTTGGTAAGCAGAGATGTAGTTTTTGATGA
>CM035438.1:111418736-111468736 GCA_020310875.1 Ceratopteris richardii
CCAGGAATCAAAGAGGCAGAGGATACATAGAGGAAGTTATGGCTACTCAAGAGGAAGGTTCAACAACTACCATGGCAACTACAACAACTACAATCATTCAAACTATCAAGGAGGCTACAAAGGAAGGAGAGACTACAATAACTACACAGAAGACTCAAACAAAGAGGATTCATTATTGATCATGAACATGGCTATGCCACAAGGTAAATCTGATGAGCATGTTTTCTACATAGATTCAGGTTGTTCAAATCATGTGGCAGGAAATGTGGCACTCCTATCAGATTTAGAAGATCCAAGGAAATAAGCATGAGGTACAAACAGGAGATGATACAAAACATCCTGTGGAGAAAATAGGCAATGTCAAAGCACCTGATGGAAACATCAACCTACTCAGTAAGGTACTCTATGTCCCTACCATTACAAAGAATTTGATAAGTGTTGGGCAGATAGTAGAGAAAGGGTTGCAAGTCAGGTTCACAAGGCAGGAGCATTTGTTGAAGATCCAAGTCAAGGATTCAGAAGAATTGCAAAAGGTGAAAAGACAGGTAGATTGTTCACATTTGAATTACAGGACACTAGAAACATTGCTCTCTTTAATTATGGCAGTCAGACACTCACAGAATTGGAAGTATGGCACAAAAGGTTAGCACATATTGGTGAAAGGTCATTAAAGCAAATTTGCAGGGACCAAAGTGTACTTGGACTCCCTAACTTGTCAAAACAACATATGATTTATAAGTGTAGTGCATGTCAGTTTGGAAAGTCTCACAGGTTACCATTCATGAAGAAAGGTTATATGCATGGAGATCTCTTGGAGTTGGTTCATACAGATGTATGGGGACCAAGCAAGGAAGCTTCAATATCAGGATCAAGGTATTATGTTTCCTTTATTGATGATTGCAGCAGATGGACTATCCTATTCTTTATGAAACACAAAGATGAAGTTTTTTCATGTTTCAAAAGATATTTGGCTCTTGTGGAGAATCAAACAGGTAAATCACTAAAAAGGCTAAGGTCAGATGGAGGGGGAGAATACTTCTCCCATGATTTTGATTCTTTTATTCAAGAAAGAGGAATCAAAAGAGAGGTAACTACAAGGTACACTCCTGAGCAAAATGGAGTGGCAGAAAGGAGGAATAGGACAATTGTTGAAGCTGCAAGGTCTATGTTAAATGAAAAGCATTTACCTAATTACTTATGGGCTGAGGCTGTATCTACAGCCACTTACTTGATTAACAGGTTGCCTTCAAAATCCCTTGATGGGATGACTCCATATGAGGCTTGGAATGGAAGAAGACCAAGTTTAGATCATTGTAAAATTTTTGGATGTATTGCTTTTGCTCATGTTCCTTCACAGGTTAGAGGCAAGATGGATCCAAAAGCAGAAAGGTGTGTATTTATTGGATATGACAACAATCAAAAGGGCTACAGGTTATACAACCCTACCAACAAAGGATTCTTGGTAAGCAGAGATGTAGTTTTTGATGAGAACAATTCATGGTATGAAGATTCATGCAGGAAGATCAATTTACCATATGATCTTGAAGAAGATTTTCAAAGCTTGGTAGAGAACAATCAAAGATTGAAGAACAAGACACCTCAGAGGATGATGAAGAATCTCACATGGAAAAGATCAAAGCATGGAAGTCTAAAGGTAAAGCAAAATTGCAGGAACTCGGACATGAGGCAGAATCATCACATCATGGCCTAAGAAGATCTATGAGGGAAAAGAAAAAACCAGAAAGGTATGGGTTTGACACCTCATTAGTAACTAAACATTCTATCTACATAGCACAGGACATAAACCAAGAGGAGCCATCATCATTTGAAGAGGCCAAAGCAAAAACAGAATGGAAGCATGCAATGAAGGAAGAGATTGAAGCACTCGAGGAAAACAACACTTGGGATTTGGTGCCCAAGACTTCATCCATGAAGGTAATAGGCTCAAGATGGGTCTATAAACTCAAGAAGAATTCTGATGGTTCCATTAACAGGTATAAGGCAAGGCTTGTAGCAAAAGGCTTTGCACAAACTCAGGGAATTGATTATGAGGAGACTTTCTCTCCTGTGGCAAAGATGCCTACTATTAGGGTTTTGCTTAGTATTGCCTCTTCCAAGAATTGGAAGATACTTCAACTAGATGTAAAGAATGCATTCTTGAATGGTTGGATAACAGAAGAGGTATATATGGCACAACCACCTGGTTTTGAGAATCAAGTTTATCCTGATTATGTGTGTAAACTTAACAAAGCATTGTATGGTCTCAAGCAAGCTCCAAGAGCTTGGAATTTCAGGCTTGTTTCATTCTTGCAGGACAAAGGCTTTCAACCAAGCAAGGCAGATCCTTCACTCTTTATTAAAAAGAGTAATTCCGAGGTCATCTACCTATGTGTATATGTAGATGATATTATATTGACAGGAAATGATGCAGATGGTATGAAGAAGATCAAAGATCAGATGAGAGAAGAGTTCAAGATAAGTGATTTGGGTTCACTTACCTACTTCCTAGGTTTGGAAGTTGTCTACAAAGATCATGGTTTGTTTCTCACTCAAAGAAAGTACATTAAGGACATGCTGGCAAAATTCAAGATGCAAGATTGTAAGATTGCAGGTACTCCAATGGAGGTTAATCACAAATTGAGCTCACATGAAGGTGAACTCATAGAGGACATCACATCATATCAAAGTCTAGTGGGTAGTCTCAACTATGCCACATTGACAAGAGTAGATATATGTTACAGTGTGAGTGTGCTAAGCCAATTTATGCACACACCAAGGAAACCACATATGGATGCTGCCAAAAGGATACTCAAATATCTCAAAGGAACCATAAATGAAGGACTTTACTATCCTTATGTATCTGATTTAGGTTTGAAGCTATTTTCTGATGCAGATTGGGCTGGCTCCAAGGAAGATAGAAGGAGCACTTCAGGTTATCTTACCTTTGCAGGTTCAAAGCTTATTTCATGGTCATCCAAGAAGCAACCCACAGTTGCTCTCTCTTCTACTGAAGCTGAATATAGAGGTCTTGCCATAGCTACACAGGAAGCTATGTGGATGAAGACATTGTTCAAAGATCTTGGATTGGAGTTTGGAACTCCAACTATTTTTGGTGACAATATGAGTTCTATTCATTTGGCTGCTAATCCTATTTTTCATGCAAGGACTAAACATATTGAAGTTCATTATCACTATGTACGAGAGAAGGTTCTAAGCAAAGAGATTCAAATATCGTATGTGTCCACTCATCAACAATGTGCAGATATTCTAACCAAAGCATTGGATGGTACAAAGCTTTGCAAATTCAAGGCTATGATTGGTTTGCAGGTAATCTTGGAAGATTGAAGACCTCAAGCATACTTGGCTTGAGGGGGAGCTGTTGGAGCAAGTCTATGACAAGCCTAAGTATTGGCTTGAGTCTCACAAAGTCATTAAAGAAGCTTCAAAATGAAGACTATGTAAAGTTCACTTGTGAACTACCTCTTGTAACTTTTGAAGAGTTTACTTAATGTAAAAGTAAGAGAATCTTAAGTGGTTGAGCCCACATGATCAAGAATGGAAAGAGGAGCCACGAATTCGTGATTTGTGTTAGGTAGAGAATCAAATCAATCATTGATTGATTGGAGAGTGATTGAGGGAAGTTAGCCTCCCAAACTCAACTATAAATAGATGGCAGTTTTAGTCGTGGTTAGAGAGACCTATGTGAAGACCTCCAAGAGCTGAGCTTTATGCCATATCAAGGTGTGATTACAAGGCACACATATGTATCAGTAAGTCATTATATTGTACAAGCAATATACTTTCATTTTCATGATTTTTTGAGTTCATCTTTCCATGTTCTTGTGATGTGTACTACTCACTGCCATTACTTCAGTTTTTCTCAGTCAGCTTGCAGAGATTGTTTCTCTGCACTTGGTTCATCATTTTCAGTGATTTAACTTGGTAAAGTTAGCTCTATAAGTCTACTATATGCTCACAAATTTTCATGTCATTTGGATTTTGGAATCTTCAGTTATGTTCATTTGAAGTCAACAGGGTATGTTCATCTTCACTTCTCTGTCAGGTACCCGACTTTTTCAGTCATCTTGTCAGAGTCATTTCTCAGTGTTTACTCATCCAAATTCAGTGATTTCAAGCTTGTTGGATTCAGCTTACTGTCTAGTATAAGCATACAAATTTTCATGATCATTGGATTCTTACATCTTGAGTTATGTTAATTTTTCTACTCACTGGTCTATTTCTGTAGCAGCCCGTGAAAATCGGGATGATGTCATCACTTGTTAAAAGTCATTCTCAGTGTGTGGTTTGTTATTTTTGATGAGATTACTCTCTAAAGTTAGCTCTTTAAGCTACCTAGCCTTCCCCAAGAGGAATTAATCTAATTGCTGCTGTGCTCAGAGAATTATGTAAAACACTGGACAGGTGTATCAACCAAGAATAGCAATTTTTCACCTCTGAGCTAACTCCAACTTATCTGTTTTGATCTATCTTTTTGAGAGTGATCTTCCAAGGTACATAGGGTGTCTAATACATCCATTGGCAAGCTAAAAGGGCCCACCATCTACTCCTGGAGTTCATTTGGCTGGTGTAGAGCAAAGATTTTGCAACACCTCTTCATCTTCAACACATACCTATCCATCTCTTCACAGTGGTATCAGAGCAAGGTTGGACAACATGGCAGATGGATTTCCTTCATCAATTGACAAATTGGACAGAGGTAACTACTCAGCTTGGTCATTAAGGATGGAAGCTTATCTCCAAGGTAGAAGTTTATATGGTTATGTGGCTGGAGATGAAGTTATGCCAAGTTTCAGGAACAAAAGTCAACCAACACAAGAAGAGCAAGAAAGATTGAGCACATGGTGCTCCAAGGATGCACTTGCAAGGTCTTATCTCCTCAACTCTATCTCAAATTTTTTGTTGCCTCACATTAGAAGTTGTAAGACATCTCAAGAAGTGTGGGATGCACTTGAAGCTTTCTTTTCTTCAAGTACTAAAGCTAGGAAGCATCAACTATGGCTGGAGTTCACAACTCTCAAGAAGGCTCCCAAACAAAATGTGACTGATTTTGTCACAAAGCTCAAGGACATAGCGGATCAGTTTGGAAGCATTGGAGAGGTAATAGATGAAGAGCAAATTGTAAGGCAGGTCATCAATGGCTTGAAGGCAGATGATAAGTGGGAAGCATTCACCACAGCTATGGATTTGTACATGGACATGCATGTACCTGATTTCAACACACTCATTGGACAACTACTTACTCAAGAGGCAAAGCTTATCAAAAATGGAGAAAGCTCTAAAGGTAATCAATCTTCAGCTTTATACACGGATAAAAGCAAGTCTAAAGATAACAAAGGAAAGGCAAAGAAAGTGGATGATGAAGCAGGTACATATCAAGCTAACTATGCAGGTAGAGGAAGACATGGCAGAGGTAGAGGAAGAGGAGGTAGACAAGGCAGGGGGAGATCCCAAGACTCCAACTCATGTTCTATTTGTGGATTAACTAATCATACAACTGAAAATTGCTTTAGGAATTCCAGGAATCAAAGAGGCAGAGGATACAATAGAGGAAGTTATGGCTACTCAAGAGGAAGGTTCAACAACTACCATGGCAACTACAACAACTACAATCATTCAAACTATCAAGGAGGCTACAAAGGAAGGAGAGACTACAATAACTACACAGAAGACTCAAACAAAGAGGATTCATTATTGATCATGAACATGGCTATGCCACAAGGTAAATCTGATGAGCATGTTTTCTACATAGATTCAGGTTGTTCAAATCATGTGGCAGGAAATGTGGCACTCCTATCAGATTTAGAAGATCCAAGGAATAAGCATGAGGTACAAACAGGAGATGATACAAAACATCCTGTGGAGAAAATAGGCAATGTCAAAGCACCTGATGGAAACATCAACCTACTCAGTAAGGTACTCTATGTCCCTACCATTACAAAGAATTTGATAAGTGTTGGGCAGATAGTAGAGAAAGGGTTGCAAGTCAGGTTCACAAAGGCAGGAGCATTTGTTGAAGATCCAAGTCAAGGATTCAGAAGAATTGCAAAAGGTGAAAAGACAGGTAGATTGTTCACATTTGAATTACAGGACACTAGAAACATTGCTCTCTTTAATTATGGCAGTCAGACACTCACAGAATTGGAAGTATGGCACAAAAGGTTAGCACATATTGGTGAAAGGTCATTAAAGCAAATTTGCAGGGACCAAAGTGTACTTGGACTCCCTAACTTGTCAAAACAACATATGATTTATAAGTGTAGTGCATGTCAGTTTGGAAAGTCTCACAGGTTACCATTCATGAAGAAAGGTTATATGCATGGAGATCTCTTGGAGTTGGTTCATACAGATGTATGGGGACCAAGCAAGGAAGCTTCAATATCAGGATCAAGGTATTATGTTTCCTTTATTGATGATTGCAGCAGATGGACTATCCTATTCTTTATGAAACACAAAGATGAAGTTTTTTCATGTTTCAAAAGATATTTGGCTCTTGTGGAGAATCAAACAGGTAAATCACTAAAAAGGCTAAGGTCAGATGGAGGGGGAGAATACTTCTCCCATGATTTTGATTCTTTTATTCAAGAAAGAGGAATCAAAAGAGAGGTAACTACAAGGTACACTCCTGAGCAAAATGGAGTGGCAGAAAGGAGGAATAGGACAATTGTTGAAGCTGCAAGGTCTATGTTAAATGAAAAGCATTTACCTAATTACTTATGGGCTGAGGCTGTATCTACAGCCACTTACTTGATTAACAGGTTGCCTTCAAAATCCCTTGATGGGATGACTCCATATGAGGCTTGGAATGGAAGAAGACCAAGTTTAGATCATTGTAAAATTTTTGGATGTATTGCTTTTGCTCATGTTCCTTCACAGGTTAGAGGCAAGATGGATCCAAAAGCAGAAAGGTGTGTATTTATTGGATATGACAACAATCAAAAGGGCTACAGGTTATACAACCCTACCAACAAAGGATTCTTGGTAAGCAGAGATGTAGTTTTTGATGAGAACAATTCATGGTATGAAGATTCATGCAGGAAGATCAATTTACCATATGATCTTGAAGAAGATTTTCCAAAGCTTGGTAGAGAACAATCAAAGATTGAAGAACAAGACACCTCAGAGGATGATGAAGAATCTCACATGGAAAAGATCAAAGCATGGAAGTCTAAAGGTAAAGCAAAATTGCAGGAACTCGGACATGAGGCAGAATCATCACATCATGGCCTAAGAAGATCTATGAGGGAAAAGAAAAAACCAGAAAGGTATGGGTTTGACACCTCATTAGTAACTAAACATTCTATCTACATAGCACAGGACATAAACCAAGAGGAGCCATCATCATTTGAAGAGGCCAAAGCAAAAACAGAATGGAAGCATGCAATGAAGGAAGAGATTGAAGCACTCGAGGAAAACAACACTTGGGATTTGGTGCCCAAGACTTCATCCATGAAGGTAATAGGCTCAAGATGGGTCTATAAACTCAAGAAGAATTCTGATGGTTCCATTAACAGGTATAAGGCAAGGCTTGTAGCAAAAGGCTTTGCACAAACTCAGGGAATTGATTATGAGGAGACTTTCTCTCCTGTGGCAAAGATGCCTACTATTAGGGTTTTGCTTAGTATTGCCTCTTCCAAGAATTGGAAGATACTTCAACTAGATGTAAAGAATGCATTCTTGAATGGTTGGATAACAGAAGAGGTATATATGGCACAACCACCTGGTTTTGAGAATCAAGTTTATCCTGATTATGTGTGTAAACTTAACAAAGCATTGTATGGTCTCAAGCAAGCTCCAAGAGCTTGGAATTTCAGGCTTGTTTCATTCTTGCAGGACAAAGGCTTTCAACCAAGCAAGGCAGATCCTTCACTCTTTATTAAAAAGAGTAATTCCGAGGTCATCTACCTATGTGTATATGTAGATGATATTATATTGACAGGAAATGATGCAGATGGTATGAAGAAGATCAAAGATCAGATGAGAGAAGAGTTCAAGATAAGTGATTTGGGTTCACTTACCTACTTCCTAGGTTTGGAAGTTGTCTACAAAGATCATGGTTTGTTTCTCACTCAAAGAAAGTACATTAAGGACATGCTGGCAAAATTCAAGATGCAAGATTGTAAGATTGCAGGTACTCCAATGGAGGTTAATCACAAATTGAGCTCACATGAAGGTGAACTCATAGAGGACATCACATCATATCAAAGTCTAGTGGGTAGTCTCAACTATGCCACATTGACAAGAGTAGATATATGTTACAGTGTGAGTGTGCTAAGCCAATTTATGCACACACCAAGGAAACCACATATGGATGCTGCCAAAAGGATACTCAAATATCTCAAAGGAACCATAAATGAAGGACTTTACTATCCTTATGTATCTGATTTAGGTTTGAAGCTATTTTCTGATGCAGATTGGGCTGGCTCCAAGGAAGATAGAAGGAGCACTTCAGGTTATCTTACCTTTGCAGGTTCAAAGCTTATTTCATGGTCATCCAAGAAGCAACCCACAGTTGCTCTCTCTTCTACTGAAGCTGAATATAGAGGTCTTGCCATAGCTACACAGGAAGCTATGTGGATGAAGACATTGTTCAAAGATCTTGGATTGGAGTTTGGAACTCCAACTATTTTTGGTGACAATATGAGTTCTATTCATTTGGCTGCTAATCCTATTTTTCATGCAAGGACTAAACATATTGAAGTTCATTATCACTATGTACGAGAGAAGGTTCTAAGCAAAGAGATTCAAATATCGTATGTGTCCACTCATCAACAATGTGCAGATATTCTAACCAAAGCATTGGATGGTACAAAGCTTTGCAAATTCAAGGCTATGATTGGTTTGCAGGTAATCTTGGAAGATTGAAGACCTCAAGCATACTTGGCTTGAGGGGGAGCTGTTGGAGCAAGTCTATGACAAGCCTAAGTATTGGCTTGAGTCTCACAAAGTCATTAAAGAAGCTTCAAAATGAAGACTATGTAAAGTTCACTTGTGAACTACCTCTTGTAACTTTTGAAGAGTTTACTTAATGTAAAAGTAAGAGAATCTTAAGTGGTTGAGCCCACATGATCAAGAATGGAAAGAGGAGCCACGAATTCGTGATTTGTGTTAGGTAGAGAATCAAATCAATCATTGATTGATTGGAGAGTGATTGAGGGAAGTTAGCCTCCCAAACTCAACTATAAATAGATGGCAGTTTTAGTCGTGGTTAGAGAGACCTATGTGAAGACCTCCAAGAGCTGAGCTTTATGCCATATCAAGGTGTGATTACAAGGCACACATATGTATCAGTAAGTCATTATATTGTACAAGCAATATACTTTCATTTTCATGATTTTTTGAGTTCATCTTTCCATGTTCTTGTGATGTGTACTACTCACTGCCATTACTTCAGTTTTTCTCAGTCAGCTTGCAGAGATTGTTTCTCTGCACTTGGTTCATCATTTTCAGTGATTTAACTTGGTAAAGTTAGCTCTATAAGTCTACTATATGCTCACAAATTTTCATGTCATTTGGATTTTGGAATCTTCAGTTATGTTCATTTGAAGTCAACAGGGTATGTTCATCTTCACTTCTCTGTCAGGTACCCGACTTTTTCAGTCATCTTGTCAGAGTCATTTCTCAGTGTTTACTCATCCAAATTCAGTGATTTCAAGCTTGTTGGATTCAGCTTACTGTCTAGTATAAGCATACAAATTTTCATGATCATTGGATTCTTACATCTTGAGTTATGTTAATTTTTCTACTCACTGGTCTATTTCTGTAGCAGCCCGTGAAAATCGGGATGATGTCATCACTTGTTAAAAGTCATTCTCAGTGTGTGGTTTGTTATTTTTGATGAGATTACTCTCTAAAGTTAGCTCTTTAAGCTACCTAGCCTTCCCCAAGAGGAATTAATCTAATTGCTGCTGTGCTCAGAGAATTATGTAAAACACTGGACAGGTGTATCAACCAAGAATAGCAATTTTTCACCTCTGAGCTAACTCCAACTTATCTGTTTTGATCTATCTTTTTGAGAGTGATCTTCCAAGGTACATAGGGTGTCTAATACATCCATTGGCAAGCTAAAAGGGCCCACCATCTACTCCTGGAGTTCATTTGGCTGGTGTAGAGCAAAGATTTTGCAACACCTCTTCATCTTCAACACATACCTATCCATCTCTTCACAGTGGTATCAGAGCAAGGTTGGACAACATGGCAGATGGATTTCCTTCATCAATTGACAAATTGGACAGAGGTAACTACTCAGCTTGGTCATTAAGGATGGAAGCTTATCTCCAAGGTAGAAGTTTATATGGTTATGTGGCTGGAGATGAAGTTATGCCAAGTTTCAGGAACAAAAGTCAACCAACACAAGAAGAGCAAGAAAGATTGAGCACATGGTGCTCCAAGGATGCACTTGCAAGGTCTTATCTCCTCAACTCTATCTCAAATTTTTTGTTGCCTCACATTAGAAGTTGTAAGACATCTCAAGAAGTGTGGGATGCACTTGAAGCTTTCTTTTCTTCAAGTACTAAAGCTAGGAAGCATCAACTATGGCTGGAGTTCACAACTCTCAAGAAGGCTCCCAAACAAAATGTGACTGATTTTGTCACAAAGCTCAAGGACATAGCGGATCAGTTTGGAAGCATTGGAGAGGTAATAGATGAAGAGCAAATTGTAAGGCAGGTCATCAATGGCTTGAAGGCAGATGATAAGTGGGAAGCATTCACCACAGCTATGGATTTGTACATGGACATGCATGTACCTGATTTCAACACACTCATTGGACAACTACTTACTCAAGAGGCAAAGCTTATCAAAAATGGAGAAAGCTCTAAAGGTAATCAATCTTCAGCTTTATACACGGATAAAAGCAAGTCTAAAGATAACAAAGGAAAGGCAAAGAAAGTGGATGATGAAGCAGGTACATATCAAGCTAACTATGCAGGTAGAGGAAGACATGGCAGAGGTAGAGGAAGAGGAGGTAGACAAGGCAGGGGGAGATCCCAAGACTCCAACTCATGTTCTATTTGTGGATTAACTAATCATACAACTGAAAATTGCTTTAGGAATTCCAGGAATCAAAGAGGCAGAGGATACAATAGAGGAAGTTATGGCTACTCAAGAGGAAGGTTCAACAACTACCATGGCAACTACAACAACTACAATCATTCAAACTATCAAGGAGGCTACAAAGGAAGGAGAGACTACAATAACTACACAGAAGACTCAAACAAAGAGGATTCATTATTGATCATGAACATGGCTATGCCACAAGGTAAATCTGATGAGCATGTTTTCTACATAGATTCAGGTTGTTCAAATCATGTGGCAGGAAATGTGGCACTCCTATCAGATTTAGAAGATCCAAGGAATAAGCATGAGGTACAAACAGGAGATGATACAAAACATCCTGTGGAGAAAATAGGCAATGTCAAAGCACCTGATGGAAACATCAACCTACTCAGTAAGGTACTCTATGTCCCTACCATTACAAAGAATTTGATAAGTGTTGGGCAGATAGTAGAGAAAGGGTTGCAAGTCAGGTTCACAAAGGCAGGAGCATTTGTTGAAGATCCAAGTCAAGGATTCAGAAGAATTGCAAAAGGTGAAAAGACAGGTAGATTGTTCACATTTGAATTACAGGACACTAGAAACATTGCTCTCTTTAATTATGGCAGTCAGACACTCACAGAATTGGAAGTATGGCACAAAAGGTTAGCACATATTGGTGAAAGGTCATTAAAGCAAATTTGCAGGGACCAAAGTGTACTTGGACTCCCTAACTTGTCAAAACAACATATGATTTATAAGTGTAGTGCATGTCAGTTTGGAAAGTCTCACAGGTTACCATTCATGAAGAAAGGTTATATGCATGGAGATCTCTTGGAGTTGGTTCATACAGATGTATGGGGACCAAGCAAGGAAGCTTCAATATCAGGATCAAGGTATTATGTTTCCTTTATTGATGATTGCAGCAGATGGACTATCCTATTCTTTATGAAACACAAAGATGAAGTTTTTTCATGTTTCAAAAGATATTTGGCTCTTGTGGAGAATCAAACAGGTAAATCACTAAAAAGGCTAAGGTCAGATGGAGGGGGAGAATACTTCTCCCATGATTTTGATTCTTTTATTCAAGAAAGAGGAATCAAAAGAGAGGTAACTACAAGGTACACTCCTGAGCAAAATGGAGTGGCAGAAAGGAGGAATAGGACAATTGTTGAAGCTGCAAGGTCTATGTTAAATGAAAAGCATTTACCTAATTACTTATGGGCTGAGGCTGTATCTACAGCCACTTACTTGATTAACAGGTTGCCTTCAAAATCCCTTGATGGGATGACTCCATATGAGGCTTGGAATGGAAGAAGACCAAGTTTAGATCATTGTAAAATTTTTGGATGTATTGCTTTTGCTCATGTTCCTTCACAGGTTAGAGGCAAGATGGATCCAAAAGCAGAAAGGTGTGTATTTATTGGATATGACAACAATCAAAAGGGCTACAGGTTATACAACCCTACCAACAAAGGATTCTTGGTAAGCAGAGATGTAGTTTTTGATGAGAACAATTCATGGTATGAAGATTCATGCAGGAAGATCAATTTACCATATGATCTTGAAGAAGATTTTCCAAAGCTTGGTAGAGAACAATCAAAGATTGAAGAACAAGACACCTCAGAGGATGATGAAGAATCTCACATGGAAAAGATCAAAGCATGGAAGTCTAAAGGTAAAGCAAAATTGCAGGAACTCGGACATGAGGCAGAATCATCACATCATGGCCTAAGAAGATCTATGAGGGAAAAGAAAAAACCAGAAAGGTATGGGTTTGACACCTCATTAGTAACTAAACATTCTATCTACATAGCACAGGACATAAACCAAGAGGAGCCATCATCATTTGAAGAGGCCAAAGCAAAAACAGAATGGAAGCATGCAATGAAGGAAGAGATTGAAGCACTCGAGGAAAACAACACTTGGGATTTGGTGCCCAAGACTTCATCCATGAAGGTAATAGGCTCAAGATGGGTCTATAAACTCAAGAAGAATTCTGATGGTTCCATTAACAGGTATAAGGCAAGGCTTGTAGCAAAAGGCTTTGCACAAACTCAGGGAATTGATTATGAGGAGACTTTCTCTCCTGTGGCAAAGATGCCTACTATTAGGGTTTTGCTTAGTATTGCCTCTTCCAAGAATTGGAAGATACTTCAACTAGATGTAAAGAATGCATTCTTGAATGGTTGGATAACAGAAGAGGTATATATGGCACAACCACCTGGTTTTGAGAATCAAGTTTATCCTGATTATGTGTGTAAACTTAACAAAGCATTGTATGGTCTCAAGCAAGCTCCAAGAGCTTGGAATTTCAGGCTTGTTTCATTCTTGCAGGACAAAGGCTTTCAACCAAGCAAGGCAGATCCTTCACTCTTTATTAAAAAGAGTAATTCCGAGGTCATCTACCTATGTGTATATGTAGATGATATTATATTGACAGGAAATGATGCAGATGGTATGAAGAAGATCAAAGATCAGATGAGAGAAGAGTTCAAGATAAGTGATTTGGGTTCACTTACCTACTTCCTAGGTTTGGAAGTTGTCTACAAAGATCATGGTTTGTTTCTCACTCAAAGAAAGTACATTAAGGACATGCTGGCAAAATTCAAGATGCAAGATTGTAAGATTGCAGGTACTCCAATGGAGGTTAATCACAAATTGAGCTCACATGAAGGTGAACTCATAGAGGACATCACATCATATCAAAGTCTAGTGGGTAGTCTCAACTATGCCACATTGACAAGAGTAGATATATGTTACAGTGTGAGTGTGCTAAGCCAATTTATGCACACACCAAGGAAACCACATATGGATGCTGCCAAAAGGATACTCAAATATCTCAAAGGAACCATAAATGAAGGACTTTACTATCCTTATGTATCTGATTTAGGTTTGAAGCTATTTTCTGATGCAGATTGGGCTGGCTCCAAGGAAGATAGAAGGAGCACTTCAGGTTATCTTACCTTTGCAGGTTCAAAGCTTATTTCATGGTCATCCAAGAAGCAACCCACAGTTGCTCTCTCTTCTACTGAAGCTGAATATAGAGGTCTTGCCATAGCTACACAGGAAGCTATGTGGATGAAGACATTGTTCAAAGATCTTGGATTGGAGTTTGGAACTCCAACTATTTTTGGTGACAATATGAGTTCTATTCATTTGGCTGCTAATCCTATTTTTCATGCAAGGACTAAACATATTGAAGTTCATTATCACTATGTACGAGAGAAGGTTCTAAGCAAAGAGATTCAAATATCGTATGTGTCCACTCATCAACAATGTGCAGATATTCTAACCAAAGCATTGGATGGTACAAAGCTTTGCAAATTCAAGGCTATGATTGGTTTGCAGGTAATCTTGGAAGATTGAAGACCTCAAGCATACTTGGCTTGAGGGGGAGCTGTTGGAGCAAGTCTATGACAAGCCTAAGTATTGGCTTGAGTCTCACAAAGTCATTAAAGAAGCTTCAAAATGAAGACTATGTAAAGTTCACTTGTGAACTACCTCTTGTAACTTTTGAAGAGTTTACTTAATGTAAAAGTAAGAGAATCTTAAGTGGTTGAGCCCACATGATCAAGAATGGAAAGAGGAGCCACGAATTCGTGATTTGTGTTAGGTAGAGAATCAAATCAATCATTGATTGATTGGAGAGTGATTGAGGGAAGTTAGCCTCCCAAACTCAACTATAAATAGATGGCAGTTTTAGTCGTGGTTAGAGAGACCTATGTGAAGACCTCCAAGAGCTGAGCTTTATGCCATATCAAGGTGTGATTACAAGGCACACATATGTATCAGTAAGTCATTATATTGTACAAGCAATATACTTTCATTTTCATGATTTTTTGAGTTCATCTTTCCATGTTCTTGTGATGTGTACTACTCACTGCCATTACTTCAGTTTTTCTCAGTCAGCTTGCAGAGATTGTTTCTCTGCACTTGGTTCATCATTTTCAGTGATTTAACTTGGTAAAGTTAGCTCTATAAGTCTACTATATGCTCACAAATTTTCATGTCATTTGGATTTTGGAATCTTCAGTTATGTTCATTTGAAGTCAACAGGGTATGTTCATCTTCACTTCTCTGTCAGGTACCCGACTTTTTCAGTCATCTTGTCAGAGTCATTTCTCAGTGTTTACTCATCCAAATTCAGTGATTTCAAGCTTGTTGGATTCAGCTTACTGTCTAGTATAAGCATACAAATTTTCATGATCATTGGATTCTTACATCTTGAGTTATGTTAATTTTTCTACTCACTGGTCTATTTCTGTAGCAGCCCGTGAAAATCGGGATGATGTCATCACTTGTTAAAAGTCATTCTCAGTGTGTGGTTTGTTATTTTTGATGAGATTACTCTCTAAAGTTAGCTCTTTAAGCTACCTAGCCTTCCCCAAGAGGAATTAATCTAATTGCTGCTGTGCTCAGAGAATTATGTAAAACACTGGACAGGTGTATCAACCAAGAATAGCAATTTTTCACCTCTGAGCTAACTCCAACTTATCTGTTTTGATCTATCTTTTTGAGAGTGATCTTCCAAGGTACATAGGGTGTCTAATACATCCATTGGCAAGCTAAAAGGGCCCACCATCTACTCCTGGAGTTCATTTGGCTGGTGTAGAGCAAAGATTTTGCAACACCTCTTCATCTTCAACACATACCTATCCATCTCTTCACAGTGGTATCAGAGCAAGGTTGGACAACATGGCAGATGGATTTCCTTCATCAATTGACAAATTGGACAGAGGTAACTACTCAGCTTGGTCATTAAGGATGGAAGCTTATCTCCAAGGTAGAAGTTTATATGGTTATGTGGCTGGAGATGAAGTTATGCCAAGTTTCAGGAACAAAAGTCAACCAACACAAGAAGAGCAAGAAAGATTGAGCACATGGTGCTCCAAGGATGCACTTGCAAGGTCTTATCTCCTCAACTCTATCTCAAATTTTTTGTTGCCTCACATTAGAAGTTGTAAGACATCTCAAGAAGTGTGGGATGCACTTGAAGCTTTCTTTTCTTCAAGTACTAAAGCTAGGAAGCATCAACTATGGCTGGAGTTCACAACTCTCAAGAAGGCTCCCAAACAAAATGTGACTGATTTTGTCACAAAGCTCAAGGACATAGCGGATCAGTTTGGAAGCATTGGAGAGGTAATAGATGAAGAGCAAATTGTAAGGCAGGTCATCAATGGCTTGAAGGCAGATGATAAGTGGGAAGCATTCACCACAGCTATGGATTTGTACATGGACATGCATGTACCTGATTTCAACACACTCATTGGACAACTACTTACTCAAGAGGCAAAGCTTATCAAAAATGGAGAAAGCTCTAAAGGTAATCAATCTTCAGCTTTATACACGGATAAAAGCAAGTCTAAAGATAACAAAGGAAAGGCAAAGAAAGTGGATGATGAAGCAGGTACATATCAAGCTAACTATGCAGGTAGAGGAAGACATGGCAGAGGTAGAGGAAGAGGAGGTAGACAAGGCAGGGGGAGATCCCAAGACTCCAACTCATGTTCTATTTGTGGATTAACTAATCATACAACTGAAAATTGCTTTAGGAATTCCAGGAATCAAAGAGGCAGAGGATACAATAGAGGAAGTTATGGCTACTCAAGAGGAAGGTTCAACAACTACCATGGCAACTACAACAACTACAATCATTCAAACTATCAAGGAGGCTACAAAGGAAGGAGAGACTACAATAACTACACAGAAGACTCAAACAAAGAGGATTCATTATTGATCATGAACATGGCTATGCCACAAGGTAAATCTGATGAGCATGTTTTCTACATAGATTCAGGTTGTTCAAATCATGTGGCAGGAAATGTGGCACTCCTATCAGATTTAGAAGATCCAAGGAATAAGCATGAGGTACAAACAGGAGATGATACAAAACATCCTGTGGAGAAAATAGGCAATGTCAAAGCACCTGATGGAAACATCAACCTACTCAGTAAGGTACTCTATGTCCCTACCATTACAAAGAATTTGATAAGTGTTGGGCAGATAGTAGAGAAAGGGTTGCAAGTCAGGTTCACAAAGGCAGGAGCATTTGTTGAAGATCCAAGTCAAGGATTCAGAAGAATTGCAAAAGGTGAAAAGACAGGTAGATTGTTCACATTTGAATTACAGGACACTAGAAACATTGCTCTCTTTAATTATGGCAGTCAGACACTCACAGAATTGGAAGTATGGCACAAAAGGTTAGCACATATTGGTGAAAGGTCATTAAAGCAAATTTGCAGGGACCAAAGTGTACTTGGACTCCCTAACTTGTCAAAACAACATATGATTTATAAGTGTAGTGCATGTCAGTTTGGAAAGTCTCACAGGTTACCATTCATGAAGAAAGGTTATATGCATGGAGATCTCTTGGAGTTGGTTCATACAGATGTATGGGGACCAAGCAAGGAAGCTTCAATATCAGGATCAAGGTATTATGTTTCCTTTATTGATGATTGCAGCAGATGGACTATCCTATTCTTTATGAAACACAAAGATGAAGTTTTTTCATGTTTCAAAAGATATTTGGCTCTTGTGGAGAATCAAACAGGTAAATCACTAAAAAGGCTAAGGTCAGATGGAGGGGGAGAATACTTCTCCCATGATTTTGATTCTTTTATTCAAGAAAGAGGAATCAAAAGAGAGGTAACTACAAGGTACACTCCTGAGCAAAATGGAGTGGCAGAAAGGAGGAATAGGACAATTGTTGAAGCTGCAAGGTCTATGTTAAATGAAAAGCATTTACCTAATTACTTATGGGCTGAGGCTGTATCTACAGCCACTTACTTGATTAACAGGTTGCCTTCAAAATCCCTTGATGGGATGACTCCATATGAGGCTTGGAATGGAAGAAGACCAAGTTTAGATCATTGTAAAATTTTTGGATGTATTGCTTTTGCTCATGTTCCTTCACAGGTTAGAGGCAAGATGGATCCAAAAGCAGAAAGGTGTGTATTTATTGGATATGACAACAATCAAAAGGGCTACAGGTTATACAACCCTACCAACAAAGGATTCTTGGTAAGCAGAGATGTAGTTTTTGATGAGAACAATTCATGGTATGAAGATTCATGCAGGAAGATCAATTTACCATATGATCTTGAAGAAGATTTTCCAAAGCTTGGTAGAGAACAATCAAAGATTGAAGAACAAGACACCTCAGAGGATGATGAAGAATCTCACATGGAAAAGATCAAAGCATGGAAGTCTAAAGGTAAAGCAAAATTGCAGGAACTCGGACATGAGGCAGAATCATCACATCATGGCCTAAGAAGATCTATGAGGGAAAAGAAAAAACCAGAAAGGTATGGGTTTGACACCTCATTAGTAACTAAACATTCTATCTACATAGCACAGGACATAAACCAAGAGGAGCCATCATCATTTGAAGAGGCCAAAGCAAAAACAGAATGGAAGCATGCAATGAAGGAAGAGATTGAAGCACTCGAGGAAAACAACACTTGGGATTTGGTGCCCAAGACTTCATCCATGAAGGTAATAGGCTCAAGATGGGTCTATAAACTCAAGAAGAATTCTGATGGTTCCATTAACAGGTATAAGGCAAGGCTTGTAGCAAAAGGCTTTGCACAAACTCAGGGAATTGATTATGAGGAGACTTTCTCTCCTGTGGCAAAGATGCCTACTATTAGGGTTTTGCTTAGTATTGCCTCTTCCAAGAATTGGAAGATACTTCAACTAGATGTAAAGAATGCATTCTTGAATGGTTGGATAACAGAAGAGGTATATATGGCACAACCACCTGGTTTTGAGAATCAAGTTTATCCTGATTATGTGTGTAAACTTAACAAAGCATTGTATGGTCTCAAGCAAGCTCCAAGAGCTTGGAATTTCAGGCTTGTTTCATTCTTGCAGGACAAAGGCTTTCAACCAAGCAAGGCAGATCCTTCACTCTTTATTAAAAAGAGTAATTCCGAGGTCATCTACCTATGTGTATATGTAGATGATATTATATTGACAGGAAATGATGCAGATGGTATGAAGAAGATCAAAGATCAGATGAGAGAAGAGTTCAAGATAAGTGATTTGGGTTCACTTACCTACTTCCTAGGTTTGGAAGTTGTCTACAAAGATCATGGTTTGTTTCTCACTCAAAGAAAGTACATTAAGGACATGCTGGCAAAATTCAAGATGCAAGATTGTAAGATTGCAGGTACTCCAATGGAGGTTAATCACAAATTGAGCTCACATGAAGGTGAACTCATAGAGGACATCACATCATATCAAAGTCTAGTGGGTAGTCTCAACTATGCCACATTGACAAGAGTAGATATATGTTACAGTGTGAGTGTGCTAAGCCAATTTATGCACACACCAAGGAAACCACATATGGATGCTGCCAAAAGGATACTCAAATATCTCAAAGGAACCATAAATGAAGGACTTTACTATCCTTATGTATCTGATTTAGGTTTGAAGCTATTTTCTGATGCAGATTGGGCTGGCTCCAAGGAAGATAGAAGGAGCACTTCAGGTTATCTTACCTTTGCAGGTTCAAAGCTTATTTCATGGTCATCCAAGAAGCAACCCACAGTTGCTCTCTCTTCTACTGAAGCTGAATATAGAGGTCTTGCCATAGCTACACAGGAAGCTATGTGGATGAAGACATTGTTCAAAGATCTTGGATTGGAGTTTGGAACTCCAACTATTTTTGGTGACAATATGAGTTCTATTCATTTGGCTGCTAATCCTATTTTTCATGCAAGGACTAAACATATTGAAGTTCATTATCACTATGTACGAGAGAAGGTTCTAAGCAAAGAGATTCAAATATCGTATGTGTCCACTCATCAACAATGTGCAGATATTCTAACCAAAGCATTGGATGGTACAAAGCTTTGCAAATTCAAAGCTATGATTGGTTTGCAGGTAATCTTGGAAGATTGAAGACCTCAAGCATACTTGGCTTGAGGGGGAGCTGTTGGAGCAAGTCTATGACAAGCCTAAGTATTGGCTTGAGTCTCACAAAGTCATTAAAGAAGCTTCAAAATGAAGACTATGTAAAGTTCACTTGTGAACTACCTCTTGTAACTTTTGAAGAGTTTACTTAATGTAAAAGTAAGAGAATCTTAAGTGGTTGAGCCCACATGATCAAGAATGGAAAGAGGAGCCACGAATTCGTGATTTGTGGTAGGTAGAGAATCAAATCAATCATTGATTGATTGGAGAGTGATTGAGGGAAGTTAGCCTCCCAAACTCAACTATAAATAGATGGCAGTTTTAGTCGTGGTTAGAGAGACCTATGTGAAGACCTCCAAGAGCTGAGCTTTATGCCATATCAAGGTGTGATTACAAGGCACACATATGTATCAGTAAGTCATTGTATTGTACAAGCAATATACTTTCATTTTCATGATTATTTGAGTTCATCTTTCCATGTTCTTGTGATGTGTACTACTCACTGCCATTACTTCAGTTTTTCTCAGTCAGCTTGCAGAGATTGTTTCTCTGCACTTGGTTCATCATTTTCAGTGATTTAACTTGGTAAAGTTAGCTCTATAAGTCTACTATATGTTCACAAATTTTCATGTCATTTGGATGTTGGAATCTTCAGTTATGTTCATTTGAAGTCAACAGGGTATGTTCATCTTCACTTCTCTGTCAGGTACCCGACTTTTTCAGTCATCTTGTCAGAGTCATTTCTCAGTGTTTACTCATCCAAATTCAGTGATTTTAAGCTTGTTGGATTCAGCGTACTGTTTAGTATAAGCATACAAATTTTCATGATCATTGGATTCTTACATCTTGAGTTATGTTAATTTTTCTACTCACTGGTCTATTTCTGTAGCAGCCCGTGAAAATCGGGATGATGTCATCACTTGTTAAAAGTCATTCTCAGTGTGTGGTTTGTTATTTTTGATGAGATTACTCTCTAAAGTTAGCTCTTTAATCTACCTAGCCTTCCCCAAGAGGAATTAATCTAATTGCTGCTGTGCTCAGAGAATTATGTAAAACACTGGACAGGTGTATCAACCAAGAATAGCAATTTTTCACCTCTGAGCTAACTCCAACTTATCTGTTTGATCTATCTTTTTGAGAGTGATCTTCCAAGGTACATAGGGTGTCTAATACATCCATTGGCAAGCTAAAAGGGCCCACCATCTACTCCTGGAGTTCATTTGGCTGGTGTAGAGCAAAGACTTTGCAACACCTCTTCATCTTCAACACATACCTATCCATCTCTTCACAGATGTCATATTCATGATGAGTAGAGAATCCTCTTTGTCTTTTGTATAGTTATTATAATCTCTTCTTCCTCTGAAAACTTCCTTGATAATTATTGTTTTTGTAGCCTTGATTGTAGTTATGATTCTAGTTGCTTCCTCCATTGTTGATTGTCCATAGCTCCCTCTGTGGAAGCCTCTTCCCCTTTGATTTCTTGTGTTCTTGAAGCATTCTTCTGTGGTGTGGTTGGTAAGACCACAAATGTTGCAAGATGGATTGTTGTAGGATCTCCCCTTGCCTTGCTTTCCTCCTCTGCCCCTTCCTCTAGCACCTCTTCCTCTACCTGTGTAATTAGCTTGAGAGGTACTAGCCTCTTCTTCATTCTTCTTGCTTTTACCTTTATCCTTACTTTTATTCTTATATGTATAAAGGGAAGAAAATTGATTACCTCTAGAGTTGTCACCATTCTTTTTGAGCTTTGTCTCATGGGTGAAGAGTTGCCCCATCAAGGTGTGGAGGTCAGGTATATGCATATCCATGTATAGGTCCATTGTTGCAGTGAAGGACTCCCACTTATCATCATCTTTGATACCATTAATGATCTGCCTTACTATGTGTTCTTCTTTTATCTCCTCTCCAATGCTTGCAAGCTGGTCAACCACATCTTTCATATTGGTTACATAATCAGCCACTCCTTTCTTTGGTTGCTTCTTTCGATTTGTAAACTCCATCCATAACTGATTCTTCCTAGCTCTTGTATTTGATGAGAAATATGATGAGATTACTTACCAAGTATCTTAGGAGGTCTTGCAATTCCTAAAGCGAGGCAACAAGAAATCAAATATTGAGTTTAGTAGATAAAACATGGAAAGTATCTTCATCTCTTGAGATGTATCCATATAGACTTCTCCCTTGAAGGTAGGCTTGCATCCTTGTGACCATGTTGAATAGATGTTTCTGTCCAATTTGTCAATGAAGGATGGAAATCCATCTCCCATCTTGCTTGTTGCTGCTCTAATACCACTGTTGGAGGAGATGGTGGATAATCTTCATAGATGAATAGGTGTTACTAAAACTTGATTCACACCATCCAAGAACAAATACTAGATAGTGTATTAGGCCTCGTTAGCATGCTAATGATCATGAATAATCACATATGTTGCTTAGAACATGGTCCACTAATCAATGGATCAAAATAGGTAGGAATTGATCCAAGACCAAAAAAACTTGTTATTCTTATTTTTAAACATGTTCAATGTTTTGAATAGTTCTCTGAGTAGAGCAACAAGTAGCTTAATTCATTTTGGGAAACTCTAATTAGCTTAGATGGCTACCAATCATGAGTATTTTCATCAAAAATGATGGACTACACACTGAGAATTGTGTTTAGCAAATCACAGAACCTTCCCGACAAGTATGGGGTGCATCAGTCAGCAGACTAGAGAGTAAAGATGTGTTAATATCTCAGGATCCAGAGAAGCAATGATATGAGACTTTGCACCAATATACTAGACAGTATGCTGAATCTACCATGCTTTAAATCGAGACAAATGATCAATCATACACAGAGAACAAGCTATTAGAAATTCAGTGCTTTAATGTAGTCATAGGAGAGAAGTGAGATGAGAATGTAATGATAATATTTATATTAAATCCTATACAAATACAATTTCATTGGCAATTATATATTGCACAATTTGTGAGGTGAATGAGCTATGAGATGAGCTCTCACTTCACACTAAATTCACTTCACAATGATCTCATGGAGTCAAGATATCCCGTGGGTCTTTGATCCTCTTTTTATAGTTGTGTTTGGAGCCAATGTTTGAATTCAAATTCAAAAGAGGTTCACCTAAAAGTGACTCCTAAAGTGTAGGATATATTCTCTCTTTACTCAATAACCAAAAACTTTGAGATTTGATACTTCCTAATGTCCTCGTGGTTATAGGACACTTTTACTAAGATAAATGCAAAAGGTTTTTACAAGAGATTGATCACATAGGGTTCCATAAGAGATGTGTCAATTAACCAAGTATGTGAGCTTGGTGTTAATTGCACCAACAATATGCACGAGCTACCAAGCATGAAGCAAAAACCATTGGTTGACACATGAGTGTCATAGCAAATAATCCAGTCAAAGTCATAAAAAGCATGTAAATCTGGTGATATGATCCCCCATTGGGATAAAACAATCGAAGTATCGAGGAACCACTCAAGTAGCTAAAGATGCACTTAACCACCTTCCAATGCGTGACACTTGAGCAATGCATAAATCTGCTCATCTGTGAGATAGGAAATTGAGTATCTGGTCAAGTAACGCATAAGTAAATCAAGCATCTAGTAGCCTGTTGATAGAGAAGAGCATCAAATGCATCTCTAGCATCATGAAGATTCAACCGTAAACCTATCTCCATAGGAGTGGCAATAGGTTTGAAGTGAGGCCAAAACACTGCAATAATATGTCAATATATTTTGTTTGATACAAAGCTATTCTGCCATCAACTTGCATAAACTCGATGCCTAAATAATGATGCAAATGCCCAAAATCTGACATCTCAAATGAGGCATGCAATACATGCTTAACATATAAGGTGCTCTTAGTTGGACTATTCTCAAAACCATGTGCAACCAGGTAGGCATGTATCTTTTCATACCAAGCACGTGGTGCTTGCTTCAAACCATATAATGCCCCTTCAACCTACACACTTTCTTTTCATGCCCTTTCTACATAAAACCATGGGGCTGAAAAACATAAACTTCTTCATGCAAGTTACCATTTAGAGCTTTCAGGAAAGAATTCATCAGTAGAAATCGATTGCTCCTTCAAATATTTGATCATTGTTAAAAAACTATCCACGGAATCTCCTTCATTCGTTTAATCAGTCTCCAACTATTTTAGGAGGTAAGAAACAGGAGCCTCATTCCTTGCCTCTTATAAAGTGGTAAGTGTATCCCAAGCATCCTTTGCTATTCTACAAGAGCGAATGTGAGGAATAATGGCACATTTGATAGACAAGGCTATCAATGCATGTGCCTGAGCATTTTTTCCATCCCAATGAAGTTGCTTTATAATAGTTGTAGTAGGAACTACAACACGAACACGAACCTGAAGAATATCACCATCTTCAACACCATCTGCATCAGCTTCATTAACTATATTTGCAGGTGTAATAGGACATTTTTCAACACCTTGCACAATATTCCACAGTCCTTTTGCAACCAATACATGATGCATCATATAAACCCATAATGGGTAATTGGTATGGTCCAAATTATCCTCAATAGCCAACATATGGAATACATCATTGCTTTCAACCATGGCCACTGATTAAAATACCATGATGCAAAAAAATGATTGTATCTCAAAGTGTTGAATGGAACTACCCTGTCAAGTTCTGCTAAGCCTATAGTAGAATTTGAGCTGCTTATACTAGCAAACCAAAACCTATATATATCTTTGGCACAAAAAGATGAAATTGCCTGCACATGCATTGTGATAGTGCGTTCGGAGGCCGAAATGAGCTCAAATCACAATTTCGATCTGAGTATGCTTACCAAACTTTGTGCCATTCTAAGACTGTGATCGGAGGTGTGTCGACGATGCCCTAGATGAAGCAACGGCCTGCACTCATACTGATTTTTGGAGTTTGATGTCAATGGAAGCACACAAATAGCACAAGGAAGAAGAAAAAGTTTGGAGCACAACACATGTTGGAGGAGATGGTGGATAGTCTTCAGAGATGAAGTGGTGTTGCTAAAACCTACTTCACACGAGCCAAGAACAAGTGATGGAGAGTGTAGTGGGCCTCTTTAGCTTGCTAATGATCATAGATAATCACCTATGTTCTTTGGAACATGATCCACTAATCAATGGATCAAAACAGATGAGTAGGAATTTAATCCAAGGTCATAGACTTGCTACTTTAGTCTCTACACCTGTTTAGTATAGTGAATAGTACTCTGAGCATGATAGCAATTAGCCTAATTCCTTTTGATGGTGTCTAACTAACTTAGATAGCTACCAATCATGAGTTATCTCAATAAAAAAGATGAACTACATGCTGAGTATGATGTTTAGCAAATCATAGGACTTCCCCGACATTTTCGGGATGCATCAGAGTATAGACCAGAGAGTAAAGATATGATGATATCTCACGACTGAGAAAACCAATGATAATGAAATTATGTAGTTATAAACTAGACAGTATAGGGAATCTATAATGCTTTAAATCATGACAAATGATCAATCATACACTGAGAACAAGCTTTGAGAAGTTCATTGTACTGATGTAGTCATGGTAGAGAAGTGAAGTAGAGATATAATCAAAATGTATGTATTAGATCACATAGAAATACAATGTCATTGGCAATAATCTATTGTGTAATGTGAGGGTAGTGATTGAGATATGAAGTGAGCTCTCAAATCACATAGGATCCCTCTCTATTGCTCCACAAAGTCGGGCATACAATGGGAGTCATTTTTATCCACTTTTATAGTAGAGTTTGGAGCCAATCTTTGAATTTAAGTTCAAATGTTCACCTAAAAGTGAATCCTAAACTATATGATATATTCTCTCATCAATCATCTATCAAATAAATCGAGATTTGATGCTTCCTAACTCCATGTGGAAGTAAGGTGACTTCCATGAGATATATGATAATCATCCAAGTATGTGGGCTTGATTCTCTTGCACCAAGAGCTCCCCCTCAAGACTAACATGCTTGGTCTTCATTCCTTCTTGATCTCCTTCAAACCAATCATCAATTTGAACCTGTTCATCTTAGCTCCATCTAAAGACTTTGTGAGTATATTTTCACATTGCAATAGGACAGTTGAATGTCCTTGCTAAGTAATTTTTCCTTTAAATAATGATAGTGCACTTCAATGTGCTTAGTCCTTGCATGATATACAGGATTAGCAGTCAGATGAAGTGAACTAGTGTTGTCTCCAAAAATCATTGGAGTGAAAGAATGTAACCCCAAATCTGTATACAGTTTCTTGAGCCACATAGCCTCTTGTGTTGCATTCACTAAACCTCTATATTCTGCCTCTATAGATGGCAAAGCCATAGTTGGTTGCTTTTTAGATGAACATTATATTAGCTTTGAACCTGCAAAAGACAAGGATCCTGAGGTGCTCCTCCTATCATCCTTGGAGCCAGCCCAATTTGCATCAGAATACATCTTTATGTCCAAGTCAGAAGTGAAGGGCTAAAACAACCCCTCATTTATGGTACCCTTTAAATACTTTACTACCCTCTTGGCAGCTTCCATGTGAGGCTTTCTTTGTGCATGCATAAATTGGCTTAATGTACTTACTCCATAAGCAATGTCTACTCTTGTTAGGGTTGCATAGTTCAGACTCCCAACAAGTTTTTGGTAACCTGTAACATCCTCAAGAAGTGCTCCTTCATTAGAACTAAGCTTATGATTGAGTTCCATGGGTGTACCTACAATTTTGGTGTTTTCTATATTGAATTTTCTCAATATATCATGAATATACTTTCTCTAAGTAATAAACACACTAGAATTTGTATACACAAGTTCTAAGCCAAGAAAGTATGTTAACAAACCAAGATCACTGATTTTAAACTCTTCCATTAGTCAAGCTTTAACCTTCTTGGCGCCATTAGCATCATTCCCTGTAATGATAATGTCATCCACATAGACACATAAGTAGATAACTTCTTAGTTGGTCTTCTTTATGAATAAAGAGGAATCTGCTTTGCTAGCAACAAATCCTTGATCCTGCAAATAAGTAACAAGCCTATGATTCCAAGCTCTAGGAGCTTGCTTTATGCCATAGAGTGCCTTCCTTAGCTTGCATACATAACCTAGTTTGTCCTTATCTTCATACCCTGGTGGTTGTGCCATATACACTTCTTTTGACCCTAATTGTTCGCATCTTGGCCATAGGTGAAAAAGTTTCTTCATAATCCACTCCATGGGTTTGATCAAACCCCTTTGCCACTAGCCTTGTCTTGTACCTATTTATAGAACCATCTGAATTCTTTTTTATTTTATATATCCACCCAGATCCTATTACCTTCATACTTGGCTTCTTGGGAACCAAATCCCAAGTATTTTTTTCTTGAAGTGCTTCAACTTCTTCCTGCATGGCTTCTATCCATTCCTTCTTCTCATTAGCTTCTTCAAATGAAGAAGGTTCTTCTATCATAGAGTCTTTAGTGATGTACATAGAATGCTTGGTGACCAACGATGTGTCATAGCTATATCTTATTGGTTTTTTACTCTCCCTTTGAGATCTTTTGAGTGCTTGATTGGAGGACTCTAGAATGTCTTCCAATTGCTTGAACTCGTCTTGCCCCCTTGACTTCCAAGCCTTGAGGTCAACCTACTCTTCATCCTCTGAATTGACATCTTCTGGTACTTATTGGTCTTCTCAAGTGAGAGTTGGAAAATCACTTTCCAAATCATAAGGTAGCTTGATCTTCCTGCAGTCATGTTCAAACCATGCGTTATTTTCATCAAACACTACATCCCTACTAACTATAAATCCTTTGTTAGTGGGATTGTATAACCTATAACCCTTCTAGTTTTATTCATACCTAATGAATATACACTTTTCAGCTTTAGGATCAAGCTTCTCTCTAATCTGTGAGGGAATTTGTGCATAAGCAATGCACCCAAATATTTTGCAATGGTCCAATGATGGTCTCCTGCCATTCCATGCTTCATAGGTTGTCATTCCATACAAAGATTTGGATGGGAGCCTGTTAACCAAGTATGTGGCTATGGAAACAGCCTCTACCCATAGGTAATTGGATAGTTTCTTCTCATTCAACATTGATCTTGTAGCTCTACTATCAATTTGTTCCTCCTCTCTGCCACTCCATTTAGTTTAGAAGTATATTGTTACACTTATGTGTTCCTCGAGTAGCTTTGATGTGAACCTTTTCCCTATACATGGGCACTTTTTACTCTAGTGCTGGCTAGAGTTTTTTTCCCCATGTTACCACATACTTGATTCTCTCATATGTGGTGGTACTTTGTACTTAGGGATATTATTCAGCTCTTACTTCAGTTCAGTTCATCGATCAATAGAGAGAGCTATTCCAACCATCGTCTTCTCCGTGTGTCTTGCTTCATTTGTGCTCCTTTGTGTGTGCTTCTTGTGTGTCTCTCGCACTTCTACACACACCCAACAGTGGTATCAGAACAGGTTCAGCTTCGTCTCAAGTTTCGGTTTTTCGCGTCGCGGCGTGCGCGCACTTTAACAGTGCAAATCGACTTCGGAGCATAGAAGTGTGAATTTCAGCAGCCCGGAAACATTTCCATCAGGTGCGCTGGGGTTTTACCCCCATTTCGAAGCCATTCGTGCAGTCAGAATTGCCATCAGAGTGTCGGTTTGTGAGCTGAAATTTCAGAACTCATTTCAGTTTTCGTCGAAGTGAAGATTTTGTCACATTCTTGTTCCTTAGTGAAATGGCGGGCAGCAATGACTTGTTTGGCATGCTTCAAGCTGAAGATAAGCTTGATGGGACCAACTATCCGATGTGGTCTTACATGATGAAGCATGTTCTTGTTGCAAAACAACTTTGGAACATAGTGGCAGATGTAGATCGAAGACCGGCAGGTGCTTCTACTTCACAGTCTACTGTCACAGATGGAGCTTCTTCTTCGAGTACAGTGGTTTCTCCTTCTCCACCTACACAGGAGCAGCTTAGATGGGATGGAAAAGATGCTCAAGCTCATGCTTTGATTGCGCTTTCAGTGAAGCGTCATATAGTTCCACACATTCAGTCATGTTCTACATCACGACAGGCATGGGACACTCTTGCTTCTTTGTATGCCGTGTATAATGAAGCACGTGTTGCATACTTGAGGAAGCAACTTGAGGATGTATGTATGGCTGAAAATGAGTCAGTGGATGTGTATGTGACACGCATCAAGGACTTGAAAGAGCAATTGGCAAACATAGATGAGATCATTCCGGATGCATCACTCATTTCTACATTGTTGAAAGGATTATCGGAATCCTTTCAAAGCTTTGCTACTACACTCCGTTTGGTTGCAAAAGGAAATCCTAATATGTATGCATTTGATGAGGTTGTGTCTCTTCTTTTGCAAGAAGAGCAATCTAGAGTGAATAGGAGTGGTTTGATTGAGGGAACGCAAGCACTTGCTATCTCACAAAAGGGGAAAAGCAAGTATGGTTCAGCTTTTGGTTCATCAAAACCAAAGCCTCAAGCTTCCTCTTCCACTCATTCCTCTAATGATGGTGATTTGCAAAAGAAGAAGAGATGCAAATATTGCCGGAAGGCTGGTCATACTATTGATGAGTGTAGAAAGCTTGCTAAACGCAATGAAAAGAATAAGGAATCCAGCATGTCTATTGTTGAAAATTCAGCAAATGCAAATAATGATGAAGCTAACATGGCTCAAGATTTTTGGGCATGTGTTGTTACGTGTCATTATGATGCTTCTTTACATTCTAAATGCATGGTTGTGAGTGAGGCTGATTCGGATTGGTTCTTTGATAGTGGTGCTTCAAAGCACATAACATCATGCAAAAGATTTTTTGCCTCTTTGAAAGATGCACCTAAAGGAGGACATGTGGTGTGTGCAAACAATGCCTCTTATCCTATCATTGGAGTAGGAGAAATTGAGCTTACGGCTGCAAATGGAGGTGTGATTCTCTTGAAAAATGCATTGTATGTGCCCGGTATCAAGAAGAACTTAATTTCAGTTCCGTTGATTGCCAAAGCAGGACTTCATGTACACTTTGTTGATGATAAGTGTATGGTTCATGATTTCAGCAATGGCCATGTTATCGTGATGTCCGGTGATGGTTTGTATCGCATGGATACATACAAGAGGGCTTCCTCGAATGCCTTGGTTGCTCATACTTCTTCCATGGCTGAAATGGAGCTTTGGCATGCTCATTTTGGTCATTTAAACTTCAATAGTTTGCTCTACTTGCAAAAGAAGGACATGGTTATTGGCTTGCCTACACTTGATTCCATTGAAAAGCATGCATGTGAAGGTTGCATTCTTGGAAAAATGCATCGTGCTTCTTTTCCAAAAGATAGTCACACACACACTACAAGAAAATTACAACTTGTTCATAGTGATGTATGTGGTCCCGTCAAGACTCCATCTTTTGGGAAGCATGTATATTTTGTTACCTTCATTGATGATGCTACTCGCCATACATGGGTGTATCCTATGAAAGCAAAGAATGAGGTATTTTCTTGCTTCAAAGCATTTTTAGCTATGGCTGAAAATTTTTCTTCACAAAAGCTTTTGACTCTACGCACGGATCGTGGTGGTGAGTACATGTCACATGAGTTTAATGCTTTTCTTCGTGAAAGAGGTATTTCACACCAATGTACGGTGCCATATACACCTCAACAAAATGGTGTTGCCGAGCGTAAAAATAGAACTTTACTTGAAATGGCACGATGTATGGTTAAAGGAAAGCATCTTCCTCATAAGTTTTGGATGGAAGCGGTCATGTGTGCAAATTATGTGTTGAATCGCTGCCCTACAAAAGCATTGAGAGTCATCACTCCTTATGAGGCTTGGAATGGTCATAAGCCTATGGTTAGTCATATGCGTGTGTTTGGTTGTTTGGCATATGCTCTTGTGCCATCACAACAACGTCACAAACTTGATGACAAGGCAAAGAAATGTAATTTTGTTGGTTATAGTGCTGAAAGTAAGGGATATCGGTTGTACCATCCATTGACGAACACAATTATTGTGAGTCGAGATGTGGTATTTGCTGAAAATTTAGTTTTCCCTCTACTTGAATGCAAAAAACTGCCAACAGTTAGCTCACAAGATGTGTTCGATACACTCATGCCTTTGTTCCAAAATGGTGCGCTTGACTATGGCCATGTAGACCAGCCAACTGAGGTTCAAAGGGCTGAAAAATTCCAGCCAAATAGGGCTGAAAATGCAGAGAATTTCCAGCCAAACATGGCTGAAAAAATTCAGCCAAAAATTGCCAAGACTGTTGGAAATTTTCAGCCACATATGGCTGAACATTTGCGTCCAAATATGGCTGAAACTGAGCACAAAATTCAGCCCACGCATGATGTACATATTGAAGATGTTTTACATAATGAACGCATGTCTATCAAGAGTGCACAATCTATGCCAAAGTGGCTGAAACACACTTTGCAGGACAGCAAATTGAGTGCACCTTTACTTGGTAGAACAAGATCAAGCTCTCACCATGCATCAAGTAATTTTGTGGATTATTCTCTTATTGCTACAACATGTAATGAAGAGCCACTTTCTTTTGAAGATGCATGTGACGATCCACAATGGATGAGTGCTATGCAATCAAAAATGGATTCCATACATAGGAATGGTACTTGGGAGTTATGTGAATTGCCAAAAGGAAAGAATGCCATTGGTACAAAGTGGGTTTATAAGATTAAGAGAAAATCTGATGGTAGCATTGATCGCTACAAAGCTAGATTGGTTGCCAAAGGATATGCGCAACAATATGGCATTGACTATGAGGAAACTTTTGCACCTACTTCACGCATGACTACCATTCGTACCGTGGTTGCATTGGCTACCCATCGAGGTTGGAAAGTGCATCAATTGGACATAAAAACAGCCTTCTTGAATGGAGATTTGCAAGAAGAGGTCTATGTGAAGCAACCTCCTGGATTTGCTATGAAAGGGAAAGAGCATATGGTTTGTCGCTTGCATAAAGCCTTGTATGGTCTCAAGCAAGCTCCACGTGCATGGTATGACAAAATACATAAGCACTTGATTGCTCTTGGCTTCACATGTTGTCCGATTGAAAGCACACTCTATGTATGCAAAAATGGGGCTGATCTTATAGTGCTTGTTCTTTATGTCGATGACATACTCTTGACTGGGTCATGTAATGCAAAACTTGACATTCTTATGGCTGATTTGCAGCATACTTTTGATATCACTTATCTTGGTCTTTTGAGCTACTATCTTGGCATCCAGTTTGTATTCGTTGAGAGGGGAATTGTTATGCATCAAGGAAAGTATGTTGAAAAACTACTTCAGCGTTTTGACTTTGAGGATTGCAAGCTAGTTTCCACACCAGTTGAGACAGGATTTAGATTCTCAGTTGAGGATTCCAGTGATGCATTTGACACTTCTCTTTATCAGCAGGCTGTGGGATGTCTTATATATGCATGCAACACAAGGCCGGATATACAGTATGCAGTTTCCCAGTTGAGTCGATTCATGCATAGCCCTGGCACTAAGCATTGGCAAGCGGTGAAACATGTGTTTAGATATCTTCGAGGCACTTTGAGCTTAGGTCTCTTTTATGGTAGAGATGTCCAGCCATGCTTGCATGCTTTTACAGATAGTGATTGGGCTGGTTGTTATGATACTCGCGTGTCCACTAGTGGTAATTGCTTTTTCCTTGGAGACTCATGCATATCTTGGTTGAGTAAGAAGCAACCTACAGTGGCGACATCGAGTTGTGAAGCTGAGTACAGGGTAGTTTTCACAGCTACAGTGGAGTGTATATGGCTGAGATGCCTATTGATGGATCTTTGCATGGAGATTGATGCTGCTACGCATATTCTCATAGATAGTCAGAGTGCTTTGGCTGTTGCACGAAACCCAGTGTTTCATGCACGGACCAAACATATTGAGGTGCATTATCACTATGTGAGAGAGCGCCTTCATGCAGGAGATATTGATTTGGTATATGTGCCTACACAAGATAACGTGGCAGACATATTCACCAAAGCTCTTCCACGAGAAAAGTTTGAAGCTTTTCGCAAAGCTTTAGGCTTATTACCTTGTGGGGGCTGATCTGTCACTCTTTGTATGTGTTCACATCATTCGCTCCAGGGGGGGTTTGTTACACTTATGTGTTCCTCGAGTAGCTTTGATGTGAACCTTTTCCCTATACATGGGCACTTTTTACTCTAGTGCTGGCTAGAGTTTTTTTCCCCATGTTACCACATACTTGATACTCTCATATGTGGTGGTACTTTGTACTTAGGGATATTATTCAGCTCTTACTTCAATTCAGTTCATCGATCAATAGAGAGAGCTATTCTAGCCATCGTCTTCTCCGTGTGTCTTGCTGCATTTGTGCTCCTTTGTGTGTGCTTCTTGTGTGTCTCTCGCACTTCTACACACACCCAACATATATCTTGTTGTGATTTCTCTCTTTATACCTCTATCCTGTAAAAATGAATCGAATTCATGTGAAAAATACTCACCACCTCCATCAAATATGATCCTCTTCAAGCTTCTACATGTTTGGTTCTCAACCAATGCCAAATACTTTTTGAAACATGTAAATACTTCATCCTTATGCTTCAGGAAGTAAAGAATTTAAAACAGACCTATGACAATAAGGAACAAAAAAAAGAAGGTGGTATTGACAATGGAGAAAAGAGGAGAGCGATGCACATACACGGATAGTGATGTGATGAGTCGCACGAAAAATGAACCAAGATAACTTTTGAGAGAGTATTGAGACATCTTTGCATGGACTTACATAGATCTTAAAGATTTGATCCAAACATCTGTTGGAAGTAGGTAGGCCAACATAGGTTCACAAAATCTTCAACATACTAGAAACCTTATACACTACTTGAAAGAATATAGATGGAAGACTATATGCAATAGATAAAATAAAAGAAATATGGAATGAGTAGAATGACACTGACTAGTTTACGAATATGGGATTAAAAATTTTGACCAACTTCCATCATTTTACCATTTCTGATTTGTTGAAATTTGAGTTCATTGTCATTAAGATTTTGAGCACAATAATGACATTGTTTCCAACAATCTCTCCCTTAATGTTATACTAGGATAAGATTCAATAATCTGCATAAATTTTGATCAATTTCTCTTGATAATTCCTTTCTAAGAATTTTTTTTCTTTTTCCAATTAATTTTGAGTACCTTTTTCATAAATCTAGATGAAATTGAGAACTATATACCTCGACATGTATTGCAAAGATAGATCAAGCATCCAATTTCTTTACTATACATTGTTGGATTAAAAGGTTCTAAATTTGCTTCTACCTATAAAGAGACATTAGCATCCGTAGGAATTTGCATAGGATTTGAATCTTGCATTTAAAACCTTGCAAGTAGTTTTTCAATGTACTTATGTTATTTCATGAATATATAGTGATCCCTGTGAATGAATTCAATGCCAAGATAATAGAGAAGTAAACCAAGTTCATCAACACCCAAAAAAAAAATTGAAAAAAATAAAGATTTGAGTCTTTGGGATATGTCGTGATTATATCATTAACATAAATGATGAAATAATTAAAACATGTTCCTCTAACTTAACATGAAGTGTTGGAGAAGCCTCTGAGTTTTTAAGACCAATGAAAATTAAATACACATTTATATAATCATATCATTCTCTTGGTGCTTGTTTCAAATAACAACAAAAAGGTGATTTGATCAATTTGCAAACAAGATGCTCTTTATATTTGACTTTAAAACCTTTGAGTTGTTGTGTATAGATATTCTCATATTGATCTCCATCGGGAAAAATTATCTTGTTATCTAGTTGATATATATTCCAACCAAAGAATTAAGCTAAAGAAAGGAAAAATATAAATATATCATTCTACATATAGGTGCAAAAATTTCATCATAGTCAACTCCTTTCTTTTGTGAAAATCATTTGACCACTAACCTTGTTTTGTATCTCTCAATAGTACCATCAACTTTCCATTTGATCTTGAATATCTACTTGATACTAGTAGCTTTCTTTTCTTTTGGTAACTCACAAAGTTTCCATGTTTAACTCATATGAATATAATTAATTTTTTGTTATATTGCTTCCTTCTTCATCAAACTTGAATGCTTTTTGAACACTTATAGATTCATTCTCAACAGAAGTAAGAGAAAAATATCATGCATGTCAATAGATATCTAATCTACTCTTTCATGCTCCTTTTGAGACTTTTCTTAATTTTGTGCCCTTCCTAAAAGCTAGAATACTTTTTCTTAATTTTTCTTGAACTCTAGAAGATTATGAAAATTCTTAAATTTTTTGCTTTTATCATGCTGATTTGTATGAATAATCTTTGAGTTTTTAGAAGGAATAGGAGATACTGAAGGTTATGGATGTAATTTAGATTCCAATTAAGAAGACTAAGGGTTTGAATTTTTTTTCTATATGGCTAAATATAAAAATCCAAATTTCTCTCAAAAGGGGATAATTTTTTTCTTTAGACTTTTTTATTTGAATCATAAATTCGATTTTCTATAATATATGCATTGCATAAGAGTAAAAATCTACTTGTATCTAATACATATAATCTATAACCTTTCCTTTCTATGCCATAATCAATAAAAATAGCTCAGAATTATTTTTCATCACACTTACCATGATCCTTTCTTTCAATGTGAATATATTAGAGAAGCAAACACTCTGAAATAGTATACATTATGTTTCTTACCAAAATAAGCTTCATAAGTTGTGAGTATTTTCAAATCTTTTTTTTAGATGCCATGTTTAGTATATGGCTAGCTATATGAATAGCATCAAACCAAAACATCTAAGAAATCTTCTTTGAAGTTAACATGTTATGTGCCACTTCTACAAGTGTATACATTTTCCTCCCTGCAATACCATTTTTCTTTTAAGTATATGCAATTGTGAGCTGATGAACACCCACCTCTTTCTTCCAAGTAAGACTTGAAATCATTAGATGCATGTTCTTCAACTCTATCAGTTCTTAAAATCTAAATTTTCATTTTTAATCATAGCTACAAATTTCTTGAACGTAGAAAATACTTCTAACTTTGTGCATAGATCATAAACCCAATAATATCTTGCAAAATCATTAATAAATATGACAAATACCTTTGACCATAAATTGAATCTACTCTCATGGGTCGGTTCTCATCCAAGTTAGTTATCTACAACTTCTTGGTAGCCTTGATAAATCCATGCTTAAAAGTAATTTTCTTACAAGCATCCTTCAAATGAATCTACATCATTTGGAAAAGCGAAAGTAGGTAAATTTTCAACCATATGTCCTTCCTTCATGTGCATAGGAGCCACATAATTGATATGACCATATGTAAATTGACAAAGCTCCATGTTTACCTTTGGTGATGACCTAGTAATGTAAGCATGGCTGATTTTTAATAAAACAAACATCTGAATTCTATGTTTGCCTTCTAAAAAGCAATGCTTTTCATTCAAAGTAAGAATTCCATATGAATTCTTCTTAAAAACCACTATATTTTTGGAAAAAGGATTTCTATTCCCATATCCATTTCCATTTTCCAATTTTGTTTGTATTTCATTTCTATGAGTGCATACCTTACTCGGGAGTAAAACCATTTTGTATTTCTTTATCTATATTTGGGATCCTTCAAGGGCAATTAGCCCATGTATGATGTATTCTGAGAGCCTCTTACAAATATTTTTAAGGAGAGCTTCTTCCCCACTTTAATTTTGGTTAGAAGCTTGAAGAGCTCACTTAATGCTCTTGGCAAGCTCACTCTTATCTATGTGTGATTTTCTTCATTTCATGGTCTACCTCACTTTTGAGTCCCATACTCATTTTCATTTTATGACCACATTGTCCATTTCATTTTTTCTTCTACATGTGTACTTTCTATATGGTATCAGAGCCTTAGGTGGAGGTCTTGATGATTCTTCTATTACTAGTTCATTTAGAGGTGGTAATGGTGCTCTTGGTGGCATTCTTTTAATGATAAAGTTACTTCATCATCTTCCTCGTGCTTTGAAGAGCATTTTGAATGTCATTTGCTCTCTCACCCACCCTTGCCTCCCATCGTTTACCACCCTCCCACCCTTGCTCTTAGTCATTTGGATGTGCTTCATGATGTTACAAATTTATTTGTAGCATTTGAAATTATTTGTAGCATTTGTGCGGTTTTTTTCTATAGATCATCAGGCTCTCTTAGAACTTGTAAACAAGCCATGCATAAGAGGGTGATTAGTTTCATAATTCCTACTCATGGAATTTGACCTTGCGGTAGTAATGAAGAAAGAAAACACACACACATGTGTTGAAAATTTATCTCCACTAACCAACGGTATGCCACCTATAGGAGTTGAAAATAATATTTTTCATTCTTACCTTTTTAACTTTGAGGTAGTGTGCAAGTGATTTGAGAAGATAGTGCCAATTCTAACTTTTAAACCACATCACAAGATCGTTCCTAAGACCCCCAAATTCAGTTAAAGAGAGCATAAAGTTTCAAATCATCATGTGGTCTTTACCACCAAGATTGTCAAGGCATACTTGTTTGTTTGTAGATATCCTAGAACATTTGCAAAATGCAAAAAGGAGAACGCAATATGAGAGAATCCAAGAAGATGCAAGATTACAAGTTCTAGAGTATATTAAGAAAAAGAAACTACGATAGAAGATGGTAGATGAGAGGCAAAGACCAAAATTATACATTAAATTTATATCAATGACCACCTACAATAGATCAAATGTAAACATGTTTAATAGAAGATCTTACTAGATTATCAACCTAGGATGGATGAATCTCATATACATATTAACCTACGATAGAATCTAGTAGATGAGAGGCAACCTAGGATGGACGACTCTCTATTCTCATGGATATAGGGGTTTCCCTTAACATGATAAGATGGTCCATACCAAAGCAATTCCAAGAACGAAGAGAGAGAGAGAGAGAGAGAGAGAGAGAGAGAGCATGTGGAAGCCTACATAGACATAGGTGGGTCTCATATCAAATGTGTAAGAAAAGTGGAACTTTCATTACACTTAGGAAACATGTTTATAAATGTTCCTAGCATGCAAAGATGAGGAATTGGCCAGGGCAAGATTCGTTATATAGATACTCAATCACTCTAAACATAGCTCAAGGAACCATGTATGTTGTACTCCATGGTAAACAGGTTTTTAGCTTTCTAGAAAGAGAATCTAGATCTACACACCTCCAAAAGAAATTTTCAATACTTACCCAATCCAAATCAAAGGATGTCTACTCAAGAGAAACCTTGACTCATTCATCATCTTCTCTATTAATCTCAACCTCTTCATCAATTCCATCAAAAACTTTCAATGAGAATCTACAAAATGAAGACGTTGAACTTGAAATAAAAAGATGTAAATCCAAGTACCATCATCATGTAAACCCTTCATTTCGTTATCAACTTCTATGAAAATAGTTGTGCAACAAGAGAAGCATCAATTAATGAAGTGCAGTTGGGTTGTCAAGAGATCACTCCCATCACTTCCTAATGGAAAATAAATCAAGAAATCTATTAAACAAAAGAAAAAGAGCATGAGCTCTACATCAAAACAACACCACAAAGAGAATACGAATGGTACAAAGTAAATCCAACAAAGAATGCAACAAGTTCATATGCGTAAATGACTTCTTGAAGTGTAGAGCAAGCAATCATCCATATGGGTACCTAAACTTAAGCATGAGAAATTATCTCTAGATCAACAATCATGAGCTCATGTTGTAGACACAAGCACCATAAGGATGACAGCAAGACAAAAAACACAACCACCCCACCATAACTCATGACATTCTACTAACATGGAGGCCTAAGAATAATATTGCTCAAGAGGTGAAGTTGATACAGAAGATTAAAACAAGAAGTCATCATCATATATATTCTCATGCTAATTTAGGTAGTAATCACTCATCACCACAACATCGGAACATTCATCCCTAAATATCAAGGAAAGCCTCATCGAGAGAAGCCAACTTTTCATGCAGCCAAGTACATGTACGAATGAACCATGAGTTGAAAGATGTACCAAAAGTATGCACGAATACAATCACACTACGAGGCTTGTGCATAAGAGCATATTTTTTATAGCTCATGCACACATAGATGAAACCCATTTTATTAAAAAAAAATGTTTTAGCTCATATATCATTTCTTTACTTTCTGCACAAGCAATGTACATGTGTATTGATGCCAATCTTATATCCCATGGCAAGTTTCCATGACTTTTATTTTTTTGCACTTTCTTTTTATTTGCATGTTTCTTTTTACAAAACACCAAAAAAATTGCATCACAATTCTTGCAAATCACATCAGTTGCACAAAATCACCGCACACCCCATGTGCTTGAATGCATGAATCGACTTTTTTTTTTTTTATGAACATGTTCTAAATAGATGGGATTAAATCACATAATATACTCTATTTTTTACCTAACTTATACAATCACATCAAGACATTGGTTTACGATCTCATACTCTCTAAATCTATGAATGCTATTGACATATGTTAATCGATTAAACTCTCTCTAAAGAAATTATCTAAAAACTTTCAAAGATTCATGAGTGAGATTTTAGTATCCTTAAGTATATGCAAGTGTGGATGCTTCTTCCCAAAGCACTAGAGGCATGGTATGCACACAAGGGACTCCAAAAAGAGGTATGTGTGCTTCCCAACTACACGGACAAATTTCTCTCTACAAAAGTGTCAGTTTGCTGTGGTTTCACTTGAAATGTGTAGCTCTCGTCCAGCCAGACGTATTGATATGCTGCAAGAGGGGAATGGAGGGGAGGTATATCCTACATATCACGAGGTATTTCTTGATAAAGTTCTCCAACCTGTAATACCCGAGATTTCTCTAATTCTTCCTTCTTTAGACTCGCACAAATCTTCCTTCTGGATCCTCATTCCCCCGACCAGTTAGGTACTCGAACTGACAATAAATATGTATTTTCACCCACTTGAAACCAATGATTGCATTCCTTTTGGGGTTTTGTAGGTCTACTGAAGAACAATTAGAGAAATTGCATGGTGGATCTGTAGTGTATAGAAGCATGGGAGAATTCGATGATAGAAGTAGATGCGTACAATCGAGTGTGCAAGCCCAACACATGCTTTGCAAATATGAGCATAATTGTCAAGCAGCGCTAGCTCATCCAATTGAACTTGTTTGTCTCTATTCTTTTCTTTTCCTTTCTCTCTTTTTTTTTTTCTTTTTTTTTGGTTTTTTTTTTTTTTTGGGGGGGGGGGGGGGGGGGGGGGGGGAGACGGGGGAGAAGATGTATTCAAGCCCTGTGGGGGCGCTAGCAAGACACCCCTCATCCACTTGATGTGGTGAGATGAAAGCAAGCCTTCTTCAGGGATTTGTGAGTCTTTTTGGGATTTGTCACCCTAGTGATTCGGGGGGTCCCATGGGTGCTATGCCCTTCATTGTTATACTTTAGGTTACGTCAATCTATCACGGGAGAATAGATCGCAAGATCGAACTTCCTTTCAAAAATATAAAAAATATGAACTAGCTCCCTTCAGACAGCAGACCCATGATTTTTCTTATCCAAAAAAGTTCCATCTTGATGCACTAAAGTAGCTCTACTCTAACAAAACCTCCACACAGCAATTCATTTCTTCGCTATTTTGAATCTTTTCACAATCACTGGAATTAAAAACTGTCAGTATGATAGAAACAAATGTCAAGGCTGATCATAAGCACACGTACTAGTATACATTCAGCACTCACATCATGTACCACAATGGAGTCATAAAAGCTTGCAGTATGATGTAAGCAAATGGCAGGGCTATCCGCAAGTCTTCATTCAAAAAGTATAACCAAGAAAATGTCCCAAATAACATTTTTTCACATTGAAGTCTACTGACACAGAAGTTCTTGAGCCCCAACAAAAATCTGCCACCTCTCTAAACCTCTCTCGGCTCTAGATGGGAGACCAGACACGAAAAGCCAACATATAATTGTAGAAACTGACCACATGAAAAAAAATATATATTTCTGAACAGCCTTTTACACAAAGAATAGTATAAAGCATAGTTCATGAATTACAGTTCACGAATCAGAGATCTTCTGAAGTATAGCTTATAATAAAGCATATCAAAACATAGTTTTTACAATATATATTAAATCATGGATTCTAGCATACACATGAATACACAGTTAACACCATCTGTGTATGGTAAAACTACCACTATTGGCAGATATTCGGTATACTCACATGAATGGAAATACAACATATACCTCATAAGAGACTAAAAATCATAATTATTGAAAACCTATGGTCATAAGTTGTATGCATAAGTTTTTTTATCTTTCCAAAGGCTACATGCATGCATTTTGAGTTGAAAGAGGTCCGCCAGTAGCTTATGCAGGTCATTACAGCATGATGCCTGAAACACTAGGTTTGAATATTTCTACATATGCATGAACAAGTTCAAAAGTCTCAAATTCACCCAAAAAGAAAACTGGAGTTATAATCACATTTTCAACTCTCAGTCCCATCTAGCTCAGGACCTACCAAAAAATTATACATCCCCACTATCTCAGTATTTTCCATGACTTCAAAAATGTAGGGCAGACTCTGTCATAATGAAGCTTAGCACAAGAAACAAAAGTATAGGAAAGATAGAATCAACGAGGGCATAGATGCTAGGGTAAACACATGTAACAAATGGTTGCAACTCACACAAAAATCTTTCTGTGTAAACACTATCTGTTAACACAACTAGTACAATTACCTAAAAGCATAAGGATAGAAACCAAATTCCCCCAAAAAAGAAAATGCAAATGTAATCTTGTGACAGTCGACCATAAGATTATATGCATGATACTAACTAAAAGCTATGATTTATGACAGCCCCTTCAAATCATTAGTGCCTAAAGTGGCTGTATATCAAAGGATAAATACATGGTCTCTCACCCAGAGCTCACAAACATAGAAGCACACAGAGAAACACACTACATGAACTATGTGAACTGAAACTTTGTCATTACTTCAAAAATGTAGGACAGACTCATCCACAATGATGCCATACACAAGAAAAAAGCAGAATATATGAAAACTTCAAGCAATAAATGCATAGTTCATATGGTACGCTCGTTTGCCAAATAGTCACAAATCTGAAGAAAATTTCACTATTATTTGCACATCTGCTAATATGACTGAAACATACAAATGAATCAGGGTAAAAACCAGATTTACATTTAAAAAAATCATACAATTATTCTCTCTCCAAGCCAAACCACAAGCCTTGACATAATGATCGGCTATCGGCTAAATCATACATAGTTTTGACCATATATTATGACATTGCCACTAACATCATCACCAGAGACACAACCAAGCAAAACCACAAAACTTTACATAATTATCAGCTCCACCATACAAAGTTTTGACCAGATATTATGACATCCCCACTAACCATCATCATCAGGGACGATCAGAACTGGGAGATGGCCGAGTGAAAAAAGCTCTCAAGATGGGGATTCAAAAGCCTATTATCTACATCACTCTCTAATGATCAATTATTAATGAGAGTTTGAAAATATACACCCAATGAGAAATACATTACTTGTGCAAGTGCAACATCAATGTGGCCATGTGTATGCACATATGCATATGTATGTGTGCATGCACGTGTGTATGTGCATGCGCGCGTGTATGTGCATGCACACGTGTGTGTGTGTGTGTGTGTGTGTGTGTGCACGCACACGCATGCATGTGTGTGTGTGTGTGTGTGTGTGTGTAGGAATGTACATGTGCAGGTGAAATGACAAGATGGTAATGTGTGCACCACACATGGAACTACAATGGCAATGTGACTATATGTGTGCAAGCTCAATGTCAAGATGGTTGTGTGTGTTTGCACACACACATGTAATAGCAATGTGACAAAATGCATGTGAAAGTGCAAACTTACCCTTGCAAGAGGAAGCCAAAAGCTTTGCATTGACACCACCTGCTCTCCAAGAACCCTCCTGTATGGGGAGGTATTTTGGGGGGGGGGGAGGTGAGATGTCCTCGAATGCCCCAAACGCCCAAGGCCTGCGAGAGGGCAAGCCCAAGGAGTGCGCAAGAAAACGTACACAAAGAGCCAAGGTGATTGCACAAGAAAGAGTTTTATATTACTTTCCAGAATGATTACAACGGACGGCAATGAGAGCTTCGAATAAGGGGAAGTAGCATCCAGGTACGCTACTACCGCTCATGCTTGCGCACAATTCAGTGCCACAGGGTAAACCTCCCAAACATTGGAAATTCTTGGATAGAAATACACGGGCTGTCACATCCTCCCCCGACTGGGAGAGCTTGTTGCCCTCAACAAGCAGGTTCGGGCTTACAAAATCTTGGGATTGAAACAACTTAAAGTGATACAAAATTTGGGAACATTACAATGGACTTAAGGGGCCATAATAGGCCTAAGATGTGCGGTAATATTTTCGAACAAGGGGGTGGTCCGGACCAAAAGTGTTGGCCGGGATCTAATCGGCATCCACTAAGGGGCAGCCTTTCCATTTGATGAGGAACTCCGGGCCTTCGCGTGTGATGCTATCTCATAAGATGGCCTCCGGTTCGAATTGGTTCTCGCCGTCTTGAAGCACCGAGACTTCTCGTTCATACTTGGTGATGGGCTTGAACAGCTTGAGTAAGCTCACGTGGAAGGTGTTGTAAAACTGAGCGTTGTCGAGCAACTCCAGTTGATATGTAACCTGGTTGATCTGCTTCGCCACTTTGTACGGGCCGTAGTATCGATGGTTGAAATTCTGTGTAATGTTGCAGGGAAGTGTGATGTTGCATGCGCTCACGAGGACTAAGTCCCCGACTTCAAAAACTTCACCCGGTCTTCGCATACCTGACCATTCATTCCTTGCTTCTCTGCAAGCTTGGCTTAGCCTCCTCCAGCTTTGTCTTCCATTGATCTAAGAATGCTCCACAATCGAGGTCGTTGGTGGCCAAGGTGGAGTCTTACGTGAGTGCTAACAAGGTTATGACTTCTTTGCCAGTTGCTAGCTCAAACGGGGTCATTTTTGTACTCAAATAAACTGAAGCATTGAAGTGAAACTCCAGAATATCTAAGTGGTTTGCCCAATCGCGTTGATCCGTTGTAGTCCTCAATTGTTTGATTAACCCGCTCTGTTTGCCCATCAGTTTGTCGATGATACATGGAGAAAAATCTAAGTTGCGTGCCCAATAGGTGGAAGAGTTCGGTCCATAACCAACTTAAGAAGCGGCCATCTCAATCCGAAACGATAGCCAAAGGCAGGCTGTGGTACTTGACTATGTGTGTGAAAAACAATTGAGCCACGTTTTTGCATTCAAAAGAGGCTTGGCCGGTATGAAGTTTGTGAAGTAGTCCACTACCACGAAAATGATTGAGTATCCCTGGGATGATGGGAGCTCGGTGATGAAGTCCATGCTGATCATGTCCCAGGGTCTATTCATTATAGGGAGTGGTTGCAAAAAGGGGGGGTGGGGGGAGAGAGAGAGTCGAGAAAGAAAATATGGCACACAACTCTTAAGAAGGGCAGGCTGAGAAGCTGCACAAGTTTTTGGTGTCCCATTAAGTGAGCTTCAGGACCTTCAATTTATCATAAGTGATTTCCCGTCACTTGGGCATCTTCACATATGCCTGTTTTAATGAGATAAATGCCTATTAATGGCCCAAGCATAAGCCAAAAAATATGATAAAAATATGTGTGAGTAATCTTTTCCTGGAAAGCTATAATATAGATAACGGGGCTCCTTGGGCTTTTTGTAAACTCAACAATTGTGACAAAGTGCAATGTCATTGGGCCATTTGCATGTGTTCGATCTCAAAGTGGCACATTGCAATACTTGCAACGTTGATGTGGAGGCAAGCAATAATGTCAAATGTACATTGCACAATGCACGTTTTCAATAAACAAGTACAGCTACATTATGCATTAAGCATGCATTAGCAATAAATATTTGCAATGTGCATGCATGTACAAGCAGCAGAAAATGCCAGACCAGGCAAAATGGGCATCCTGAAGCCTTGTTCCCTACCTGCATCTTCAACAGCCATCCCACATCCTGGACTCTCTCAAGACATGTATGATGTCCCATGTGAAGAATAGCCAGCTGGGATGCAACGTGTTGTTCTTTCCTACATTCAACATTGGGGCTCGACATGTCTATGCATTCCAGGTATTTCTGACCCATCCTGCCAATCCCTGATACAATGGGAAAATAACATGTGCAAAAATAACCATTTTAAAAACAGACACACGCGTACACACACAAGAACATAAACTCCTAAAAATTTCTGAAAAAGAACAGACTGTGCCATGATGAAACCTGGCACAAGAGAGTGAAAGGGTCAAGAGATGAAAACATTTCAAAGGCATAAATAATCGGATGTACACACCTATCAATCAATCCAACTCAGAAAGAACTTAAATGCGTGAATATTTACACTTAGCTACTACTCTGCATAAGATGACTGAAGGTAAGATCCCTACTCGCCTTAAAAAGAGAGAAAATCAGTCATAACATCACAGCAGTCAGCCACAAGACTTCATGATTATCCAGCTCCAGTATGCACGAATTCTTAGAAAGGTTTTTCTGTCTCCTTCAAATATTTGTGGAATATTAAAACCACGCATGGTTCAATGTGTGAAAATCAACTAGAGTTCTCAGACAGTTGCAACTTCCACACTCATATACGCATGTTGTACATATGAAAAAACTTCAATAACACATCATTCTATTTCCTTTTAAATATTTGTGGCATATACAAAGAAGAGAAATACCGATGTCATGGCATAGCATGATGAATGATGATTGTCAGAGTCTAGAGACAAATGTATGGTTATGGATCTTGCACATTATGAATACAGTTCTAAGATCCAACTTACTTAAATTTATGCACATATAGCAGGCCACAGCAGAACAGAATATAGGCAGAAAACAAACACACCAGAGAGAATGCAGAGTCAAAAGCTTTCAATAATGCAAGTAGCAAAGATGGCACCATCCACACATACACCCCCCATGCAATCCATAGTTGGAGCTTGGATGATGATCTGGACGAACTCTCAAAAAAGGGTTCATAAATGCTTTGCTTTTGGCTCATAACTTGTCTATTGTATTGCAAGTTCCAATTTGTAATTTTGTTGCATAGCATGAGCCACGTATTTGTGAAGCTTGTGTCAAACATGAAACTCCCTTCATCATTTATAATTTCAAGATCATGATGCGACAATGCATGTTGCTCAGTGCATCATGACACATGCACGCACATTCAATGTGACATGGATGTTATCAATACAATTGTACTTGTACATGCAATTATACTCCACATCATATAAATGTATTGATGTTACATGACATATTGATGTCATCTGACATCAACCATATGATGTTATAGACATGTGATGAAATTCCCGCATAGTTTGGAAAAAAAATGTGTTGAAAAGCTTTTCAAAATGCAGAAGGTTCCATCAATTTGCATGATATGAAGGCCTACTATGTATTGTAGGTCCTAATAAGCATTAACAAGCACATCAAGAAACCCAATGTAGTGTTCCAAACGCACAAGAGCATAGTTTATAACATATGCATAGGGAAAAAATATCCAAGCTTCCACAAGTGGGCTTGGAAAAATGTTGGATATTTTTTTCCAACATGTTCCCTTGGCTAGAAAAAATCGGGGATTTCCCCCCTCCCTCTTCTGGTTGTATGCATACTGTAGCCTTAAAGTCTGCGTTGCTGTCCCTCTTCCATCAACTAGACCCGCATGGATTTCAGTGCCAGACCTGCTTGAGCCTTGCCCAAGGTATAACACTTAGGATATAACTTCATTCTTCAAGTCTTTATGTGAGATTTGCATGCAATGATGCATGCCTGCGAGCATGTACTCTCTTTTGATCCATAGACTCTCTTTTCTAGGATATTTTACCAGAAGCATGTACTGGATTCCTGTCTCGATACCAGAACAGTAGCAGATTGTATTTAAAACCTACGTTACTTTCGAAAAGCATGAAGCAAAAGGATTTTGTCTTTCTTTATTACTCACAGTTGAAATTGTTACATTACCTCCATTTTTTCAGTATTAGCATCCTCAGCCTCTGATTGTTGTACAACATGGATGAAAATGTCCTCCAATCATATTAAAGTGAGTGTATGTTTGAAACCCAAGCACATCTTTTTTGCTTGTAAATGGGTAAAAGCGTCCTGTGTGCATTCATTGTTATCCCTTCATTTATGTCTTACTACTACACACTTGCAGCCCCTTGGATTTTTCCATACATTACTAATAATTTTCACAGAGAGAAAAGGGGGGGAAGGGGGGGGGGGGGGGGGGGGGAGAGAGAGAGAGAGAGAGAGAGAGAGAGAGAGAGAGAGTTGATTGTTTTTCTGATATTAGCTTGTGCTGTGAACAACCTGCAAAATGCCCAGTTACAATATGTGGTGATATATTATGCAGGCAGCAGGATATATGCAAATTTACTTACAATGCATTTGTAAAATCGTGCTGATCCACAATATAACCTTGTGATTCTACACTTGAGATCACTCATAGCATCAACCATACTTCCAAACCAAAAGGAGATATGAAATATTTTTAGATCTAGATGAGCACAAGAATCACCATGTGAAGTACAATTCAGCTCACAAGAATCACCATGTGAAGTACAATTCAGCTCACAAGAATCTTTGGGCTAAATACCGCCACCAAAAGCATCATTATTTAAATACATAAAATCTCAAAAAGAACTAAAATCAAGAACCAACAAATCATCTACAAAGCATCTAATATTAGAAAGTTTGTGTATAATGATAGAAACTCAGTTTGTTGACTTTGTTAGAGATCTTTATTTAGAAAGATTCTTTATCAAAGTCTGCACCTACTCTAGGGCACTGATGCCGTGAGTAGGGGTGTCATAGCTATTTGTCCACGCTATGCATGATAACGTTTAATTCTGATACTTCTTGTTTTGGACAGACAAAGAAGTTGACGATGCACTTTTTGTTTTGTTTTTTATTAATTTGCATTTTTATGTATTTATGTATCTATATTTATGTAATTATTATTATTTTCTTTAATAATTTATTTATTTTTTAAATTTTTTCTTTTTTATTTTTTTATTTTTATTTTATTATTTATTTAATTTATTATTATTATTATTTTATTATTATTATTATTATTATTATTATTATTATTATTATTATTATTATTATACAATTAAAAGTTTAAATATTGATTATTATTTTTTAGTGTGGTTCTTTTTGTATTGGATTTCTTTTTTGTTGGTATTTTTCATGTCTTATATTGATCTTATTTTTTGTGTAGTCTCTTACTTTTGTTTGTTGTTTTTCTTGTGTGTGTGTGTTTGTGTTCTCTATCTTGTGTTCGTAAGTTTGGATAACTCTGAACTTATGAAGGTATATATATAATGATAGAACAAGTATTAGCTAAAACAAGCCTTTCCATAAGTTTGAATTCATAAGTGAAAAGATGAAAATTAACGAGAAAAGCAGCACAATTTGTATCCAGAGGAATTCCAATACATTGTTTGAATAAAGCATGACCAACTAAAATGTAAAATCTAACCAAACAAGAATGTCACTTTCATCTACTATTCTAGTGTAAAGTTCCTTTCTATCGATATCTACGGATTTGTATTTCAACCATAAATAATTGCAATGCAGATTTTTCTTCCAAAAAAGCTTTGCATATATCTTTGGTGAATTTAATAGAGAAAACTTTCCTAATTAAAGAAATCCTCTGTTTCAAAGCATTCAACTCTAACTTTGTACACAAAATGGTCAAAAGTTTGAAGCCCTAAGGGAACATATTTTTCTTCTGGAGTTCCAACTAGAGAAAGTTTGCACATCTTTTCCTTTGAATAACTCCTTCCAAATATCATGAATAGTAGGTAAAATGTCTTCAAAACAATTGGTTAACCATTTGGAAACATCCATGAGAGAGGTATTACAAGATGCAACTATATACCTCGGTTTCATAAGGTTCTTATGGAATTTCCAAATTGTATATAAAAATGGTAAACTTGGATACATAAGATTCACAAAAACTTGATGATTTGAAATAGCTTCACAAGAAGTAACATTGCAAACACAATATGTAGAGGAGTGAATTTCTTTCATAAGGCACTCTATATGAAACTTTTTGCAATTACAAACAAAATTATTAGGACAGTTATCCACATAAAAAATTTACATAGCTTTTATGAGAAAATTTAAGTGGAGTCAAATTACTTCTCTATGAGCTATCTAATGAAGGAGAATTTCCCTCTAAACCTAAATCATCTTTCATAAAAACTTTCTTCATTACTATTGATCTCCAACGTGTCCACGAATACCTAAAGATTCTTCAAATCTTAGAATGAAATTATCAATGCCATTTTCAACATCTTTAAGCATGCAAGCATCCTTGGAGGTATGAAGTCTAAATTTTGTTCCTCTAGAAAAAAATTCTTTCAAACTACTAGTAGGAAAAATAGAACAATAAGCACAAATTATGTGACCCAAATCCTTGTTTACAAAAGAGGAAAAGGAAACACCATTGCAACAACAAGTTCTTCTAGAAATCAGATCTATCTTTCTCTTTCATATTTCTTCCAATATCATTGTAATTGGAGAGCCAAAATTAAATTACATGTGAAAAGCAATCAAAAATTGAAAAGCAAATTATGACACATGGAAGCATAACATAGATTATATCCAAAGGCTATGATTTAACAAAAGAAAAGCTAAACATTAATCCTCATTGAAGATTTTCGAAATTTATATAAGTACATATCCCTTTTCATAAAAATCAAAGATGACTAGCTTTTGAGTTTACGTGAGAAACTAGCCCTGAGGAGTTATGGCATATATTATGGCTATATAAAGATAAGAGTTTTGGGACTTATCCTCGTCTACTTGGAGTAGAGCTACTTCAAGGGCTTGGAGGGAGATGATCTTAATTCACTTGTAGAGGGTGGAGGTATGCTTTCTTCATCTTCAACAAGATGTGGAGCAGCTTTACAACTTAACTAATTTAGAGA